>OZ024721.1:7485404-7869434 GCA_964016875.1 Fallopia convolvulus
TTATCTTATGATCATGATTTAAGTATATCTAAAACGAAGCGCTTTAATACTTCATAAACTATATTTTATTAAAATCATATTGTTATGAGAATGCAAGAATAATTGATATTCTGATTTTCCTTAAAAAAATATTTTAAAATAAACTCATATTACTCTCAAAACCTTTGTATGAAAAGTAGATTAATCCTTTATAAAAATCATACTTTAAAATATTTATAATTTCTTATAAAACTATAAAATACCTTACAAATCAATATTTATATCAATTTCAATTAGGAATAATTTATTTAAGCTTAAACCGAATTTTAAAACAATAAAACGAAATTAAAAGAAACAAAAATAGGGATATACATAATCAAAAACAGGGGAGAGAAAGTGGTCGAACAAGGAAGTTTGGCGGCTTGGTATGGGCGGCTCAGGCAATGGATCGGGACGGGACCAACGACAGTTGGAAGTATGAAACCTCCTCTCTCTACTGTTGGCAGTGGTGGAGGCGGAGGCGGTCTGACGACGTCGACGGAGGCCGACACCAGCGCCTCGAGAGCAACGTGTGCTCTGTTTTTCCTAGGCAGACTCGTGACTTTCAATCGGGATTTTGGAAGGCTTAAGTCACTAAAAAGTTAATGGGTGCATAGTGTTTTCGAAGGATTTTTCGTGAGGATTCCGAATATGGATTCAATTTTTGGATTGGATTCACTGTTATGAAGATATTTGAGTTTGAACGAGAGAGGCGAGTTCTAGGTTCTCGGTTGAATATGTGAGAAATCCGAGCAAGTTAGACCACTATTTATAGGGATTACTTTTCGTGCGGCTTAAGAAACGAAATATCTTCAACTTCCATTTAGAACTTATCCACAATCGAAGCCTGAAAGATTCTCAAATCGGATTAAAATTATATTTAACCCGAAAACGCGTTTTAACCACTCTTATCTATAACCGTCGAATTGGATAAGATTTTCTGAGAATTTCACCGATTTTGTTGATGGCTTTCGTAGCTAACATCTAAGAGAGTATCTGGTTCTTTCGGAATCGAATTTGGTTAAGAAACGAGTCCGAATTAGCCCTTACAAGATCGAATTTTCTTTGAACAAACTGAAAAACGAAGCTGTTGTACACTTTTCAGTAATTACACACGGGTACCCTAACTCTAAGGGTAATTACGAAAAGTTCCCAACTTTTCTAATTTTGTCCCTTTTCCGCCCTTTTGTCAACTATAATGTTGTTTTTAATTATAATTAGTCTCCTTAGTATATATGTCAAATATATTATTTGAAGTATATACATTATTAAGTAAATTTTACTTTGCTCAAATCATTTATTGAATTATTTTCCTACAAGTTATATTTATTTAATGCTTCTTATACAAGAGAGAACAAAATAAACTATAACAAGTCATATATAATTTATTAAAAGGAATTTAATAATATTTTTTTAAAGACATAAAAATCATTATGTTATTATTACTATTTATTTTTATTTTTCCCTTTTAAGAAAATAAAACTATCCTTTATTAAAATATAAAAAAGGGAGGAAAAATTACAATAATACCCCTCCTAAAAGAGAGGGTTATTACATCACTATAAATAGGTAAGAGCCTCCTAGGGTTTCGGGCCACCGGTGAGATATTGAGATTGAGAGCATTGAGAGGAAGCTGAAGGTGTTAACGACATGTGTGAGATCTCAATGGCGATAGAGGCGATTTTGGTACTAAGGGAATTGCAACGGAGATCACGAGGAAAGGTTTGGTTCTATTGTCTTGGTTAATTTGGTTCACTTAGGAACTAGGTTGATAGTCTCGTTAGTGTTTCTAGGAATTTGGTGATTTTTTATAACACAAAAATTCGAGTCTTGTTGTTGTAATTAAGGAACAAATTAATATGAAAAATTAAACTAGTCAAAATCCTCTAAGGATGTAGAGACTTACACGTGTAATTTGTTGGTTAATATGGGGTTCCTCTATAAAGAAATGTATTATCCTATTTGTCTTTGCTACTTATGTTTTATATTCCGCTGCCTAAGGAAACAATTCCCAAAACGATTCCTTAACTCTTTACTAATGTATATTGATCCAACAATTGGTATCAAAACAAGGCTCTAGATTTTTGTGTTAAGTTCCAGCTTGCAAAGATGTCTACAAAGTTGAATGTGATTGGTCTCGGGAACAACAAGCCGCGAAGACTCATTAAAGTATGCTTCAAAAGATGACATGTTCTCATAAAGGATTGGAAAAAGAGTCATGACTATTAGGCTTACATGGTCATTGAAAAGGGGAACTTTATTGTTAATGAAGCTATCAGGGATGGTCTCTCCAAATAGGGTGCAAATGAGTGCATGGAAGCAAAATTCAAGGTCAAAATGTATCTAAAAATGCTATATGTGAGCAAGATTCTACCAAAGTTGGGACGCGCACTGGAAACTTCCAAGGAGATGTGGGTAGTTCTAATCTCAAGGAAGACCACCAGATATATAGATGCTAGAAGTGAGTTCTTTAACTTTTGTATGGAACAAGGGGAAACAATTTCCACTTATTAGTCTCACTTTGAAGCTCTTTTCTTAAATCTTTCTACATTGGGAATTACCAAGGAAGAGATTATTGATAAGATGAAGGTCGAACAAGTCATCAATGGTATTTAAGAGAATGGACTCATGATAGAGGTACGTTCAGAGAGAACCCTGAGAAAATAAACTTGCTTCTTCATGAAATCTTTGGGAAACTTAAGTCCTATGAAGCAAGAAGGGCGGTGGACAAGGAACATGATAAGGCTAATCAATTGCCCTAAAGCTCGAGAAGGTACTCATGTCGGTTTAGGAACAGTTTGAGGATTATAATGATGAGGAAGAAGATGATGTTCTTATCGCCAAGGCTCTTTTCTATCGTTATAAGAAAGGCAACTTCAAAAGGAATTGCAATGGAGACAATAGGAAAAATGACAAATAAAGCGAAAAAATCTTCAAGGATGTGACATGCTTCAAGTTCTACAAGAAGGTTCACTTTGCCAAGGCTTGTCCTCAAGGAACTGATGAGAAGTAATCAAACACCAAGCGTACATTGCTACGTGGAGTCACTTTGGGGACGAGGATCTTGAATCTTAGGCCAACCCAAACATATGTGCTATGGCTATTGATGATGAGTCTGAAGCATCATAAGAAGAAGTAAGTGTTCAAACTATTCTTAATTCCCTTGAAGATTATGATAAATCAAGTCGTATTCGCATGATGTCTAAACTTGTTAAAGGCAATGTGAAATTGCAAAAGGACTTGGATTTTTTTTGGTAGGAGCAAAAGCACTTGGATGAATATGAGAAATTTTGCCCTAAATTGAAAGAAAGTGTCGAAGATGTGTCTTGTCCCACATGTGATGAACTTCAAATTGATGTTCGATCTGATGAAAGTGGCAAATATGTCTATTGCTAATGTTGTGGTTCAATCTGATGATTTTCCTGTTGATCCAGGGTTAAGGAGAAATATATTTGACTATGATTTGAAGGATAGAGAAAGGGTTAGATGAGCTTATTTGCAAAAGGGATCTTGTCAATCGAGAAATCATGATTTTCATGCGACTGTATTTGGAAATCAAACTCGTAGATTTGTTCCTAGTTGGTTCAATGATTACAGTTATTGGTTGGAATATAGTATATCAAAAGATGTTGCCTTTTCCTTACCTTGCTATCTCTTCAAACTCGATCTTGGTAAACAAGGAGGTGGTAATTCATTTGTTGGGACATGGTTTAAAAACTGAAGGAAAAAAGAACTATTTGGGTTTCATGTTGGCGATCATAACAATGTTCATAGTAGATGTGTGCGTGCTTATGAAGATTTGATGCTTCAGAAACAACATATAGAAGTATGTATGTCTAATCATTCAGAACAAAGTCAGGTAGATTATCGTGTCAGATTAATTACCTCAATTGATTGCATTAGATTTCTCTTGGTGCAAGCTAGGATTAGCTTTTCGAAGACATGATGAATATGATGAGTCAAGTAATCAAGGTAACTTTCTTGAACTTTTGCACTTCCTTTCCAACCATAATGATGAAGTTAAGAGAGTTTCACTAGATAATGATGAACTTTTGACCTACAATTCAGAAAAGTATTATCAATGCAATTGTTGTCGAGACAACAAATGCAATCATTAGAGATATGGGTGATAATTTGTTTTCTATTTTAGTTGATGAACCTCGTGATATATCAGTGAAAGAACAAATGGCTGTTGTTCTGCATTTTGTGGATGATAGAAGATGTGTTCTTGAGCGTTTTCTTGGGATTGTTCATGTTGTTGACACCTCTGCTTTGTCATTGAAAAAAAATATTAAGGCTCTTTTTTCTCAACATGGGTTGAGGATTTCAAGTTTACGAGAACAAGGTTATGATGGAGCCAACAATATGTGGGGTGAGTTTAATGGTTTAAAGTGCTTGGTAATGGAGGAGAATCAATCTGCTTATTAATTATGTTCATTGCTTTGCTCATCAGTTACAATTGGCACTTGTAGTTGTTGCTCAAGAATTGGTAAAAGTAGAGAAGTTTTTCAATGAAATCCATATGTTGAGTAGCATTGTTAGTGCATCATGTAAAATAAAGGACATGCTTCGAAATAAATCCTTTGAGCAAGTAGCTAAAGGGCTTAATGAAGGTGAGATCTTGTCTGGAAGGGAAAAAAATCAAGAAGTATCTTTGGGTTGAGCTGGGCGAATACGTATTCTCACTACAAAACATTGGTGAATTTGATTGTTTTATATGACCCAATGATGTGCTTATAGCTATTCAGAAGAATTCAGATTCAAGCCAAAGAGCTCAAGTAGGTAACCTTCTTGATTCTTCTATGATGTACTTTGAATTTGCATTTTGCTTATTCTTGATGAAGAATGTTCTTGGATTTTCAAATGAGTTTTGACAAGCGTTGCAAAAAAAATGATCAAGATATTGTCAACACAATGAAGCTTGTCAAAGTCACAAAGCTACTTCTCCAAAAAATGAGAGATGGAGGTTGGGAATCATTTTGGGAAAGAGTGGTTTCATTCTACATTAAGCAAAAAATTGATGTCCCAGAGTTGGAAGACTTTTATCTCATTCCAAGAAGAGCTCGTCAAAACCTTCAACACGTTACCAATCTACATTACTATCATGCTGGTTTGTTCTATGAAGTAATTGATCTACAACTTTCTAAGCTGAATAGTCGCTTCATTGAGGTGAATAACGAGTTGCTTTTGTACATGTCATGTCTTGATCTGAGTGAAGCATTCTTGGCATTGGATAGTGGAAAGTTGATTAAATTTGCAAGATTGTATCCAGATGACTTTTCAGATGTTGATTTATTGACACTTGAGCAACAACTGGATTGTTATATTGCTGATGTGCACTTAGTTGATCGCTAGCTTTGTCAACCTTACAAGTATTGGTGAGCTCTCAAGGAAACTGGTTTAGAAAAAGAAGCATCGTCTCTACGCTTCAGTATATCTTTTGGTGTGGTTACTTTGCTTTTACCTGTTGCTACAACTACTATTGAAAGAGTTTTTTCCTTTTTCTGCTATGAAGCTTGTCAAAACTTCATTAGGCAATCGGCTCGAAGATGAGTTGACGAATGATTGTTTGATTAGTTATATTGAGAAAGATGTAGTACGTTGTACTGAAACTAAAGATATTATTGTATGATTTCAGGATATGGCAAATCGAAAAATGTCACCCTAAAAACAAATTAATGTTATTTTTTCGTATTTTATATATTTAGCTCCCGGCCAGCTTCCATACTGGCTATGTCCCTGCATGCAATGTATAGGTTGAAATATTTCTTATTAAAAAAATATATGCAAAAGACCAGGCAATTAGCTAGATTATAATTAGCAAATATTTCTTAGTTTTATAAGAATAGATCGACTAGCAAATATCTAAATGATACGTCGAGGTCGAGACAACTAGAAGAAAAGGAGAGAAATGAATTAAGGCCGACATTCATTGGGGAAATGTAGAACTGGGCCCAAAAGTACAACAGTCTTGTCTACAAATTTAAACATAGGACGACACTACAGTGATCAAATGAATCAGATCAAACCATGACACATCTTCATGATACCCCCACAAAAAAACCTGCCGTAATTTCAGTTATTTGCGTTGCTGTTTAATCCTTCTATGTGCCAATATATACAAGAGGAGAAAGATATATTCTATCATAATTCATAATGGAGGAGACGCTAGCTCCATCTATCCCTCTCTGATTACTCAATCACAGATTCTATCCTAAACAGTGTACAAGATAAGGAAAAGGGAGAAGGAATTCCAACAGTACAGTATAAAATAATTATTCTAATTAAGTATCTCATATTATCTCATTACGTACAATATTAACTATAAAATATCTTTTTGTGTATACATATTTTTGTGTATGTGGGTACCTTAATTTAAACTTCGTGTAGCTAGGTAGGACTGGTCCCGAGCTAGGCTAACCTATTATTCAAAGCAGCCAACATCCCAAAAAAATCCTTATATAAAAGCAATCCGGTAAGGGACACATGCATTGACGAATACCCGGCCAGGTTTCTTGTCTTCACTAATCACTAGAGACCAATGATATTTACATCAAATCCTCACGGGAATAAGCAGGAGAATATGGACTGATAGAGCTAAGTATAATTGAAACAGAGAGCAATCAAGTTTGAATATGGTAATTACGGCAGCACGTGCCGTGGTGGCAAGGGAATCTAGCTCACACTTTTGTGCCATTGAATCTCACACGTGGCTTCAAAACATGCTAATTAAAAGATACGGTATGATACATAATAAGTTGGTATGCCGTATGCATATGGTACGTGACTACGTACGTATGCGGTATCGAGTAGCCAGGTTTCCGCACTTTCCACCTATTTAATTCCCTAATTGGATATGTAATTAAAAGATTTTGCTGTTACACAAAAATTCATATCCCCTCAGTGTTTTAGGAGGCTAATTAATTATATAAGATGGACACTAGCCCAGATTATATTATGCCCCGAGTCAAGAAGTTGAACGAAGATGACCACGACGCTATGGTGATAGCCCTTACGCACGTGATCTCGGGCAAGTATCCAGTACCAGTAGCAACGACGAGTTCCTGCGTCGGCGTACTAGGACTGCATGCACAGCCCAGTCCGTCGAGTGGTAATCCCGGGGGCATCACCACAGCTAGCGATCGGCGGAACAAGTACAAGGGCATAAGGCGGAGGCCATCGGGGAGATGGGGAGCGGAGATAAGGAACAAGCACAAGGCGCCTCCCAACGAGTGGCTAGGCACCTACGACACGCCCGAAGAGGCCGCCATGGCCTACGACAGGGCCGCCATCAGGCTTCATGGGCCCCACGCAAGGCTCAACTTCCCTGATCTCCATCACTACCACCAGCAGCAACCACCTTTGGATGGATAAGTTGAACACTTGTCTGCACATTGTTGTTCCCATGAAGCAGACCCTAATTGCTTGCGCGCCGTTCCAAATTTTATAAGCCCACGCCGGTTATAATATTAATATCAATTGGTCATATAGTACTCCGTAGTCCGTACTATATATCAAATATATGTAAAGATAATTAAATTTTAAATATCCATTATAATATTAATTGGTCATTTTGGGCCACATACAATTCATTAGGGTCATATTAGATAACTTAATTTTATATATACTATCAAATACATAACTTAATGTCATTGAATTATATATACTATCAAATTGTGGAAAAGTATTATTCTTTTTAAAAAATATTATCTTAAGAATTATTTGTTCTAATTTTTTTGAGATTTGACGAGTAAAATTTGTTTGTTAGATCATGAAATATGTTGTTACACTTGTTAGTAAAACTAGGAAATTTACCAATAGCCTACGTATATATGCAATTAAGGCCCATACATTTAGGATTTTACTTTTTAATTTTTATCTTGTACTTTTTTTAAATGTTAAATGATGATTTTCTCCAAAACTGTTTCGTTAATTAGTTTTATAAGATTGATCTTTCTTGACTTATAACATAACGTAAAGATAATTGTTATGAAAACTCAACTATATGTAAAATAAATCATTTCTATACATAATAACAATTGTTCAATTAGGATCACATATCAACTAATATTTGATTGTATTATATAAAATAAGATAACTTGAATTTTGACTGTTTCATAAAATCAATTATAATATCAATTGGTCAATTACAAGGGTTACATAAAATTGGACAAACTTGAATGAATGCTGTGAAGCCTTTGATATACCTAATGTTGCTCTTTTTGATTTGTCCTCTTAACTCTTAAGCTTGTTGTCTTGCTAGCTTCAAAAACTGCTGCTTCCTAGTGAAGCATTTTTGGGCATGTAAATTCCTTCTCTTTTCAATACACTTATACACCGTAACTTTTCCAAAAAATAAATAAATTAGGGTATATGATTTATAAATCAAGAACCCTTAATGTCATTGAATCCCAATATGAACTCTAAACCTTATAAATCCTTACTATATCCTAAAGGTTGAGATCATAAAATAAAATATCTTATAATGATCAAATCATCTCGTACGATGATCAAACAACAAGATCGATGTACTATCTATTAAAATATAACTATATATTAAAGCTAAACCTTTTTCGAACCACCACGTTGATTCTGACCCCACCTTATATTTAAAAATTAATTTTTAAGAAAAATTGCATTTAACCACCCTTTATTTTACACTTGTTGCAATTAATCACCTTTTATATTTTTTCTACACTTAACCACCCCTTATTTCTAAATTTGTGCATTTAACCACCCATTTTGATGAAAAACGTTATTTTCTTCGTTAAGTAAAGTACATTACATTTTTGCCCTTCTTTTTTAATTTTATTTATAATAAATAAAAGAATTTAGGAATAAATTGAGCTTAGAATGTCATTATTATTGGATTTCGGCCAACATCTCAACCTTTTGAATCTCGAGTCGTCATCCATCAACTTAGACACGAATGACTCCAAGGGACGCCAAAGTCGTCAAAATCGGATCCAAAGCCTATGGTCTTTGCATCAGCGAAGTCGTGCTTCTTTTTCGCCATTGGATGGAGGGAAAAAATTATTATGGAGGAAATTAGGTCAGGATTGCAAAAATCGGCGTATTGGAAAGTATCAATTATGGTTTTTCCTTTATTTATTTATTGTAAATAAATTTTAAAAAGAAAGAAAAAAACGTAATTTACTTTACTTAATGGATAAAATGACGGTTTTTGTTAAAATGGGTGGTTAAATGCACATAATTACATTTAAGGGGTGGTTAAGTGTAGTAAAAAATATAAGGGGTGGTTAATTGTAACAAGTGTAAAATAAAGGGTGATTAAATGCAATTTTCCCTAATTTTTATTTATATTAATTTAGCCTTTTTAATTAAGTTCTTTTTTTATCTATTTATGTGACAATTTATTTTTTAAATGCAAAATTTAATTAAAAATAACGAAAATTATTCTATCTTTATGTTTACATCTATTTATGTAAAAGATTTATCAAAAATAAAAAATTTCAATATCTAGATAATTTCTTGCCTAAATTAATTTTGATAAAAAAATTATATTATATTTTCCTTAATTTCCTCTTTGGCTTATTCATGTAAATATTGAAGATTTTTTATCTTAAAAAAACTCAGTATTTTTATTCATATGTTTCATCTTTTCTTATTAATTATCTTTTTAACTTTTTATTTAAAGATTTTTAAAGAATTTAGTTTGATTAAAAAAATTATAAGAATTTGCATTATTTTTTAATTTTTATCTATTTTGTGAAAGAGTAATTAAAATAGTCTATATTTATATTTTTTCATAAATAAATTATCATTAAGCCATCAAAATCATATTGGGCTCACATTATAACTAATGTAAATTTTTTATCTAAAATATTTATAATGAATAAGTTATTTTTATTTTTTATATTAAATTAAAATTATTTATTAAATAAATTAAGTATTAAACCCGTGTAGTACGTTGTGCATGACACGACGGGTATAACTAGTATTGATAACATGTATTACTTATAATAAGCCATAATATCACATAAAGATAATTTGTTAAGGAAAATCAATTATATGTAAAAAAAATTAATTTTACATATAATAACAAGGGGAAATTACATTTAACCACCATTTATTTTACAATTGTTGCAATTAACCACCCTTTATATTTTTTTCTACACTTAACCACCCCTTATTTGTAATTATGTGCATTTAACCACCCATTTTAACGAAAAATGTCATTTTCTCCGTTAAGTAAAGTAAATTATTTTTTTCCTTTCTTTTTTAATTTTATTTACATTAAATAAATAAAAGAAAAACCATAATTAACACTTTCAAGTTTCAATACGTCGATTTTTGCATTGCTTGTTCTCTCAAACCCTGACCTAATTTCCTCCATAATAATTCCTTCCCTCCATCCAGTGGCGAAGAAGAACCACGACTTTGCCGATGCAAAGACCATGGGTTTTGGATTTGATTCACTTAGAGCGTTCCTTGGAGTCGATCGTGTCTAATCTGATGGACAACGACTCGAGACTCAAAAGGTTGAGATATAGGCCGAAATCCAATGATAATGACATTCCAAGCTCAATTTATTCCTAAATTCTTTTCTTTATTGTAAATAAAATTAAAAAAGAAAGGTAAAAACATAATTTACTTTACTTAACGAAGAAAATATCGTTTTTCATCAAAATGGGTGGTTACATGCAAAATTTTACAAATAAGGGGTGGTTAAGTGTCGAAAAAAATATAAAGGGTGGTTAGTTGCAACAAGTGTAAAATAAAGGGTGTTTAAATGCAATTTTCCCTAATAACAATTTATCAATTAGGCTCACATATAAACTAATGTTTGATTGTATATACTATCAAATAAGATGATGTTATGATCCGACATTGATATCCACCTTTTTAGTTGTGTTATTAGGGAGTGTTTTTGTGTCTTTGAGTCTTTTCTTTTAGTTTTGTGTTTTGTTTTGAGTAGTTTGTGTAGGTTCTGTATTATCTTAAGATATGGAGTCTACATAAGTTTTGGTGGTGTTTTTATAGGTTTTGTAGGAGTTTTGGAGCTTGAAAGAAGAGTTGGAGCCTTGCAAGAGAGGATAGACAAGCTATGAAGAAGATTTGAGTTGATGAGCTAAGGAAGTAGGGCCAAGAAGAGTGAAATCATGAAGAGAGGCGAAGAAATCGACCCAAGATCGAGCTAGGGAGGGGTCGTGCACGAACCAAGATGAGGAAGCTAGAAGAATGCTCTCAGGACCGACCCTATGAGGGTCGTGCACGACCCATTTGGGTCGTGACTAGCGCCGACCTTTTCTCTATCCCGAGATCTTAAGGATTTATTCTATCTTTGTATTTTTGGAAGGTTATTTTATCTTGTTTCCTAGTTGAATTAGGACTCCTTTTCTTCTATAAAAGGAGGTTAAACCCTTTAGTTGAGAGATTCTCTTTTTGGGGCATTGGAAAGTACTCTCTAGAGCGGAAGAAAGACTTGGTGAACAAGGTTGAGACTTTTGTAAGATTTCTTCTTAGTTTAATTTGAATTTCGGTTTGGATTGATCATGTCTTCTTCTTTCTTTTCGTCTCTCTATTCCATGAGTGAGTAGTTTTCTTAAACTCTAGGGTTAGGTGAAAACCCAACACAATCATGCATGTCTAAAAACGTGAATTTATAATTTGAATGCTTGATGATCATATCTATCTATCTTGTGCTAAATTCCTTTACGATAGTTGAGGCATATCTTGCGATTAACCTCAGCGAAAGTGTAAGGTTGATTGCTTGATTAGGTCTAATATGATTATTTGCGAAAGTTGATATTCCTAGGTTGAAGGATAGATAGAAAGTTGTTTAATTTGTGAAAGTCGATTGAATAACTTGAATTGTTTGCGAAAAGTCGACTCGTCTATGATCTAAATTGCATGATAATTGTGAGTTCTTGTTGGAAGCATGTATGATTGTTGTTGTGGTAGCCCTAGCCCTGGGATTTGTCTTTTATATTGATTAAAACTCTTGTCTTTGCTTTGATCTCGACCCATAACATCATGCTCAAACCTTTGCTGGTGTTTGTGTGTGTTCGTGTGTGATTGTGCTCAGGACCGACCCTCTTGAGGTCGTGAACGACCCACCTTGGTTCGGTCCTGGCGTGGTTTGCTCGTGATTTCTTTGCTTTTCGTAGTTTATCGACTAATCTTTTAGCACTATTCTCATTTCCGTGGACGATCCTGACTTCGCTATACTCAGCGGGGTTTTGAATATAAATTTGTTTGTTCAAGAAACCCTTCAACAAATTGGCGCCGTTGCCGGGGAGTGTGCAATAGTGCCTAGTTTAGTTGATATTTGGGTTTGGGACTAGCCCTTTCCCTTTTGTTGTTTTCTAATTTTGTTTTCTTTGTCTTTGGTCGCAGTGTATGCCATCTCGTTCTTCCCGAAGAACCTTTGAGATTAACTACGACAACGAACCGGAAAGATCCTTCCATCGACGTTTGAGAGAAAAATGAGCAATGGCCGACGCTGAGATTCTTGCTCGACAAATAGAGGAACTCCGCGCTTAGATGCAGCGCATGCAAGTGGACTGAGACGCTCAGGCTGCAGCTGCGCAACGACTTCAGGAGCAACTGAACGCTATCCCAAGCCAAGCAATACATGCACCCAGAACTTAGGGTGCCCGAATCGGCGATAGTGCTCCCGGAGATCGCCCGCACTTTTGAGATAAATCTCATTTCATATCCTTAATTAAGCGTTCTCAATTCGAAGGGAAACCCACGGAATGCCCCATGGAACATATTTAGAACTTTACTGATTTATGTAACACTATTGCTGCTGACGGTGTCTCACTTGAATATGTTCTCTTGAAGGCTTTTAAGTGGTCTCTTGCAGGAAAAGCTTTAAGTTGGTTGGAGAACTTGCCACCAAGATCTATTACGACGTGGAGAGCTTTGCATGATTTATTCATGACCAAGTTCTTTCCACCGGGGAAAACAACGGAGCTTAGGAAGCACATCACCTCCTACCATCAACTTCCCAACGAGACGCTTGTGGAAACATGGGAACGATTTCAAGAGCTTCTACGCCAATGCCCTACTCATGGGCAACCTCCCTATGTTCTCCAAGAGATCTTCTTTCAAGGCATCAACGCGGCTACCAAGGATCGCATCAACCTTCAAACTGATTGTGGGTTCATTGAGATGAATCCAGATGAGGCATGGGCGTTATTGACTAAGCTAATCAACTATCATGCCATGTACGGTACCCAACAAGCTAAGCCGACGGAGAGGAAGCTTTATGAACCACAATCCGATGTGGTTGATCGGGATGTGAAGTTCCAATTCATGCATGATGAGATCAACCGATTGAAAAAGCAAGTAGGTTACTTTAAATCTGCTCAATCTTTCCAAGAATGCGGGTCTTCCGCCCATACTACTTCCACTTGCACTAACTTGCAGCAAGTGTGAGCCGTCGAGGCTTATGAGGAGGCGAACTACATGAGAGGTTCCTATAGGAGCCAAAACAACTATGCAGGGAGGAACAATGCTCAACCATCTTGGGGCAGTCCCAGTTACGGACCAATGCAAGGAGGCCAACCTCCTCAACAAGAGCAACGTCCCTCTCCCTACCGTCCTCTGGGCTATCAAGAACAACCATCATGGGTGCAAGGGCTGCAAGAAGGAATCAACGGAGTCCAGAACGGGATCAATGGAGTACGAGCCGAGCTTACCACGCAAATGAAAGGTGTTCATGCAAGGTTGGAAGAATTTGACTCATGGAGAAAGAACGTCGATTCCCAACTTGGCCAACTAGCTACTCAAATCCCGAGACCTCATGACAACTCCTGGGCCGCCCCGACGAGAATCCTAGAGGCCGAACAAGAAATGGTGAAGTCCGAGCCATGTACCTAAGGAGTGGCAAGGCGTTGCCTAAGCCACCCAAGCATAAGGAGAAGGAACAAGCCTCAGGACCGACCCATTTAGAGCCGAGCATGACCCCCTCATGGATCATTCTTGAGGATGCTGCTAATGAGGAAGAAGGGGCGACCGATCAGACTGGGGTCGAGCTCGACCTCCCTTCACAAGGTAAGTCTTCTAACCCTTCTCCTTCTATTCAAAACAACCCACCTCGGACCAATCCCGATCCCAGTCCTTCTTCTTCCAATACTAAGGTACTTCCTTTCCCTTCTAAGAAACCCAAGGACTCGACGGAAGGAAAGTTTAAGCGCTTCGTTAAGTTGCTTCAAGGCTTGAATCTTTCCATTCCTTTCGCCGATGCCTTGAATGAAATGCCTGCTTATACTAAATTCTTGAAGGAGATTTTATCTAGGAAGCGATCAATGTCAAAGCTAATGGATAAGGTGAGGTCGTTGGAGCTCCCCGAGAACCTAGGCGACCCCAGTAAATTTGCTATTACTATTGGTATTGGAACTCACCGTTTTAAAGCTCTCTATGATTTAGGTGCCAGTGCCAGTCTCCTACCACTCTCTATTTGGTCCAAAGCCAATATGGGACGGTTGGAACCTGTCAATATGAATCTCTACATGGCAAATGGATCATGCGTCAAAGCCACTGGAGTCGTAGAGGATGTTCTGTGCAAGTAGGCAAATTCTTTGTTCCCAACGACTTCATAGTGATGGAGATGCCAGAAGACCCTGTGGTGCCAATCATTCTTGGATGGCCATTCTTAGCTACCGCAGGGGCACGTGTAGATGTTATAGAGGGACTTCTCACATTTGACATTGGGGAAGAGAAGGTCGAATTTCGCTTCAATACTGCCGCGAATGAGGTCGCTAAAAGCATCAACGTGGCCTACTGATCCCCCATGGTGGGTCGGTACTGACCATTCTCTGAAAAATCACAACGCTGTGGGTGAATTCCAACCCGTTATTGGGCTAGACAGGCACGATACCGAG
The DNA here is from genome assembly GCA_964016875.1 of Fallopia convolvulus. Classification (NCBI taxonomy): domain Eukaryota; kingdom Viridiplantae; phylum Streptophyta; class Magnoliopsida; order Caryophyllales; family Polygonaceae; genus Fallopia; species Fallopia convolvulus. The sequence goes on from OZ024721.1 coordinate 7,500,278, forward strand.
GTAGTCCTTGATCCAGAGGGGTCGATAACGACCTACATACCCTTGGTAACGACCCCTCCTCAGAGTGACAAAGGTAAGTCTCCTTGCTCTGGTCTAATTGATTCTGGTCATGATCCTTTGTTTCATTCTTCTTTTACATCTCCTACTATTGAGCATATTGTGAAAGAGTCAAAGCCTCCTTAGTTTTCGGATTTTACTAACCCTAATGTAGGACTTCCAAGCATTCTTGTGGATGGTAGAGGACCGAATGTCCGAATGTCTTGGAGAGAAGCTTTGAAGCTTTTCCATATAAGTATGGGGTTTCTCAAGATCCCTACAAAGCCGGAGAGAAGCCACCTTATATCCAAGGTAAGTTCGTCGGGCTAACGACGTTAAAAATAGCGCTTACGAGAGGCAACCCGCTTTTTAGTTTTTGTTTTAGTTTTTTTGCTTTCTTAGTTCTTTTTGCTAGTTTTCTTTTGACTTGTTTTTAGGTTAGAGTAGTGTAGTAGGGATAGAAACTTTTCTAAAGTGACCCAGGTACAAAAAGTTAAGAAGTGCTAAGAAGAAGAAGACGTGCTACACAGAAGAAAATCAGTGGACATACAACAAGCTCGTTACCGACCCCCACAGGGTCGGTACCGACCTCTACAAAACCGAGAAAACTCAAACCTCCTCAGTGATCAATGGTTTCAAGCCGCTTCAGTTTTATTTTGTGAGTTCCCTTTTCCTTATCCTCTTTATTTTTATGTCTTTACTTTAAACAGTGAGGACACCGTTTGGTTTAAGTATGGGGTATGGGGAAAAGGAAACTCAGTTTAGTGTCAGTTTTTATGTCTTTGTTTGTGTTTTAGGATTGATAATATTCCACTCAGATGTTCTATGATAGTAATTGCTTGCATAATCATGTAAATCCATTTAGCATATCTTTGATGGTTTAGCCCAAGTCTACCATGAAATTGTTTTTCTGTGAATTTTTAGCTTGTGATGAAACTGAGCATGTATGACTTTTTAGCATGAGTTTAATTGCAATCCAACAAAATGATCTACCTTGTGAGATATTTTTGGGCTTATAGGGAGAACATCAAAAATCCCTCTTCTTTTTCTTGTGTGATTTACTCTCTTATGTGCATATTATCTCTTGAAATTGTGATGGTTATCTATTTCTTGAAACCTCTATAAGATTATAGTTCATTACTTGTGGAATCATATGATAGAGAACTTATTTTCATGAGCCTTATTAATCCTTATCCACCCTTACATTATCCCTCTTTTTGAAGCCAATTTCTTTGTGCCTTAAAGCCTATTTTTGTAGCTCCACAAAATTATTTCCTAGCCGATGTAAGCTTGACCCTATCCGGGGATTAGGACTTAGTATTAGTCATTGTGATGGTTTTGTTGAGTGAGTTTGTTTGGTTCAAATGTGGGGTAATTATGGGTTGGGTAAAGTAAAATCTTGCAGTTTGTTATGTAAAAGGAGTTTGGTTCTCTGAATGCACTTACAAAAGAAGTGGAAAGTAAAGAGGAAGAAAGAAGAAAATGATGAGCAGAACTCGTTACCGACTCTGCAGGGTCGGTACCGAACCTCCCACAAAAAAAATGAAAATCATAAGGGAGAAAGAAAGAAAAAAACAGGGAAGAGTCGAGCAATGAATAAAGTGTGCACGAGCCAAATTTTCCTTAGTGTTTGTAAGCAAGATTAGTTGGGACAAAAGGGTTAATGAGAGTTTTTTTTCTTTAAAGAAAAGAGTGAGTTTGGTATAATCTTTTATGAGAGTTTTGGATATATATGTGAGTTTTAGGAGTCTTTGATTCCCGGATATTATTAGCACCACATGACCAAATATTTTCACGCCTTATCGTTATTACCAAGCCCCATTACAACCCGGCCGAATGGAAGCTTCTATGAAGTTTTCCATTGAGCCTAAGTTCTCTTGATGATTTTACTTGTTTTGACAATCTTTGATAGAAAGATTGGTGATATAAGTTACCATTTCTATTAGTTTTTGCATGTTTGATTGAGTTGAGAGTTGTACTTATAAGCCTAAACACATGAGAGTTGAGTGAAACACATATCCCTTGTGAGGTTGGTTTGTAGTTGCTTGTGTTGATTAGTTGCTCATATATGTGTGATGACGTTAAAGTCACTTGTCTAAAATTCATTTATGCTGAAGTTGCTTTTTGATGAGGGCTATTACTTGACTTGATAGATGTGTTGATGGTTTTGATCTATGTTTAGGGATTTCTTGAGGACAAGCAAGTCTAAGTATGTGGTATTTTGATATCCGCCTTTTTAGTTGTGTTTTAAGGGAGTGTTTTTGTGTCTTTGAGTCTTTTCTTTGTTTTGTGTTTTGTTTCGAGTCGTTTGTGTAGGTTTTCGTATTATCTTAAGATATGGAGTCTACATAAGCTTTGGTGGTCTTTTTATAGGTTTTGTAGGAGTTTCGGAGCTTGAAAGAAGAGTTTGGAGCCTTGCAAGAGAGGATAGACAAGCTATGAAGAAGATTTGAGTTGATGAGCTAAGGAAGTAGGGCCAAGAAGAGTGAAATCATGAAGAGAGGCTAAGAAATCGACCCAAGATCGAGCTAGGGAGGGGTCGTGCACGAACCAAGATGAGGAAGCTAGAAGAATGCTCTCAGGACCGACCCTATGAGGGTCGTGCACGACCCATTTGGGTCGTGACTAGCGCCGACCTTTTCTCTATCCCGAGATCTTAAGGATTTATTCTATCTTTGTATTTTTGGAAGGTTATTTTATCTTGTTTCCTAGTTGAATTAGGACTCCTTTTCTTCTATAAAAGGAGGTTAAACCCTTTAGTTGAGAGATTCTCTTTTTGGGGCATTGGAAAGTACTCTCTAGAGCGGAAGAAAGACTTGGTGAACAAGGTTGAGACTTTTGTAAGATTTCTTATTAGTTTAATTTGAATTTCGGTTTGGATTGATCATGTCTTCTTCTTTCTTTTCATCTCTCTATGCCATGAGTGAGTAGTTTTCTTAAATTCTAGGGTTGGGTGAAAACCCAACACAATCATGCATGTCTAAAAACGTGAATTTATAATTTGAATGCTTGATGATCATATCTATCTATCTTGTGCTATATTCCTTTACGATAGTTGAGGCATATCTTGCGATTAACCTCAGCAAAAGTGTAAGGTTGATTGCTTGATTAGGTCTATTAGGATTATTTGCGAAAGTTGATATTCCTAGGTTGAAGGATAGATAGAAAGTTGTTTAATTTGCAAAAGTCGATTGAATAACTTGAATTGTTTGCGAAAAGTCGTCTCTTCTATGATCTAAATTGCATGATAATTGTGAGTTCTTGTTGGAAGCATGTATGATTGTTGTTGTGGTAGCCCTAGCCCTGGGATTTGTCTTTTATATTGATTAAAACTCTTGTCTTTGCTTTGATCTCGACCCATAACGTCGTGCTCAAACCTTTGCTGGTGTTTGTGTGTGATTGTGCTCAGGACCGACCCTCTTGAGGTCGTGAACGACCCACCTCGGTTCGGTCCTGGCGTGGTTTGCTCGTGATTTCTTTGCTTTTCGTAGTTTATCGACTAATCTTTTAGGACTATTCTCATTCCCGTGGACGATCCTGACTTCGCTATACTCAGCGGGGTCTTGAATATAAATTTATTTGTTCAAGAAACCCTTCAATAGACATGGATCAAATAGTATAAAGAAGAAATAATTAAAGGAAGAAAAGAGATTAGGGAGAATGGATTAGGGAAAGAGAAAGTTTAGGAAGATAGTTTTGCATTCATCAATGGTGCCTACAAAGAATCACAATGGGGCTTTATAGGCTTTTGGCCTATTTGCACTCATGTCCATATTTCTTACATATTATATCAAAGACCCTTATTTCTCATATTATACATTCATGACAATACTTCCCCCTTATAGCTTTGTCCTCAAAGGTTTATACATTTCAAAAGTGCACAGACATAAGTGTCCTGATGATATTAACTAAGGGGAAACAACAGATTGCATCAACTTTGACATTATGTAAAAAAATCAACATTCTCCTTTTGAGCTTTTGGGAGGTTGAGTTTTGTTTCATTTGACCAGTGAACACACAGTTTGAATTCCCATAAAGATGCAGAGAAGCTTCACTTGGCAGTTTCTCATCAAACCCATGAGAAAGTTTCAAAAACACCCTTGTCTACCCACGCTCACCATAATAGCTCATGTATCCATACTCCCATTGCAAACTCATGCTAGCAATTCCATGATTGGAAACACCACTCAAAACCTCACATTCACTCTTTTTAAGAGGACCTGGATAAAAAATCTTAATACCACATATATGAATCATTCAATTAAGCATTGGAATCATTACCCTTGAAATCTCTTACCTTCATTTCATCGAACAAATTCTATGCATTGCAATTTTCCCACGAGCTCGCTGAATTTGTCCTAAAGCTATTCACCCTCACTTTGATTCGATCGGTGAACACATCAATCCATTCATCCATTACATCAGGATCACACTCAAAGCTCATATGTTCAGAACAATAAAATTAATGTCTCACTTGAAATTCCAGTTTTAAGAACCGATTGTTACCTTCTTTTGAGATAGATTTGTAACTTGTTTCAATGCACAATTCAGTTAGGGCATTTTGATCGAAGTCCCCCAGCTTTGTAACCTGCTGCATTTGCCGAAGTGGATTTCTAATTCTCGTGAGACTTCCCTCCTCGAGCAGCTTCCCAAGGATATTTCGGTCCCGTTTTTGTCTTCCCAATCTTGCTTCATGATTAAGTTCTTCAGCAAAGAGTGTCTTCTCCAACTTCATTGACGACTCCAATTCCTTCAAAGGTCTCTTCAAATCATGCTTGGAGAACTCCTTCCCAATTTGTTCTCCTCTAAAATCAATTCCTGGAAAATCGCCTTTTTCCCCTAAATCTCCATTCAATTCATCTGATGAAGATCCAAGAACTTTTAGCATTAGTAGTCCCCGAATTTCTTCATTTTTCGGTTGCAAATTTAGGGGCATTGCTACTGATGAATGGTCCAATGGCAAGGCTCCCGCCATCTTCAAGAGAGAATCTGATAGTTTTGTATCTTTCTTCGAATCATGATAGAGATTTTAGTCAAGTCTTAAAACCCTAAAATTGCAAGTGCACAAGACCAAGTAGATAGTGATAAATATTAGGGTGTCGTATCCGCAGGGAACAATCGATTAATCCTAAATTAAGCGTCTACTAAACGAATTGAATATAAGTTGAGAATTGGATCTTTGTAACTAAACTAAAAATAATAAATTGACAAGTGTAAACAATCAGGAATAATGAATTCTAGGGTAGTCAAATCCACCACTATTAATGTAATTAATTATCTAGTTTGAGTGAGAATTATCGGTTTATTATGAGCATCCTAAATTACAAGTCAAGATTACTCCAAGGATAAAGTATTATTGTGATTACTCTATTGAAATAAACCATCTAACTAAAGCATGGCATATTCAATAAACAACCACAAATTCATGAAAGCACCATTGCACAACACCAAACCTTGAATTACAAGAACAAAGTTTGTAAATTTAACACCAACTGAAATCAATAATTGTTCTACAAGAATTCTTATCAATCCAAATTGGCAAATAATTATAAACCCAATAATCTCAATAGTCATGCAATCATAAACTCGAATTAATTCTCAAACAAAATAGAATTATAAAATCATACAAATAGAGTTTAGTCTAAACCCTAGAATAAGGAATATAGCTACTCATAATTGGAGAAGAGATCACCAAATTAATTAAAGCCATGGAAAATATGGAACGGAGGAGATCTGAAACGGAGCTGCTCTCTGGAATCGCCCTTCGTGTGCGCCACTTTCTTTCTCCGCCTACCTCCAGCAAGAAAACCCTTCCTCCTTTTATTCAATCTTACGTGTATTTTGTATATCTAGCTTGTTAACTTTTCAACCTTTTATTAAACAATGTGGACCCTTGTAAATTGCTAAACAAAATCCATATCAGCCATATTTCTCTTCCCTGCACATAATTCCATTAAGGCCATTACTTAATAAACTAATAGATAATTAGTAGGCTAACAATTAATTACAAGGGGATTTAAATGTATAAAATATTATACTTATCAAATTCTCAATTCGATAAGCATAAAGAACCTCTTCCTGATGCGAATTCTTCATGATTTCGTCACCGAATATTCAATCAAACACCTGGTGTGCATTTCCTCTGATGTTATTTTCCAAAGAAAAGCTTTGGTGTCCATTCTCCTTCAGTAACTTCGACGACCCACCAAGACTTCCGACTTCTTTGACACTCAAACCCAATTCAATCATCTCACCGCTTAACAGAATAGGACTATTACCTTGAGCAATCGTTGTTGGCGCTCCTTTCTTGGGCAAAATGGATTTCCCGATTCCTTTTCAAGACAAGATCCTTGGTTGCCAACTTCAGGGATTTCAGTAAAAGGTGAGTCTGGTTCGCATTTTGAGTTACGGTTGGCCTCCGAGAATGAAAAAATAAGAATTCCATTACTCTGGGCTCCCGCATTTGCCACTCCACGGTCTGGATTTCCTGAACTCATTCCAATGATCGGATTAGCATCCCTTTCCACCATTTGGTTCGAGTAATCGATTGATGGAGGCAATCCCATTGAGACCCTCAACCAACTGATTTTCTCATCCAGGCTTAATTTGTCCCATACTTGATCGTAATTCACGATCTCTTTAGCTAAACTCATGAATTCTTTGTTTGAATGTAAACACCCCTCTTCTTTCAGAATTTTAGGAGGAAGTCTAACAAATCTTAAAGCCAAATATGGAGAGAAATCTGACAAAGGCATTCTCCTAAAAATTCGAATTTCATTGAGATTTTGGTAGAACCTCCGATCAAATTCTTGCGTTTGCAACCTAAATTCCTGCCATTAATCGAACGTTGAAGCTTCTGCCATAGCCAAGGAACTCGATGCTCTGATACCAATTGTTATAATCTGACATGCATCAAACAATATAAAGAAGAAACTATTAGAGGAATAAGAGAGATTAGGGAGAATGGATTAGGGAAACATTTAGGGAAAGAGAGAGTTTAGGAAGATAGTTCTGCATTCATCAAGGGTGCGTACAAAGAATCAGGACGGGGCTTTATAGGCTTTTGGCCTATTTACACTCATGTCCATATTTCTCACATATTACATCAAACACCCTTATTTTCCATATTATACATTCATGACAAAAAGATCCTCAACTCTTTGACATTCTTCGGAGTTGGCCAACTTACCATAGCTGCAATTTTAGACGGAGGATATGGTATATCTTAAGCTTCAGCCTTACAAGCAAACTTATTTAGCTATTCGCATGAATTTGAAGTTGAGTGCTCGATTTTATGGTCCTTATAAGATCATCAGGAAAATAGGACAAGTTGCCTATGAACTAGAGTTGCCCCAAGGATCTAAAATCCATCATGTGTTCCATGTGTCTCAATTGAAGCATTGTATTGGCACTAATGTCAAACCATCATTACAGCCTCCAACTACCTTGATTACTGGAGAAATTGAGGTAACTCCTGATAAGATTGTGGACAGCAGAGTTCAGTATGTGGGAAATAGTGAGCCTTGTACTAAATGGTTGGTACAGTGGAAGAATTTGTCAGAAGAAGAGGCTACATGGGAATCTGCAGCCCACATTCTGCATCAATTTCCAAAATTTACTTGTTTTAAACCTCAAGGACAAGGTTTTAAAAGAGAGGGTGTAATGTTACGATATTAGCCTTATAAGAATTTTGGGAGATCTTGTGTAATTCTTGTTAAATAGAGGGTTACTCTTGTAATCGGGAATTGTTGAGAGGGTATTCTTGACAAAAAATAAATTTATAAGTCAAGGCCCCGCTGAGTATAGCGAAGTCAGGATCGTTCCACGGGAAGCACAATTTTTTGTCTATCAACTACTAAAAACAAAGCAAAATAACACAAAACACCTACGACCAACCTCGTTAACGACTTTGTCAGGGTTGTTAACGAACCTGGATGACTCTACGAACTCACACTAACGACCTAAACTCAGGTTCGGTACCGAGGCAAGTAACTCGATAACGAATGTAATAGATGCAAACTCAAATAAGAATAAAAACTTAGGACAAGGGTTACCACAACATAGCTATGCATAAAAACACATAAGAAGATAAAGATCATGCCTTTAAATAGATAAATTTATCAACTTTCACTGACTAGCAAGCAAATCAATCAATCCTCATCAATTAATTCACCCAATCACTTGTTTTGGATCCAAAGCTCGAAACTTTCATAATCGAACAATATCAACCTTCAAGTTGACAACTTTCTCTTTCGATCAAATCGCAAACTCAAATTACTTCGACCATCGTCTAGGCATAAGCTCAACAAACAATCTAAAAATAGATAAAAGGCATTCAAAACATCAACTCATTCACCAAACATGCATAACTATGTCGGGTTTCGACCCCGACCCTAGATAAGAAAACTACTCACTACTCATATTAATAAAGCAAATAATTTCAACAAAAGTAAACATTGAAAACAAAACAAACTTACTTCAAATTAATAAGAAAACTATCGTCTTACAAACTTCAAAATAAATCGAAAACAAAACAACACCGAGTAGAAAAACCTGATTAACGACCCAACCTCTCTCTCTCTCTCGATCGACCTTGGCTCTCAATCCTCCCACTCGACCTCGTCAATCGGCTCTCCTCAATTCGTCCTCTCTAAAAATCGTTCACCTTCTTTCCTGGGCTAGAAAGAAGGATATTTATACTAAGAAAACTATCTATTAAAACCTTAAAAGATAGAAACTAACTCTAAAAAGATAACAAGATATAAGATAGAAGATATAACAACCCTAAAAATCATTAAAAACCCTAAAAACTCTTAAAACCTCTACTGACACGGAACCATCATTAACGACTTCCGTATAGGGTCGGTAGGAATCACAAAATCCATCAAAAAATTCTATCTTTATGCCTCATTAACGACCCTTCACAGCCTCGTTAACGAGCCTGAGATTTGGCTTCTTCAACTCTTCTTCACTTAACAACTTGGACTTCAACCTCTTTATCTTCATATTCTCCCGACTTCAATCATAGCACTCCAATTCAGCTCCAACAACGCTCTTTCCTGCTCAAAACCTACAAAAAGACACAAAATGGAGTAGCTTCCATACTTTTCACAAAATATGCAAACTATCCAAAAACACACCAAACTAACTCTAAAACTACCAAAACTAAACCTAAACAAACTAAGAAACACACTAAAAACTAGACTAAAAACATGAATATCAAAATACCCCATACTTAGACTTGCTTGTCCTCAAGCAATCACTAAACAATAATAAAAACCAAACAACCATACTCATCAAGCAAATAGCCATCAACTTAAAAAGCAACTTCAAAACCATAGCAGAAATTAGCAAATGACTATTAACGTCATCACACATATATACACCAAATAGGCACAAGCAAAATACAATCCAACCTCTCAAGGGATATATGTGTTTCACTCAACTCTCAAGTATTTAGGCTTATAAATTCAACTCTCAACTCATCTTATATACAAAAACTCATAAAAATTGGAACTTATATCACCAAACTCTCCACCTAAGATTTGTCAAAACACATAAAAATCATCAATAGAACTTAGGCTCAATGAAAAAAACTTCATAGAAGCTTCCATTCGGCCGGGTTGTAATGGGGCTTGGTAAATACAATTAAGGCGTGGAAATGTTTTGGCTATGTGATGTGATCGCCTCTCAGGGTGGTGCGAGGGTCAAGAGATACAATTTATAACCCGACCCCGTTGTAGCACGTGGTGGGTGTCGAACACTCGGGAAGTCTACTCGATCGATGTGCCTAGATACTAGGAAGCTAGAAAGGAGAGCATGAAACAAAAGAAAACAAAGAAAACAGTCGGGACCGACACTGAGGTCACGTCGGGCCCGAGGTTGGCGACAAGAGGAAGTCGGGACCGACACTAGGTAAGTCGGGCCCGAGGTAGCTGGGGATGTCGAACTCAAAGATTTTAAAAGTAGATCTTGGGCTTTTGGGTTCCTTCTCTAGTAGATTTAAGGCTTTTCCACCCCAATTCAAGCAATGAGTGATGATCGGACTAGGATCGAGTGCTTTCGCCCTCGTTCCAACCACTTCTACACATCGATCATTGGGGAAATCCCCTTCGAAGCAAGGTCTTGAGATTGACACATGTTCACTTTCGCTACTTTGCCAATCTCAAGCCTTGATTCCCGACTTTCGCAAGGAATTGTAGCTCTATGTAGAGTGGGTTCCTTAGATCAAGCACTCAAGGCTATGGAATTGGGGTTTCTAGCCCAAACCTAGCTAGGGTTTTCCCCCATAACCCAAGATCAAGGAGATCAACTCCATATGGCAAACAAAGAAAGCAAACAAATCAAAAGGGAAAGCAATCAACATCATCAATCTCAAGACAAAGCAAAGTTTCATTCAAATCAAAAGCAATCCACAAATTCCAATCAAGGGTTTCCAAATCCACAAGATCAAAACAAAGCAAAGCTAATCTATCAACCAAAACCTACCAAATCTCCCTCTCTTGGCCGATTCTCTCTCTTCTCCTTCTCCTCTCCTTCCTCCTTGCTCTCCAAGTATCCTCTTGGCTCCCTTGGAATCCCCCTTTTTGTGTGAGAGAGTGGGGGGGAGGAACCCTTTCTTAGAAGACAAGAGGGCCTTTTATGGACTAGATGAGGGGCAAAAGTGGAAGTCCACAAATTCGTGCCTTGGAGCCCAAGTAGTTCGGTGACCGACTTGGACCGACACGGAGGACCTCGGGCCCGAGTTACTGTGCAAGTCGGTCCGAGGTTGGTTGCAACTCGGTCCGAACCTCGTTCCACCTTCTTCTTTGTTGGCTTCTCTTGTTCTTCTTCATGGCTTGTTCCTCTCTTTCCCGCTTTAGCTCGGCCTCGCTCCATGTCTCGACCCTCCTTCAAATCGACCCTTGATCCATGCCAAATTACCTACAAAACACATAAAATGTGCGTAGTCTCCGAATCTCATAGAAATACGGGAACTAGGCTAAAAAGGAACAAAAGGCACAAGAAAAGGGGAAAAAGAAACATATTTACAAAGGAAATCACATATGAAAACACCACCAAATAGAGAGACATCATGATGCTAATAATATCCAGGAATCAAAGACTCCTAAAACTCACACATAAGCAAAACTCTCATAAAAAACATACCAAACTCTCTCAAACATTATGCACTTATTCTCTCACTCACCCAATATATCCTAAAAAGTCTCATAAAACAACTTAAAAGAATCTCCAGCTTATCTATTAGACACAAATGCACATCTTACTCCTCTATTATTTCAACTCTTTCTTTTCTCCTCTTTTATAAGCTCAGTCTCGTTAACGAACCAACTAGGTCGTTAACGAGCTTCATCGTGTACACTTCCTCTTTTTTCTATTCTTTCTTCTAACAATTTTTCTTTCCTGCATCCTTTCTTACCAAGAGATCTTTCTTTTACAAATCAACACAAGAGACTTCCAGTCTACCCTTCAAAAACCCTTAATTTCGAACCAAACATATCTTTTCACTCTACAAAACAAACCTCTCCTATCTAAGTCCTAATCCCCGGATAGGGTCAAGCTTATCTCGGCTTTAAGGCTCAAATTGGCTTCAAAAAGAAAGGATAATGATAACGTGGAATAAGAATAAATAAGGCTTATGAAAAATAAGTTCTCTATCATATGATCTTACATGCAATGAACTATGAATCTTATATAGGTATCAAGTAATAGATAACCATCACAATTCCAAGAGAGAATATGCATATAGAGAGTAAATCACAGAAGAAAAGAAGAGAGATTTTTTTATTGTTCTCCCTATAAGGCCAAAAATAACTCACAAGGTAAATTTTGTTGGATTGCATCTCTTATGCTAAAAAGTATACATGCTCAATTTCATCAATTGCTATTCCTCTATAAAACAATTTCATATCAAGAATCAGGCTATATTATCAATGACATGCTTGCAAGGAATTACATGATCATGCTAGTAACTACTATCATAGAACCATAAGAAAAGGGTATCTATCTATTCTAACAACTCTTTTTTGAAATTTTCAAATCTTTTTATTTTTTTTTTTGATTTTTGATTTATTTAACAAAGAACTAATTAAAACATACAAAACACATAAAACAAACAAGACACAAGATTTCTACCCTTTCCCACCCCATAATTAAAGTTACAGTGTCCCCACTGTAATAAAAATAAGCAGAAGAAAAGAATAGAAAAGAAAAAGAAAAAGAAAAAGAAAAAGAAAAAAATTACAAGACTTAAAAGCAGAAAAGAAACAACTCAAACTGAATCAGCGCCCTGGTGGTGGGAATTAGTGCTCGAAGTTCCTCATGAAGTCATACATTGTCCTCCAGCACTCTGTAATATCCACCTCTCTCTGTTGATGCCTTGCATCATCCAACACCATGCGAGCAGAATAGACACTCTCCCACCTATCCATCCTCCGGTGAATGTGTGTCTGCTGAAGGTTAAGTTGCTGCATCTGAGACGAAAGATCTTCGGCCCATGGAGGCGGGATACTCGATCAAGTGTAATCGGGCTGAGGTGGTGGTTGATAGTGGTTGTGAGGCTGAAAGTGGTCTTGAAAAATTACCGGATTGTAGGGCATAAGACCATAGGAATGTGGCTCGGTAGGTTGCTGTGGGGGGTCGTTACCAAAGCTGTGGGCCTCTGTAGTAGCCTCGAAGTGGTCGTTAACGACCCTGGTGGGCTCGTTAACAAAGCTGTTGTTGCCCAAAATCTCTGTGTTGAGGTCATCTTCCCCGATGTCGAGCTCTTCCGTGCCTGCCTCTGTAGCCACCTCAGTCTCTTCCTCATCATCTTCGTCCATAGCTTCTTCCTCCCTCTCGAACCGTGACTCACATGGCCTGAGCGACAGCTCATCTTGCGGCTTGGGCTTCAATGGGAACGCATGCCCCGTCCACGACTCGTACCAGTTCGGTACGTAAAGCATCTCCAATTTAGACAGGGTGGGTACGATATCTCGGCCTTGAACTATTGTAGTGTACCCATCCTGAACCTGAGTAAAAATGCCGGAGCTAAACTAGTAGTTCCTGTTGAGCAATTGAGCGTGGGACGGCGTGTAGAGGGAGAGGTCGACTCCAAGATTGGTCGCCAAGAGTTCCCGCACCATACTTCTTTTGACTTCATTCCTTGCTTCTCAACATGTAGTAGCCATTCATACCCCATGTTCAATGGGGTGGGATTCTCAAATAGTATGGTTCGGAGGCATGCAACTTCCATCCTCGTTGGCCTGTTCAACTCTCTCATGGGCCAAAATGTAGCAGCTAGGACTCGGAGAATGATCCGGAAAATGGGATTGATGATGCTTGCCCTGGAAAGTGCTGCAGAGGAAGGCTCTACTTCCCCGGTGATGTAGCTCCAAGTCCTTATCACCTTGTAGTCCTTGATGTTGTAATCCCGAGAAGGATTAGGGAGATCGAGAATAGCATTGAACTCCTCCACCGTGTACTCACGACTGACATTACCAAGCCTGAATCTAATCCGTCTAGTCGAGGTCTTGGTTGGGAATCTTGTCTCAAGAGTAGCCAGAAACTCAGAAGTGAGAGCCGGGAAGTGCGGTACCTCTTCCTTTTTCAACAAGTGAGGCACGCCAAGAATAGAAAAGGCCGCTTTGACATCATCATAAAGCCTCATTGCCTTAGCACTTGACCTTGAGAACCACCTAGTGTAGTGATCCTTGTTTAATAGAGCATTGTACCGGTCAACTTGTGCTTGGGTGCGCAAGATCACATTATCCATGCGCGGAGGAGATGGGGACCGCTGAGTCCTCTTCTTCTTGTCGGCTCTTGTTGTAGCTCGGCTAGAACTTGCCATATGGACCTATAAAAATATGAATTGATAAATATAAGATCCATATAAATCAATAGGAAAGAGACCCCATACTTGGCCTCAAAATTGCTCTCGAAGTGCCTCGTTAACGATCCAACTGGGGTCGGTAACGAGCCTGGACTGGTTTTTTTGTCTAGAAAATATGCAGGGTCATTAACGAGCCTGGACAAGTCGTTAACGTGCCCATGCGAGAACCAGTTCGCAGTTTCCGAATGCAAAATACTCCAAAATTGTGCATTAAATCAATCATGCATCATACACAATCCTACATAAGACACACAATCGGGTATATGCACCCCATACTTGCTCTATTACCCATCCCGATCATGCTATAATTGCCCAAAAATTCACGGTGAAGATCCCTCAATTCTAGAACAAGGTAATTCATGCTTTTCCTAATCAAATTTTCAATGGAGAATCAAGCAAGAACACTAATATAGATCAAGATCAACTACCAATATATGAAACAACAAAATCTTTGAGCAATAAACATGCTATTCGACCACTTCATACAAGCAAGAACAAGATAAGAAATTTCGACCCTATAAACCATGAATCATGCAAACAGAGAGTTAGGGTTTAGAAATCATACCGTTAGATCGAGAAATTGAAGAACGAGATTGAAATTAGGAATGGTTAACGAGCTTGGTTCTCGCCGGTAACGAATGCAAGGGTTGTTGATTCGTTAATGGGGTAAAATTTCGGGGGTACGGTGGTGGTGCAAATTTCGATCGATAGAAAAGGAATCCGGTAGGATTTTGAGAGTTTAAGCTTTGGATTGAGAATTTGAGAGTGGGATTTTGAGAATTTTGGAAGGGTTTTATAGGAGAGGGCTAGAGGTAGGTGAAGAGGGTGAAAGGGGCGGCACAAGTGGTAAAAGATATAAGATAGATTAGGTTAAAAACTTACCTGCCCGTTTCCTTTTCGGGTCGCCAAACTGGGTCGTTAACGACCCTGGGTGGGGTCGTTAACGAGCCTGCGTATCCTCATTTGAGTGAATTTCCGAGCCCACTCCTGTTTCAGGTTAGCCTAAAAACAATTCTATCTTGCTACCTCAAAAACTACTACTAAAACTCAAAAGAAAGCTAGAAAAAAGATCTAAAAAGAAAGGAAAAACAAACTAAACTATACTAAAAACCAGGTTGCCTCCCGTAAGCGCTATTTTTAACGTCGTCAGCCCGACGTACTTACCTTGGCTAGTCCGACATTGTAAGAGCCATGGTGACTCTAATCTCTTCATCCGGGTCGGGTTGCTCATGAAACTTTTTCAATCGATGGTCGTTAACTTTGAAGATAGCGCCTTGGTTATCGATCAACTCTACCGCACCGTGAGGATAGATGTGGTGAGCCACAAATGGCCCGCACCGCGGGTTATCATGTCTCCAAGTGATGTTGCCCGAGCGTTGACATTCATCACATGTTGTCACATAAGCATGTGCATCTTTAAAAATGGTTGGCCAGTAGAGCCCACTTTGAAGGATCTTTGTTGTGGTCTTGAATCCTTTTGCATGGCCTCCGGTGGGAAGTCTGTGACATTGACAGATCACGCTCTCTATCTCCTCTTCTGGGATACAGCGTCTAAAGAGGTGATCACTTCCTTGCTTGAACAAGTAAGGATCATCCCAATAGTACTGTTTTACATCGTGAAGAAACTTGTTCTTCTTTTGTGGGGTTAGTCCCTCGGGGATTACGCCTCCTACAAGATAGTTAGCAAAATCCGCAAACCAAGGGGCTTTTGACCCTCTAACAGCATGAATTGATGTGCAAGAAGTAGAGGCAAGAAGCGAGGAAGGAATGGGATCGAATTGAATGAGTTTTGGTTGGGAAATCTTACCTGATTGGGTCGTTAACGAACCTGTGTGGGTTGCTAACGACACTGGAGCTGTGACGTTACCCTCGGTAACGACCTCACGTGGCATGGTAACGAACTTCCCGAATGTTATGTCGATGCACTTTGAGTCTTCACCATTGTGACCTATGCAGTCCAGCCTCGGTGGTTCGTTAACGACCCTGAAGGGGTCTGTAACGAGGGCCTTGTCGAGTTCGACCTCGTTCAACATGAGGTGTTCGTCCAGTCTGGAGTCATTGATTGGCACTTCGTTGTTGGATTCAGTGATATGCTCAACCGGCAGCCTAAATAGGTGGTCCGTCACCGGGTTTTCCGCTCCTTTCTTATCTCTTATTTCATAATCAAATTCCTGCAAGAAGAGCATCCAATGAATCAATCTAGGCTTGGTATCCTTTTTGGCCATTAGATATCTAACGGTCTCATGGTCAGTTGATACGCTGGTTTTAGTACAGCGTAATTCTGTATTTTTATTAGGATTTCTGAGTGTTTTAGGCTAGATAAGGATGTTTATCTGTAATATCAGAAGAGCCTACAGTTGAAGATTTGGAAGACAAAAGTCCTAATTCGATCTGAAGAGTTTACGAAAACAAGAACCGCGCCCTCGGGTTTGGACCCGAGCTCGCGGTAGAGAGAAAATCCAAGAGCTGAAGTACACGAGGACCCACGCTCGCGGGCTATGGCCGCACTCGCGGTTTGAGGAGGATTCGCGGCCGAGGAGAGTGAGATGAACCGCGCTCGCGGGTGGAGGTTCATCCGAGACGCCGACTTCGTTTTTATTCTATCTTTTATTTATAATTATATCTTTAGTTTTAGGTTATTTCGGTTGAGTATTTAAGTTTAGTTTCGTGTTTCAGTGGAGACATACCACAATTCAGAGCATACTTTTATATTTTAGGTTTTATTTCAGTTTTATTATGAGGAACTAATTTCCCTTGGTGTTTGTTTGATCA
Source organism: Fallopia convolvulus (assembly GCA_964016875.1). Taxonomy (NCBI): domain Eukaryota; kingdom Viridiplantae; phylum Streptophyta; class Magnoliopsida; order Caryophyllales; family Polygonaceae; genus Fallopia; species Fallopia convolvulus. The sequence continues at coordinate 7,516,956 of OZ024721.1, forward strand.
AGGAAGCCTTTTTTATTAATTCGTGAGATTCTGGTAACTTTTCTATCCCTTGGTTAATATCAAAACTCTTGTTTTTATTTATATGATCTATGTTTGATTTTATGAGCCTGATCAACTTGTTTGATTGACTTAGATCTACTGCTTGGATTAGGTTTGATTGTTGTCTGTACAATCTTATTTATCCTTGAAACAACTCTTTTCCAAGACCGTGGACTAGAATTGAGAAAGTGTATTTGATTGTTATTTTATGCATGAGACTCGTAGCTTGATTGCATAATTTGATATCCTTCTATCCTTAATACTTTGCATGATTTGAATTAAGCGTTCTTGTTCATATCATAATTTCATTTGGACCGTGGACAAGTGGAAATCTTTTATAAGGATTGGAATTAACCTGGGAATTAATAGAAAAGTGGATGAATTGATGATCGAATGATTAAAAAGGTGGAATTGATTGAATGAACTCTGCTTTCATTAATTGATTTGATACTTTAATATTATTTACTTGCTTAAAATCCCTAAACCCCCTGTTCTGTCTTTGATGATTGTTAAGAAAACCGATTCTCTTGGGTTCGATCCCTTACTTGCATGCTATTCTAGTTTGTAGTTTAGGGTAATTTATTTTTGATCTTGGCAACAATGACTTTAGCCGATTCATCAGTATAAACGATCACTTTCGAACCAACAAGATAGGACCGGAATTTTTCAAAGGCAAATACCACAACAAGGAATTCCTTCTCCGTTGTGGTATACTTACTATGCGCCTCATCAAGCGTCTTGCTTGCGTAGTAGATGGCGTGGAGCTTCTTATCCTTCTGTTGTCCCAAGACTGCGCCAACAGCATAGTCACTGGCATCACACATAATCTCAAAGGGCAAACTCCAATCTGGGGTCTGCATAATAGGAGCGGAGACGAGGGCTGCTCTCAACCTGTAAAATGCTTCAAGACATTCTGGTGACAGCTGAAACCCTACATCTTTCATTAGTAGGTTAGTCAGAGGTTTTGCTATCTTAGAAAAATCCTGGATAAAGCGTCTATAAAAGCCAGCATGCCCTAGAAAACTCCTAATGTCTTTTACAGAAGAGGGAGGAGGTAATTTTTCAATGAGCTCAATTTTTGCTTTATCTACTTCTATCCCCCTTTTTGAGACAAGATGTCCTAATACTATCCCCTCTTGCACCATAAAATGGCATTTTTCCCAGTTTAGCACAAGATTGGTTTCTTCACATCTTTTAAGAACACATGCAAGATTGGCAAGACAAGTATCAAAGGAAGAACCATAAACAGAGAAATCATCCATAAGGACCTCTACAATATCCTCTATCATATCAGAAAAATTGCCATCATACACCTTTGAAAGGTGGCAGGGGCATTGCAAAGCCCAAATGGCATTCTTTTATAAGCAAAAGTCCCATAGGGACATGTAAAGGTAGTCTTCCCCTGATCATCAAGATGAATTGGAATCTGCCAAAACCACTATAGCCATCTAGATAACAGAAATAATCATGCTGGACTAAGCATTCTAACACTTGATCAATGAAAGGAAGCGGGAAATGATCTTTTCTAGTAGCGCTATTAAGCTTCCTATAATCGATGCACATCCTCCAACTAGTAGTGGTCCTAGTGGGGATTAGCTCTCCCTTTTCATTTTCTATTACGGTCATTCCCCCTTTTTTAGGAACTACATGGACTGGACTAACCCATTGGCTGTCCGATATAGGAAATATGATCCCAGCATCAAGTAATTTAATGATTTCCTTTTTGACCACTTCTTTTATATTAGGATTTAATCTACGCTGATGCTCTATAGTGGGTTTATGGTTATCCTCCATATATATCCTATGCATGATAAGAGAAGGGGATATGCCAGTTATATCATCTAGGGAGTAATCTATTGCTTTTCTATGCAACTTAAGCACATTAAGAAATTTTTCTACTTCCTCATATTTTAATTTAGCATTTATGATGACAGGGAAAGTAGAATTAGGACCAAGAAATTCATACCTGAGAGAGTCCGGAAGAGGCTTTAGTGTTGGAGAAGGTTCAGCTGATATGAGAATCGGTTCTTCTGGCTCCGTCTTCAACACCTCTTCAAGGTATTCTAATGCTGAAATTTCATTGTCCTCGGCAAAGGTCGTTAACGATGCTGGTGGGCCAGCATCGTTAACGAGCTTGTTTCTTCTGCCAGGAGAATCGGTGCCGAGGTTGTGGAATTCGTTACCGAAACTGCAGGGGTTATCTCGGCCCATCTTCGACCAGAGAAGTCATCATTCGATACTAATCTTCCAACTGGGTCCCCACATTCGATAAATTCATTGTGGGTGTGGAGCATCTTGACTTTGGCTCTATTTGTCTCTTTCATTGTTGGGTTGAACCGAAATTCCGTCACCTCATCTCCAATTTCAAAAGTTAGGAGTCCCTTCCTAACATCAATTATGGCTCTTGCTGTGGCGAGGAATGGTCTCCCTAAGATAATAGGAACCACTGGGTCTTCGGGCATCACCATGACTATGAAATCATTAGGAACGAAGAAATTGCCCACTTGAACTGGAAAGTCTCCCACAACCCATGTTGGTTTAACACACGAGCCATTTTCCATGTATAACCTCATATTGATCGGCTCTAATGGTCCCATGTTGGCCTTTGGCCATATTGAAAGAGGGAGTAAACTAGCACTGGCTCCCAAATCACATAAAGCTTTGAATTTATGGTCGCCTATACCAATTGTTATGGCAAATCTCCCTGGATCACCTAGTTTCTCTGGTAGAGCGATGGATCGGACCTCATCTTGCAGCTCTGTAATGGATCGTTTCCTGCTAAGAATGTCTTTCAAGAATTTTGTATAAGCCGGCATTTCGCTTAGGGCCTCAGCGAATGGGATTGAAATATTAATGCCCTGAAAAATCTTTACGAAATGCTTAAACTTACTCTCTATAGAGTCCTTAGATTTCTTAGTGGGAAAAGGAATAGAATTCACCTTTCTTGGAACCAATGCGGGATCGAGAGGTGATGCTACCGGGTCGACATTAGGGTCGATTCGTATGCTCGGAGGATCATTACCGACCCTAATGGGGTCGTTAACGAGCCTGGGATTGGGAGAGGAGCTCGGAATAGGAAACTCACCTGTGTTGGGGGCGTTAACGACCCTGGGAGCATCATCACCATGGTGTGCAGGTTCGGTAACGACTCTCTCTGGCTCGTTACCCAGCTGAGCCGTAGCTTCCTCATCAGTCGCGGGGTTCGTCTCCTTAGCTTGGATACGCTCCGGTAGTGTCTTTCCGCTCCTAAGGTGTACCGCTGTTATTTGTCCTCTTGGGTTCTCCTCAGGTCGGTCTGGGAGTTGCCCTTGTGGCCTTGGAATCTGTGCAGCAAGGTTCCCTAGTTGGGAGTCGACATTCTTCTTCCACACATCGAACTCTCCCCATCTTTTGTTTTGATTGTTAAGGTTGGCTTGGATTCCATCAATCTTGCTATGCACTTCATTGAATTTATTATGGACTCCGTTAATGCCTTCCTGTAACCCTTGTGCCCATGATGGTGGCTCTTGATAGCCTGGAGGTCGATATGGCGCAGGTCGTCTATCCGGTGGAGGCGCTACATAGTTTGAATTCGGATTTTGATTGCCCCACGTTGGATAATTGTTTGACATGTCAAAATTACTAGGCTGGTTTCTGTATGGGCCTCTCATATAGTTCACTCCAGCATATGTCTCAGCGGCTCTCACCTGCTCTATGTTAGTGCAAGCAGAAGTAGTATGGGCAGAAGAGGCACATTCTTGACAAGATTGAGAGGATTTTGGAAAACTTACCTGCTTCTTCAACAGGTTGACCTCGTCTTGCAGAAATTGATTTTTGACATTTGGGTCAACTTCTTCCTTGTTAGGCATGTAGAGACGCCTCTGGGGTTGGGGTGATTGTTGGGTACCATACATGGCATCGTAGTTGGACAGCTTGTCCAGCAATTCCGATGCAGTTGTAGGATCCATCTCTATAAAACCGCACGTTGTATGCGTGTTGATGCGGTTCTTCGTCTCTGCATTGATACCCTGGAAAAAGATTTCTTGGAGCACATATAAAGGTTGCCCATGAGTAGGGCACTGTCTAAGCATTTCCTTAAATCTTTCCCAAGTTTCTACAAAGGTCTCATAAGGCAGCTGGTGATAGGAGGTGATGCATTTTCTCAACTCCGTTGTCTTGGCAGGAGGGAAAAACTTTGTAAGAAATTGATCATACAAAGCCTTCCAAGTCCTGATAGACTTAGGAGGTAAGCTCTCCAACCAGCTCAGGGCCTTTGCAGTAAGAGACCACCTAAAAGCTTTTAACAGAACATATTCAAGTGAGACACCTTCAGCAGCTATAGTGTCACAGAAATCAAGAAAATTTCTAATATGTTCCATAGGGCACTCAGTAGGTTTCCCTTCAAACTGAGCCCTTTTAATCAAGGATATAAATTGAGACTTAATCTCAAAAGTCTTCACTATCTCCGAAATCACAATTGGAGACTCCGGCACCCTCAGTTCTGGATGCATGTATTGCTTGGCATTCCTCGGATAGGCATTCAACTCTTCTTATAAACGAGTTTTGTTTACTCGTTGACGTTCAGCTTCAACAGCAGCGGCATCTCTATCGGCTTGTAGCTCCTCCATCCGCTTCTGGAGGACTTCCATCTAACGAGCCATCTCTTCCTGTGTAGCCATGGCTTGGTTTTCTCTGCGTCTACGGTGTAGGGAACGTTCAGGTTCTGAATAATAACCTGTGTTGTCAAATTCGAGCCTACGACGTCCAGCTGGCATACGCTGAGAAAACAAACAAAGAAAACGAAATTAAAAAAAAAAGGGGTCGGTCTATTCCCAGACCCACAAATAAACAAACGAACTGTTGCCTCCCCGGCAACGGGGCGCCAATTTCTTGAGAGGGTATTCTTGACAACAAATAAATTTATAAGTCAAGACCCCGCTGAGTATAGCGATGTCAGGATCGTTCCACGGGAAGCACGGTTGTTTGTCTATCAACTACTAAAAACAAAGAAAAATAACACAAAACACCTACGACTAACTTCGTTAACGACTTTGTCAGGGTCGTTAACGAACGTGGATGACTCTACGAACTCACACTAACGACCTAAACTCAGGTTCGGTACCGAGGCAAGTAACTCGATAACGAATGTAATGGATGCAAACTCAAATAAGAATAAAAGCCTAGGACAAGGGTTACCACAACATAGCTATGCATAAAAACTCATAAGAAGATAAAGATCATGCCTTTAAATAGATAAATTTATCAACTTTCGCTGACTAGCAAGCAAATCAATCAATCCACATCAATTAATTCACCCAATCACTTGTTTTGGATCCAAAGCTCGAAACTTTCGTAATCGAACAATATCAACCTTCAAGTTGACAACTTTCTCTTTCGATCAAATCTCAAACTCAAATTACTTCGACCATCGTCTAGGCATAAGCTCAACAAGCAATCTAAAAATAGATAAAAGGCATTCAAAACATCAACTCATTCACCAAACATGCATAACTATGTCGGGTTTCAACCCCGACCCTAGATAAGAAAACTACTCACTACTCATATTAATAAAGCAAACAATTTCAACAAAAGTAAACATTGAAAACAAAACAAACTTACTTCAAATTAATAAGAAAACTATCGTCTTACAAACTTCAGAAGAAACCGAAAACAAAACAACACCGAGTAGAAAAACCTGATTAACGACCCAACCTCTCTCTCTTGATCGACCTTGGCTCGCAAACCTCCCACTCGACCTCGTCAATCGGCTCTCCCCAATTCGTCCTCTCTAAAAATCGTTCACCTTCTTTCCTAGGCTAGAAAGAAGGATATTTATACTAAGAAAACTATCTATTAAAACCTTAAAAGATAGAAACTAACTCTAAAAAGATAGCAAGATATAAGATAGAAGATATAACAACCCTAAAAATCATTAAAAAACCCTAAAAACTCTTAAAACCTCTACTGACATGGAACCATCATTAACGACTTCTGCACAGGGTCGGTAGGAATCACAAAATCCATCAAAAAATTCTATCTTTATGCCTCGTTAACGACTCTTCATAGCCTCGTTAACGAGCCTGAGATTTGGCTTCTTCAACTCTTCTTCACTTAACAACTTGGACTTCAACCTCTTTATCTTCATATTCTCCCGACATCCATCATATCACTCCAATTCATCTCCAAAAGCGCTCTTTCCTGCTCAAAACCTACAAAAAGACACAAAACGGAGTAGCTTCCATACTTTTCACAAAATATGAAAACTATCCAAAAACACACCAAACTAACTCTAAAAACTACCAAAACTAAACCTAAACAAACTAAGAAACACACTAAAAACTAGACTAAAAACATGAATATCAGGAGTAATCATTTAAATAGGTTGTAACAGAATCTGTTCGAGGCATAGAATAACAACATACTCTTTATCCTTCTCTTCACTTCCTTTCTCTCTACTTTTCCATAACCTTTCCTATCAATCTTTCATGAATTCGACTCACTTTGTATTATTCTTCCCTAGAATAATAACAAATTGGACACGGGTCATAACAATATAAAGAAGAAATTATTAAAGGAAGAAGAGAGATTAGGGAAAATGGATTAAGGAAAGGTTTAGGGAAAGAGAGAGTTTAGGAAGATAGTTCTGCATTCATCAATGGTACGTACAAAGAATTAGGATGGGGCTTTATAGGCTTTTGTCCTATTTACACTCATGTCCATATTTTTCACATATTACACCAAACACCCTTATTTCCCATATTATACATTCATGAATAACATAACTTCAGTTTTGACTGTTTCATAAAATCAATTATAATATCAATTGATCAATTACAGTCACATAAGGTAAATTAGGGTATACGATTTATAAATCGTGAACCCTTAATGTCATTAAATCCCAATATGAACTTTAAACCTTATGAATCCTTACTATATCCAAACTGTCTCTTGTGGTGATCAAACTATTACATATAACCACTTAAGATAACTTATTCCCTAAAATTACATACAATAACTTATAGAAATTTTGAGATCATAAATGATTTACTACATCTTAAGGTTGAGCTCAAACTATTTCAAACCACTAACCCTAACCCTAACCCTAAACCCCAAATCCTGAATCCTAAACCCTAAACCAAACTATTTCATATAACCTATTAAGATAACTTATTCCCTAACGTTACATACAATAACTTATAGAAAAATTGAGATCATAAATGATTTACCACCTCCTAAGGTTGAGATCAAACTATTTCAAACCACTTGTAACACCTCTATTTTGCAACATTGGGTATTACCGCCAGTGACCTCGGATTTTACAGTCCAAAGTCACCCTAGGCTTTATAATGATATTAAAACTTATAGAAATGCGGAAATTTACAAAAACATTACATAAATAAATGGATGCTCACGAACGAGACTTGGTTCTTTGATTGGAGATGAAATTGACTAAAAGTGGAATTTTATTTATTGATAAGAACTTTCGTTCATTACATTGAGAGTCGTTTTACAAATGATGTAGCAGCGAAAAGTAAAGCTCATTTAGAAAGGGTTGAAAAGACGTAATTAAAAATACAAGTATGTTTTTCCAAGACAACTCATGTGATGATGATTTGCTTGGTTTTATAAAAAGGGAAGAGCGGGTGCACTGTCTTCGGAATGCCTCGCTTTTATGAGAATTCCTTCCTTCCTTCAACGTCATCTTGCCTTGACCTTCGATTCTCGCCTAACACTTCTCAAACCTTCTAGACTTCGTCTTCAACACTTCGGTGTACATTCCTACAGTCAGGCATTTGTCGCGAAGGGCGAGAAATACTAGGCAAAAATGCGGAAATAGGGGAATTAGTCTAAGGAGACTAAGCAAGTGAGAATGGAAATTCACAAGAGTATTATGGTAATTTTATAATATTCGAGAAATATTATCGGGATGTGTTTTAAGGTATAGGTCTTTATGTGGGGCTTATCGGGACGGAGAAGAGTGTATCTCGAGAGGAGATAACTCTTTAATCGAGAGAAGAACTACGAGATTGTAAACTTCTTAGAGTAGAAAGTATGTTGGGAACGTTTATTAATTCATATAAGTTTTGAAAACCTCCCGCGCCCTTTTCGGACCTCAACCAACCTCATCTTATTCGGTGCTCCAGATAGGGGAGGTGGCCCGAAGGTGCTTAAGTACCCGCCCACCTTAGAGAAGCCCGAATAAGCATTCAGATTGGAAAGATGATCTTTTCATGAACCGGGAGCCGGGTGGTCTTCCACGTTGTACTATTCCGACCCGGTTTGGTTTCTTTTAATTGTGCTTTGGCACTTATCTTATATCGTGATGAAAACTTTCACTTACGTTAATGATTTTTTTAAAGGATGTGGGGGGCATGCATGTGCCCGGACCACTGAAGGGAACCCAGTTCCGGCACTTAGCTACGAGAGCGGACATAGATCATGATCTTGAAAGTCGTACTTTAAGCACAGAGGCATACGACTTAGTAGGTTATATAGAGGTTTCGGGTTAGTCCCGCACCTCTCACTATTTCATCCAAACCGATAACCAGACGAGATCGTAAACAATCAAGGTCACAAACAACACTAGCATAATAGTCCTATCAAATATTTAAATAACGGAATAACGATAGCAGTGGGGTCATTATTTCTAACAATCGATATTCCTAGGTTCGTTTATTATTAGCAAACATGTTGTTCCCAACATCGAGAAATTTCACGAAACGAATTATTAAGGCTACAAGGAGAAATTCCACTTGCCTTAGCTTAGCGATTGTATATGAACGAATGAACGAGGAATGTCGCCTTTAGTCAGGACGGAAAACTTGACCTATCGACACGAGAGGTACGAACGAACTTTAATAAGAATTTTCTTTAATTCTTCTAATGTTTTTAAAAGTCTCTTATTGTAACACCCCCTTACTTACCTTGGAGGTATTACCGCAAGTAACCCCGATTAGGACTAAACCAGAGTTACCCAAGGCTTTAACCTGACAAAACTTACTAGAACAAGGTAAAAGAAACCATTTAAAACTTAACAAAATTAAGTTAAATATTACAGCGGAAGAACAAGTAAAAGGTCTTATACAAACCTTAACTTAAAAAGGATAAATAAATAGAACAACCTTCTATTTGAACAAAGTCTTTAAAAAGTTTTCCGTAAGTTCTTAACTTCTTTTCCACTTCGCTTTGCAGCAACTTAACCAAGAACTTCACTCAAGTATGGCCATTGGAAACCTTTTCTTCAACTTCTGAAGCTTCAAACCTCTGGATTCACCTCTTGAATCAACTTCCAAGAAGAGCCTGATGTGTCGTATACCAACGGTGGACACCAGCCGACTATATAAAAGAAAAGAAGATGGACGAGTTAGTCTAATGAAAGACTAAGAAAGCGGAGAAACTAACTTTGTTCTTATGGTTGTAACTAAACATATTGGCATCCAAATCCGATTAGACTCGGATTATGATCCAACAGTTAGCAGTCTTATAGAGAATAAGAGGAGACTTGCATAATCAAGAGAGAGGACACCACCGCTTGTGGTTCCTTTAAGAAGCATAAACGATTAATGGAAACTTATACTAACCACACAACATTCACAACCGTCTTCAACGACTAAACAGCTTAACTTAATCAAAGTTTGATTAAGAATCATTCTTAATCAGGAGCAAGAATGGTTATTAAAAGAACTAACCATTCAGTTGCATTAACGTGCCTATCGCACTCTCTTCATTTTATGATTTTCACATTACACATTCATCTTAATAACTTTTAATCGACCCAAACTGCTGTCGATAAATTCCTTGTAACTGATGTCGTCAGGGTGAGAGGGCCTATTTCATCCGTGAACACTTGACCCACATCAGTTCCTTTTGCACTTAGCTAGAGTGCACCATTGTCCTCCTTCAACGTGAAGCGATACATGAGTCATGACTCCAATATTGGGATATGCTAGCAAGCTACGCCCCCCAATACAGACTTTGTTATAAAGAGGTCATTGGAGATTCGGCTCCTACCCCTGGACTACCTATTTTGCAACAATGTTTCAGCACATGACCACTAAAGAGATGTCTTGGAGTCTAAACTCCCATCTCTACCATCTTACTTCACAACAATGTCTCAGCATGAGACAACTAATCATACAACGGTCCTAAGTTCAGTTCTAGCGTAAAAACTGAAATAACGACATGGTCGTTATTTCTAACAAAATAACAACCTATCAAACTTTATTCAACATACAAATTATTCCCAACATGAGGATCAAATGGAATTCAATTCCTCATTAATAACCATAACGCAAGAGAGAATCGTCCACTTGCCTTAGAAGGCGTGCTCAACGCTCTTAGTGATTCCAACAGTAATCTTTATCACCCTTCTGCCAAATATAACAAAAGGATTTTTCAACAACGAGCTCACAGAAACAATTCTTTGTTGTATACTCAAGTTCTATAATTTCCTAATCGATAACGACTTGATTTCTGAATATCGATTTATAATTAATCCTTAGTTATCATGCTTTGAGGAGCCGTCTTGGCGAAATTATAACTAATTATCCGCTTCACTTTTGAAGCAACTTTCTAAAAAAAAAGTGTTCATCAGTAACAATTCTTTAAGGTGACCAAAACTCCGATCAAACTGATTAACAACGAATCCAGAGTAATTGTACGAAGTCCTTTACCTGCCAATCTATGTCAAAACTTGTATTCGCTATAACTGAAGATCCGGACGTCCGTTTCCCGAGCGGTTTGAACCTGTGAGACCGTATCAATGTCAAGATTATAAAAACCATAAATTTAATTAGCAAAGAGGAACCGAAAGGTCCTTACGGTGGCTCCGCAACCAACCCGCTAATTAATTTCGATCGTAAATACCTTCACTTGAGCCCCTGGATCGTTTGCCTCAATAGTGGCTCGATCCCCGAGCCCATGGGTGGCTGGGTGTTGCCCGGTGGTGGCCCTCGTGGTGGGTGGTGGTCGGACAGGTTGATGATCGCCGACGGTGACACATAACCAGGCAGAGAAGATCGACAACGGTGACGAATTCTTTCTCCCGGTCTGCCATTCCGCCCTGCTCCTCTCTCTCTCGAACGAGACAGAAAGGTGTGCTGGTGGTGCCGCCTAGTGGGCGGTAGCTGCATCCCGGGGTGGCCAAGGAGAAGCAGGCGGTGTCACACCAAAACAGGGGCGAGGCAGGGAAGATAGTCGGCGGTGACGTCTTCACTTCCTCCTTCCCGAGTCCGTTGTCGTCCTGATTCTTCTCCCTTTCATTGAACGAGGCAGCAGGTGAGCTGGGCAGAGGAGGCGGAAGACGAGGGCAGAGAAGGCGGGGAAGAGGGTAGCAGCCGGTGGTGCTGTCCAGTTTGACGAGGAAGAGAAGGTAGCCGACGGTGTTGAATTCTTTCATCTCAATCCGTCGTTCCGTTCTTATCCTATTCTCTCTAGTTCCTTCCTTACTTAACGAGGTAGAGAAGAGTTGAGTTTTAAAACCAAAACCCGTCTCGGAACGGGATTCGCGTTACAGCGGTAAAATTATGTACCTCGGGTGGAAAAACTTACCAAATACAAAACGTCCCGTAAAGTATGTAGACCAATAAAACCAATTTTACATGATTTTATCTTGCTACCTTCAATTTTTAAGGATTCCGTTTCGTATTTTAAATCCTTTACAATACATAATTAAAAAGACGGCTTATCCAATAAATATTCTTTTCTCACTGAAAAATCCTAGAATTCACACCGATCCATAAAATCATTTCTTTATGATTTTAGGATATCACCAACAATTTTCTAGGATTTAAATTCCGACAAAAATATTGGATTAAGTGTTAAAACGGACAAAGAGGTTAAAAGGATATCCGATAAAAATTCAAAAATATCCTTAAAAACCACAGTTATTACACTTATATTCCTTTTATAAGAGCAAATAGCACTAAATTATTATAATAATAATTTAGGTGGAGATGATAAAATAATAATATTCATTATTATTATCTCTCATTTGTAATATCCAAGGATTCATTATAAACTCTTTATTTTACTTTAATTATTATAAGCTTTTGAAGATTAACTCATAACATTATTTAATTTATTAAAATCCTTTAAGACACACAATTACTTTTTTATTATTATTAAATAATTCTTACATTTAATTCAAGCAAGGTGATAACTTTATAAAATCCAATAAAATAGTATAGTTTCCATATTTATGAAATATTGATTATAAAAACTATTCTTAGGATGTGAAAAGTCCAAAATGACCTTATCATATTATATCTTTATCCTTCTTTTTATATATGTCTTTTATTCCATATTTAAATCATAAAATATATATTAACACTAATATATTTTATCAACATATTTTAAGTTTATCATAAGCTCTTTAAAAAGACATGCAATAATTTTTATGTTATAAAAAGGTATTAAGACAATCTACTATATATATAAAAGCAATAAGGTTTGGACCCTTCTCATTACGTCACCTAAGATTTCGCCACATGTCGATCCTATATTGAGCCACCTCAGATTTTTACACGTGTCATTTTTTTATAATTTAGACGTTTTTATAAATATTTCATGTCATAGTCCACATGTCAAATTTTTTCCATGTCACTCATATATTATGTACACATCATATTGCCACATAATCTACAAATCTCAATCAATTTTTTAATTTTTTAATATTTGATTACAATAATGTTTTTTTAGAAATTTAGTTACATATTTCGAGAATTTACATATAAAAATATTTTTATCATATCTTTATGATCCTAACAACTCTCCAATATAATCTACCAAAGAAACTCCCATAACTATATACCAAGATCTTACCCTACACTACTTTTAAACTACAAAATTAATAATAGATTGTTAATGATCCATATCTATTACTAATAACTAAAGCCGAAGCGATTTCTTCCACCACATTGCGCCACATCACCCCTTTATTAAAATAATAGTTTTTTATCGTTAATCATGCCAAACAATTATCTCCAAGTAAACGTAAAGATAAAATAATATTTATAAAAATTTATCAACAAATAAATATAAAGATAAAATAATATTAGTATGTTTTACAAATATAGATAAAAAAGAACATTATATTTATCATATTTGTAAAAAATAAATTAAAAAAATATAAGAAAAATGTTTACATGTGGCCACATATATCTTTGAAATAAAAATAGCCATAAAAATGATAATATCATGAATTATCTATCTATCTATAGAGTTTGGTTCCCATAAAACACCCCCTTAACATGAAACGGAAGGAGAATTTTGGGCCCTTTGATCACCTTGATCCAAGGGCTGATCTTCTTTCTCCTTTTATTAAAGACGGAGGCAATTATGTCTTTTCCCTCTCTAATTAATTAATCATTTTTTTTGTTTTTAGGGGTAAATTGAAGACTCAATCGATTGAATTTTGCCCTTCGATTTCGTTCAAACGATATTGAATCGATTTTGCCCTTCGATTGAATCGATTTTTCCCTTCGATTGAAACGGAAGTGGTAAGAGGTAATCGCCGAATCCGAAAGATTGTGCCCTTCGATCGAAGATTTCATTCAAACGGAAGATTGTGCCCTTCGATCGAAGATTTCGCAATCGCCGAATCCGAAATCCAACGAGTTTGAATCTGCGAGTCTCGTTCCAACCATGGCAGAAAGTGGTAAGAGGAATTCACAAATCCATTGAACGAGATCGAACTGTGTGATTTTTCGGAATCGATTGAATTGGTCAATCGAACTCGTTGAACGAGATCGAACTGTGTGAATTTCGGAATCTATTGAACTGTTCAATCGAACTGTGTGAATCTAGTTGGATTTCGATTAAACCGTGTGAATCGAACTTAATACTAGGCAAATCTTGAACTATGTGAATCGATTGAACTGTGTGATTCATTGAACTGTGTAAATTTTCCTTTAAACTAGGCCAATCTTGCAAAATTCGACGTTGCACTTTTCGGACTTAATACTGCACTTTTAGGACTTACAAGTGCACTTTTCATACTTAAATAACGCACTTTGAACAATGAATTCCTCTTCTCGTTGATACTTTGAACTAATCATAAAGAAGTAATACTAGCAAATGAGAATGCACTTTTAGGACTTAATAATGCACTTTTCATACTTACTTGCACTTTTCATAAAGGAGTATTACTAGTATATGACAATGCACTTTTCAGACTTACTAGTGCACTTTTTATACTTAACAATGCACTTTTCATTTTTGTTTAGAGAACATATATTTGACCATATAGATATTTCATTTGTTATAGAGAACATATTTTTACTGCACTTTTCACAGTTAATAATGCAATTTTTACACTTAAGAGTGCACTTTTTCTACTTAATAGCATTTTTTATATCTTTTACTTTTCACTGATTTAGTTAGTAGTTTAGGTAATGTACTTTTCCTAGTATACAATGCACTTTATTATACTTTCAATGCACTTTTACTGATTTTCAACTAACACCTTTATATTTCCCTTTTATGTTGTTGTAGTGGGGACATCAAACTCTTCCTCAACTACTATTCTGAATGAGGAATCACCTAAGAACAGTGGTGAATATTTCATTGAGCTATCTCAAGGGGGAACGACATACTATTTGCACACATGTCCATCCGAGTTGAAACCATATGAAGGTCAAATTTTTGTTTTAGTACAAGTAGCCTATTAGCTCAAATGGTAGAGCGGTGTGTTTTGTCCACAAAGATGTAGGTTCGATTCCTACATGGGCTAATATGATATCTTACAAAAATTAATTCTTAACACATTTATTCCTAACCTAACTAGCTAGGTACTAAAAGAAGTTATATTTTATCGTGTGTCAAATACCTAATAAACCACTATTTTTCAAAGAAGATCATGATCAAATTAGCTTATATGGGATTCGAACCCACATCTCTATGCATAAGCACATTTCTCTTCCATTTGAGCTAATAAGCTTTTCTTAAATTAATGCACTTTTACATGTTTTTAATGCACTTTTTGACATTATACTTGCACTTCTTTCTTATGCACTATTATTAGTTTATCGTGCACTTTTACATGTTTTTAAATGCATTTTTACATGTTTTTAATGCACTTTTTGACATTATACTTGCACTTCTTTCTTATGCACTATTATTAGTTTATGGTGCACTTTTACATGTTTTTAATGTACTTTTACATGTTTTTAATGCACTTTTTGACATTATACTTGCACTTCTTTCTTATGCACTATTATTAGTTTCTGGTGCACTTTTACATGTTTTTAATGCACTTTTACATGTTTTAATGCTTTTTTTGACATTATACTTGCACTTCTTTCTTATGCACTATTATTAGTTTGTGGTGCACTTTTACATGTTTTTAATGCCCTTTTTGACATTATACTTGCACTTACTTCTTATGCACTATTATTAGTTTCTGGTGCACTTTTACATGTTTTTAATGCACTTTTACATTGTTATTCGATTGCTACTGGATCTACCGAATGCTAAAGAGAAGGAAGGAACAAAGGCGAAGAGCCAGGAATTTTGCTCGAAATGGCGGTCTATTGCTACAAGAAATGGCCTCAAGTGACTGTATTGTGGAGAAAACCAAGATTCTGAATGGGTGAAAGTCAGAATGGGTGAAAGAAATGCAAAAGGAAATGTAAACATCGACACAAACCACTGATTTCACAGCAAATTCCTAAGCTCGTCACAAATCAAAACAGAACACATCGATTAACATACAAAATTCATCGGCAAATTTCCTTCTTCAATCGCATAAACAAAGAACAAAAAATATCAAAATCTGGCAAATTTCCTTCTTTAATCGCATAAGGTGAAGAAAATTAGGGCTTATACCTTTTCGATTTGTTTTTGGAGGCATCGTGATTCGTGGGAGAGATTGAAGGCGAAGGTGAGGGCGATGGACCGAATCACGTTCCTGGATCGAGCGTTTGTGGAGCCTTCGATCGGTTGGAGACTTCGATCGTCCGTCGTCCTTCGATCGTCCGTCATCCTTCGATCGTCCGTCGTCCTTCGTTTGTTTTGGGAGAAATTGGGTTTAATTTTGTTGGATTGGATCGCGTCCGTCGTCCTTCGATCGGTTGGAGTCTTTAATATAACTTTGGGCTTATTTTTGATATTTGAGAGTGAAGTTAAGGGTATAGAAATTGGGTGTATTTACAAAATTGCCACCTTGCTGATTTGTTTTATTTTTTTTTTCAAAATCATAGGAGTAATCTGAGCCATTGGATCATGTGATCCAACGGCTGACAACTCTCCTTCCGTTTCATGTTAAGGGTTGGTTTCATTTGAACCAAACTCTCTATCTATAACTATATATTAAAGTTGAACCTTTTCAAACCATTAGAACAATTCTGACCCCACCTTATATTTAAAAAGTAATTTTGTATTCTTATTATTTATAATTTTTTCTTTTAAATTTTCAAAAAAATCTATCAAATTTTTATAAAAAATAACGTTCTAATATATTTAATAAAAAATTAAAAGAAAGGAAAAAAAACATAAGATTTTTTTAATATATAATGATAGATTGTTATCATAATAAGGTAGGAAAATATTTTTACTATTAATTTTTTCTATCTAAAACTAATTTATTTTATCTTTATCCTTTTATCTAAAACTAATTAATTTTACTATTAATTTTAATATTAATTTTTTCTATCTAAAACTAATTTGGAAAAAAAATTCAAATTTTAATTAAAAAGAAAATTTTATTTTATCTTTATCCTTTTATCTATTTATGTAAAAGATTTATCTTAAATCAAATTTAGATAAAAAAATTAAAAAAAATTAAATATGTGTATAATTACTTGCTTAAATTAAATTTTGATAAAAAAATTATATTATCTTTTCATTAATTTTCTTTTTGGATTATTTATGTTAATATTTAAAAAAAATTATCTTAATAATCTATGTTTATCTTCAATTTTAAACTTAATAATCTAGATTTCATTTGTTTTATTTGATTTCAAAAACAAAATAATTTTTATACATATTATAGTCAATAATTTTATATTAAATTTTTCTTTTTTTATATTTTTTTTATAATATATCTAAAAAATATCAAGTCATAGTCGTGCAAGGCACGACGGGTACAACTAGTATATAATATGATCATAGAGGAGGGTTTTGATGAAAACATTTCTTAGGGTGAGAACTAAGTTCAAATTTAGAGTGTTGGATCAAGAGTATGTACGGATGAGATTAAACAAAAAAAAACTAAACCATCAATAAAGGACACGGAATGTAATTTAGAAAAAAAATCAAAATGTTCCAAAATACCCTTCATTCTCCCCAAACACTTATCCCTTTCAAGCAACCCTAGGAAAGAACGTATAGAGAATCAGGACGGAGCGACGAACGGCGTATCTTCTCCGCCTAGTCAAAGTCTACATTTCTTCTCCAAATTGATCAGTTGGAACTTGTACTTCTCAATTGAATTTTGTTCCTAGAGAATCAAGACGTTGATTGAGCCACCAGGATGAGAGGCGGCTCCGATCAATTGGTGGTGATGGTGGTGGTATTTAAAACGACCGAGCTTCTCTTCCCTAATCTCTTCTCTTCTCTCGACCGAGCTTCTCCTTTCGTCTTTTTTGTGATTTGCCCTCTTCTTGATTTCCTTGTTCTAATTAATGTTGTAGATCTGGACTTCAACCGATTTTTTGCTATTGCAGGAATGGAATGCGCCCAAGCCGAGGCATTTGCCGCTCTTGGATGCTGATTTACAACGCGAACCTGTGAGTACGTTCTTGTTGCTCAATCTTCCTTCTTTTGTTATATGATTGTTGGCTAAATTGCAGAAATTCATGTTTGCTAATACTTCCAATTATAGTTGGATTAATAATTTTTCCTTTATTATTTTGAATACTTTACCAGTGATAGAGAGAGCAGCTTGAGTCGTGGTCTCGTTTGCCGAATCAAGGGTGGAAGCCTTGCGCCGATTCAGTTGACACCTCTGGTAAGTTGTTCATCCGTGCTTCTGCTTGATTGATATGAGAGGGATAATAATTAGGGTGTATGTACGTTGCTGGTCTGAATTTTCCATTTGATTGGCAGCGTTACCTGAAAAGTCTAATGGATACATCCAAATGTTTCTGGATGGGTCTGTCCATCTTGTGCGCCCTCTATTGGGTTAGAAGAGAAAATTCACATTGCTTGCATATGATGTGGTGTTTGTGTAAAATCATTTATCACTTTAAAAGCCTATTAGCTCAAATGGTAGAGCAATGTGCATTTGCACATAGATGTGAGTTCAAATCTCACATAAGCTAATTATATAAACGCTTTATATATTTTGGTTCATTATAACTCTTCTTTCGGTTCATGATTTTGCAAGCTCGGGTTCATAATAGTTCATCTTACAGTTCATGTGTTTTGGGTTCATGACATTAGTTCTTTTGGTTCATAGTAAATTAAAGTTTGGTTCATAATAATTCATCTTACAATTCATGTCTTTAAGTCATACATACTAGTTGTAATTTTGGTTCATGACATTTGTTTTTTGGTTCAAAGTACATTAAAGTTTGGTTCATGCGTTTTTAAGTGTACTTGTTATTTCAATTTATACTTGTAGATTGATTGAATACTACCTATGATTTTAAATTACATTGTTATTGCAATAGTTAACTAGAAGCAGTGGAAATCACTACAGATGCTACGCAATGGAAAGGGTCCATTTTGAGAAAATAATGTAAAAGATTGATCCTTGATTACTTACACGGTTCATAGAATTAATTACACAATTAATAGTGTTCGACATGAATGTTCATAGTGTTCGACATGAAGGTTCATATTGTTCAACATGAAGGTTCATAGTGTTGAACACGAAGGTTCATGGGTTTTAAATAATCAGTTCATTTAACAAAAAATGCATAAAATTTGTAAAGAAGACATTCAGCTCATTGGGTTCGATGTGAAGTCAAAAACAACCTTAAAAGCAATTACAATGTAGCAAAGTGATTTGTCAAATACAAAGTAACATAAAAAATAGACAACTTAATCCCCAAAAAACATAACAACTACTAAAAAGACAAATAGAGAATTGGAACTTCAATGTTCAATCTTGAGAATGAAATAAGAACAATCTTGTGATAAGTGAAGAATGTAGGTGTCACTAGCTTCATCATGATTATCCAATGGAACTCCATCAACATTCTCATCATTATCAATACCCTTCAATGAAATCCCATCAATACTAGCATCATTATCCGAATGAGACAAGTTAGGATGACCGGAGCTTGATGAACAGTCTACAATATAAAAAAGGAAAAAATTAAGCTAATTTATAAGCAACATGGAACACATAATGGGTAATAAAAATGTGAAAAAAACATTTTTCTTTTGGTTCACAATTATTATCATTACGGTTCATAATATTACACTATAAGGTTCATTAAAAATCACAATGCAGTTCATGTAAATAACAATAGTATTTGACATAAATTATATCAAATTTGGTCATTTTTTGGTGGATTTGGAAACCAAATGAACAGTGTCTATTAGTTTACTTCAAATGTTAGGATGATCGGATCTTGATGAACCCATCAACACTAACATCATTATCAAGACCCTTCAATTGAACCCCATCAATACTATCATCATTAACATTATTAGACAAATTAGGTTGATCGGAGCTTGATGAACAACCTACAATAAAAAAGGAGAAAAAGAAGAGATCTAGTAAAAATGTGCAAAATACCGTTTTCCAGTTGGTTCACAAATATTGTCATTTTGATTCATAATATTAAACAGGAAGGTTCACTGAAAATAATATTGCGGTTCATATAAAATAACAATACGAATTTTATGTGATTCGATCTAACAAAGGTCACAAAGATACTAATTGCTTATTCAAAACAATATCCTACTAGTCAATGTGGATAACTAGGCATAGACATATACACAAAAGCATCATATTCAACAAAGCATACTAAGCATCATATGCAAACATTTATTTTATCCACAAGGAGGAATTTGAACAGTAAAACATCATCAATACATGAAAAGGTCTTGCAATTTGTCCACATTATCTTCATATTCACTAATTAGAATAGTAAAAACAATATTCCAAGACAAATTAGCAAAACATGCTCATTGAGACATTTTATCAAACACTTTGTGGGCAATCAAATAAACATACAAATTTTAATTCTAGTTTCTATAAAATATTCTTTCCAATCCCAAAACCAAGAGTACAACACATTTCTCCATGATCTCAAGCAACAAAGAACCATAAACAACAACAAATTTAGGAATTATTTGAGAGCAACAAATCATCCACCAAACTAAACTCTTCTTTAAGTATTCTTCATAACCACTTACATAAATTCATTGTGCCTTCAATTTGGAGTAGGAGTATGGATCGAACGAAGGGGAGATCGAGATCAAAAGGGAGATTGAGATCGAAAGGGAGATCGAGATCGAAAGAGGGATCGAAGGGGAGATCGTGGTTGGCTGAAATCACGAACAAGAGTCGGAGAGATCGGCTACACTTAGATTTAGGGGCTGGAAATTATAAAAATTAGAGTAGTGTGATAAAAATACCCTTCTAGCTTTACAAAAATAAAGGAGTGTGAATGTTGATAGCAGCCCATCTGGACCCTTAATCTCAAAAAATCAACGGATGAGAGTTGTTCTTATTTCTTAGGATAAGAATTGTTCTCATTTGATCCCCAATCTATGATCATATATGTAAGTATATAATGAATGATTAGGGATCAAATGAGAACAATTCTTATCCTAAGAAATGAGAACAACTCTCATCCGTTAATTTTGTGAGATTAAGGGTTCAGATGGGCTACTCTCAACACTCACACTCCTCTATTTTTTAAAGCTGGAAGGGTATTTTTGTCACACTCCTCTATTTTTTATAATTTCCAGCCCCTTGTAGCTATCTCTTTGAGACTCTCGTACGTGATTTCAGCCACCAACGGTTTCTCTTTCTTTCGATCTCCCCTAAACCACGACGTACGACTCTCGATCTCTCTTTCGATCTTGATCTCCCCTTCGATCGATACTAACTCTTACTCCAAATTGAAGAAACAATGAATTTAGGTAAGTGATTTATGAAGAGTGCTTAAGAAGAGTTTACATTGGTGGATGCTTTATTGCTCTCAAATAATCCCTTAATTTGTTGTTGTTTAGTGTTCTTTGTTGCTTGAGATCATGGAGAAATGTGTTGTACTCTTGGTTTTTGGGATTAGAAACAAATTTTATAGAAACTAGAATTTAAACTTGTATGCTTATTTGATTGCCCACAAAGTGTTTGATAAAATGTCTCAATGAGCATGTTTTGCTAAAATGACTTGGAATATTGCTTCTATTGTTATAATTAGAGGATATGAAGCTAATGTGGACAGATTACAATTCCTTTTCATGTATTGATGATGTTTTAGGGTTCAAATCCCCTCTTAGGAATGAAATGAATGCTTGCATATTATTTTCTAAGTGATTATTATCCTTTCTTGGATACGATGTTTTCGTGTATATGTTTATGCCTAGTTATCCACATTGACTAGTAGGATATTGTTTTGAATCAGCAATTAGTAACCTTGTGACCTTTACTAAATCGCTTCACTTGCAATACGTATTGTTATTTTATAAGAACCGCATTGTTATTTTCAATGAACCTTCATGTTTAATATTATGAACCACAACGACAATATTTGTGAACCAAATGAAAAAACAATATTTTTCACATTTTATCGCTCATTATGTGTTCCATATTGCTTCTAAATTAACTTATTTTATTGTAGGTTGTTCATCAAGCTCCGGTCATCCTAACTTGTCTCAGTCGGATAATGATGCTAGTATTGATGGAGTTTCATTGAAGGGTCTTGATAATGATGAGAATATTGATGGAGTTACATTGAATGACCATGATGAAGCTAGTGATGCCTACATTCTTCACTTGTCATAAGATTGTTCTCATTTCATTCCCAAGGTCAAACATTAAAGTTCCAGTTCTCTATTTGTCTTTTTAGTAGTTGTTATGTATTTTGGGGATTAAGTTGTCTTTTACTTTGAGTTTGACAAAACACTTTGCTACATTGTAATTGCTTTTAATGTTGTATTAGGGTAGACTTCACGTCGAACCCAATGAGCCGAAAGCATTCTTTACAAATTTAATGCATTTTTTGTTAAATGAACTGATTATTTACAATTCATGCACCTTCATGTTGAACACTATGAACCTTCATGATGAACACTATGAACCTTCAAGTTGAACACTATGAACCGCATAATTAATACTAGTAAATAGATTTCAAAGTCTAAAATGTTTTACCCATCTCTATAAAATACACAATTTAAGTTAACATGACAAATTATGCCATTTATATCACTGAAAGATCAACATCGAGCAAAAACCATTAGATATTCATTTTATTTGTTAGTGAGAATGTAACACCCCCTTTCTACCCTGGAGGTATTACCGCCAGTAACCCCGATTAAGACGAAACCGAAGCTACCCAAGGCTTTAAACTGACTGAACAAACTAAAACAAGGTAAATGAAACCATTTAAAACCTAACAAAATTAAGTAAAACTTTACAGCGGAAAAGAGAATAAAAGGTCTTATACAAGCCTTAACTTAAAAAGAATTAGTAAATAAATAGAACAACCTTCTATTTAAACAAAGTCTTCATCAAGTCTTCATAAAGTTCTTATTTCTGAAACTCAGCTTCACTTTGAAGTAGTTCAACCATGATCTTCACTCAAGTATAGCCATTGAAACCTTTCTTCAACTTCTGGAGCTTCAAACCTCTAAATCCGCCTCTTGAATCAACTTCCAAGAAGAACATGATGTACCGTAAACCAACGGTGGACACCAGCCGACCATATAAAAGAAAAGAAGAAGGACGGGTTAGTCTAATGAAAGACTAAGCAAGCGGAGAATCTAACTTGGTTCTTATGGTTGTAACTAAACATATTGGCATCAAAATCGGAATAGACTCAGATTATGATCCAACAGTTAGCAGTCTTATAGAAGATAAGAAGGAGACTCGCATAATCAAGAGAGAGAATACCACCGCTTGTGGTTTATTTAAGAAGCATAAACAATTGTTGGGAACTCATATTAATCACATAACATCTTGAAAAGTCTCCATCGACTAATCAGATTGACTTAATCAAAGTTTTATTAAGAATCATTCATAACCGGGAGTAAGAATGGTTATCGAATAGACTACCCATCTGGGTAAATTAATGTGCCTAACGCACTTGTCTTATATCACTTTCAAAACTTTTATAAACATATTGGTAACTTTTAATCGACGGAAACCGCCGAGAATCCACATGTAGATGTGACGTCAAGATGAGAGGGATTATTTCAACCATGATCATTGACGAACAACTAGTACCAATTGCACTTAGCTAGAGTGCATAACACCTCCTCCAGCGTTGAGTGAGGTATGAGTCATGACTCGAATGTTGGGATATGATAGCGAACTAAACCCCCCAACATAGACTGTGTTATAAAGAGGTCATTGGAGACTCGGCTCCTACCCTTGAAAACTAACTTACTTCATAATAATGTCTCAGCATGAGACAACATACAAGGTCACACATAACGGACCTAAATCCAGTTCTATCGCAAAACTGAATAAATAACAGGTCATTATTTCTAACAAATATAACAACTTATCATATTTTATCGAGCACACAAGTTATTCCCAACACAAATATTAAATGGGATTCAATTCCTCATTTAATAACCATAATGCAAGAGAGAACCGTCCACTTGCCTTATACGAGATATCTCCACTTAAAGCGATTAGTTTCATCTCGAACGACGTGCATCCAAGACTCGAGCTCGGGTTGTACCGGAAAAGAATAGAGAAATAAATTATAATCAATTTATTTCCATTTTAAGATTAACTACAAATTATTATGTCCTTATAATAATTTGTCAAGTATTTGCTTGACTTAATCCGGCTTTATAACTTAACCAATTCGATAAATCACGCCTTACGAGATTTAATACGAAAATCTAACTTCGAATGATCTTATCCTAAAAATCATTCCAAAAATATAAGTCAAGCTCAAAAGACGAAAATTACCTAGCGATACGCTTTCGGGATTTGCTTGCACGCAAATCGAGGTGGCACGCAAAACGATGCAATGCGCAAAACGAGGCAACATGTGAATCAACACGATCCATCGGAATCCATGTCACGCATACCGAGGCAAACCGGGTCCAAACACCTTTTCCTTTTCCTTTTAAAACTCAAAAAGGCCGAAAATAAAGTGAGCGATGAGCTAACTTCGCCGACGTCTAGCGACTTCGTCTGACATCCGTTTTGAGTGATTCAACCGACAGTTGGAATTCCTAATTACCCTCTACCTATTGTTGGCAATGGATGTTTAATTCGTCAAATCAAGTCGGAGAACGGAGGTGATAAAAACAGCTCGTGGTCATCTCGAAAGATGAAGCTGAAAAACCAGGTTTGTTGAGCCATCTTTGTCGACTTATGGAGGCGACACCAGGCATAGGGTGGCGCGACTATAAGCGACAGTGGAAAGCCCATGTTTCCACCTTCAAACTGTTGGCAACGGCTCCGCTATTGGTTGCCGGAAGACGGATAACGAAGGCGACGAAAGTCACTCGTCAAAGCTGAATTTTCTGGGCAAAAGAAACCAGCAGACATGTTGGTCACGAAGGCCTGTTCAGCGGCGTCCAGCGGTGGCCTAGGGGCGGAAAAGGCGACGGGGGTGGTGGTTCTGGAAAGCTGGGGAACACCCCTTCCTACTTTCTGCAGTGGTGGGTGCTTTGGTGGTCGGAGTAAGGCGCACGAAGCCCGCGAACTTGGCCCGTCACCATTTCGGAAAAAATCTGGAACACCAGTACCACGATCTGTTTTGGAGGATTTTGGATCGATTCTTGAATCCTTTTGTCCAAATTGATTGAGGGATATTATAGATCACTTCATCCTCGACATATAGCAATTTGAATCACCAATTTTGGTTGAGAAACGAGTTCACAATCGAATTTTGAAGTTTGGGTGTTCTAGGTCAAAACAGACGAGAATTCTTCGGGTTTGAATTTGGGCACCCTCCTCCCAATTCGAGCAGCCCCCTCCTCTTTAATGGAATCCTTACCTCCCTCCTGCCTTTTTTATTCCATGAATAGTGCCCGAAAGGCCTCCATGAGATGCCACCTGTTCGTGCCAATGATGCCAGATAACAGAGGAGAACGAAGTGGCACACGAACAAATGGGTGACGAGATGGTGAGATGGTGACCGGAGGCTGATGCCATGAAGATGAGCGAATGGTGACGCAGGCGGCGCAGCCATCGGGGCTCGGGCTTACTCATCTTTGGGAAGAAGACAAAGTCCTAATATAACTTATCATAACATGTATTCCATTCTCCTTATACGAATCAAGCTAGAATGGTGGCAAAGGCACTTTGAATCTATGCTAGGTTTGAGGTTCAAATCCCACCTCCCCTTTTTCTTTTTGCCACACATTCAAAATCTTCTTGCACTTTATAAATTAAAAAAAATTCCGCTAAATGCAATTTAACTTGCTAAAAATTCATTCATAAGAAATAAATTTCCTTTTTTGGCAATTTTTATCCATTTATAGCGGATTTAAATTAAGTGCAACTCTTTGCTTATTATTAACTTGAAACAAATAAAGTAATATCTCTTTATTAAAAAGATTCAAAATCTTCTTGCACTTTATAAATTAAAAAAAAATCCGCTAAATGCAATTTAAATTGCCAAAAATTCATTCATAAGAAATAAATTTCCTTTTTTGGCAAGTTTTATCCATTTATAGCGGATTTAAATTAAGTGCAACTCTTTACTTATTATTAACTTGAAACAAATAAAGTAATATCTCTTTATTAAAAAGAGCGGATATTACAGAGATGAGATAATGAAATGTTGGCACATGTAATGTCATTGAAAAAAAACGTTTAATCCATTGAGCAAAATGAGCCCATGCATTCAGCAAAATGCACCATATGCAACAAGCAACCAGAGATCAATCTTTTACATTATTTTCTCATAATGGACCCTTTCCATTGTGTAGCACATGTAGTGTTTTCCAATGCTTCCAATTAAGTATTGTAATAACAATGTAATTTAAAATCATAGTTAGTATTCAATCAACCTACAATTATAAATTGAAATAACAAGTACGATTAAATACGCATGAACCAAACTTTAATGTCCTATGAACCAAAAGAACAAACGTCATGAACCAAAATTACAACTAGTATAACTTAAAAGACATGAATTGTAAGATGAACTATTATGAACCAAACTTTAATGTACTATGAACCAAAAGAAAAAATGTAATGAACCAAAATTAAAACTTGTATGACTTAAAAGACATGAACTATAAGATGAGCTATTATGAACC
Organism: Fallopia convolvulus; assembly: GCA_964016875.1. Taxonomy (NCBI): domain Eukaryota; kingdom Viridiplantae; phylum Streptophyta; class Magnoliopsida; order Caryophyllales; family Polygonaceae; genus Fallopia; species Fallopia convolvulus. Next base: position 7,543,329 of record OZ024721.1, read on the forward strand.
CGAGCATACAAAATCATGAACCGAAAGAATAGTTATAATGAACCAAAATATATAAAACATTTATAGAATTAGCCTATGTGAGATTTGAACACACATCTTTGTGCACTTGCTGACATGCACATTGCTCTACCTTTTGAGCTAATAGGCTATCATATTTGAAACCACGTCTACGTGCACATACATTAATTAGCAAAAAACTCATCATGTAATGTGTTTTGTAGTGATGTTGGATACACCAATTAACAAAAAGCCGATCTTTAACAGTTGTAATTAAAGCCTTTGAGACATACCTTTGTTGTTCCTTGACAAAATGGAGTGCAAGCCTCTCAACCAACCCAATGGTTTGTCACAAAGTGCACTAAAAAATACTTTGTTCTTTTTCGATAAAAAATAACAAAATTTTAAAAACACATCATTTGATACCAGATTTTCATTGCTTAACAAAGGGTTTGAACATGGAAGCTCCACCAATGTCCAATATCACCATTAATGAACAAAAAATAAAGCATATTAATTAAACAAACCACCAAAAAATCCTAATCTCCTCCACTTAGCCATTTGAGAAACCCGATTCTTGGAATCAATTGGGTATCTATATCATAGTTGAGAATGATTGGGCACCTCACTAGTATTCAATAGATTTGCAGCTTTTCTTGGGGAATGTCAAGTTTTACTAGGAGTTGAATTTTTGCCATAAATTCCTCTAAGAACTCAGGTTTTGCTTGCACTAGAAGATGAACTACATGGGAGCTAGGGTTTGAGTTTGTTCCCCATATCATTAAGGATGAAGTGTATCAAGGAATCAACATCTCCAAAAGTGAGCACAATTAACACAATGAACTACCATTCCACCAATTGTACAAAATAAGAACCACAATTGACATGAAGACATTAGGGAACAAAATTCAACTAATAAGGACAAGTTCAAATCGACCAATTTTGGAGACGAATTTTTACACTTTGATGAGGCATAGAAGATGTCGGCGGTGAAGAATTTGATTTCTTTCTCCCGAGCCCATCGTTCCGTCTTGAACTCCCGATGCTAGCGGTGAAGAATACTTTCTCCCCGAGTTCGTCGTCGTTTGTGTATACGTGAACAAATTTTGACAGGGGGGAAGTGAAAGGATTTAGGGAAGAAAGGGGTATTTTTGGAACACAATGATATTTTTTCAAAAATTACACTCCGTGCCACAAATTAGCCTTTTATTATACTTTATCTAATCTAATCTCATCCATCCACACTCCTCATCCAACGGTCCCAATTTGTTCTTAGTTTTCACCCTAAGAGATATTTGCACCGGAACCCTACTCATATTATATATGCTATCTTAAGATTGTGCTAAAATATTTTTATCGGATTATTGAAAAAAAAAGTTGTCAATATAAATTTCTATCTATATCTATGGTAATACATAATAAAACAAAAACAAATTTATAACTATATATTAAAGCTATACCTTTTCGAGCCACCAAAACAATTTTGGCCCCACCTCATATTTACAAAATTAATTTTTATTCCTAATATTTTTAACTTTTCCCAATAAATTCTTTTTTAACTATTTAAATCTATCTTTAACATCAAACAAATATCTATTTAGTATAACAATATCTTTTGAAAACTTCCTTATACAAATATATAAAATTAAAGATAATAAATTTAAAATATTTTTAAATAAGTATAAATATCTCTTATCTTTTAGCATGATGTCTTTTCACAAATTTATTTATAGATATATTTTTCTACTAATAAAGTCTTAAATTAATAAATCATTTCATCTAGTACTTTCTCTTTTAATCATTACAATTAAAATCCAATCAAGGTAAATATATTTTTAAAACATACTTTTCATGTTTAAAAGTCACATATATTAATCTTATAATTTATTTGAAATTATTCCATGTCTTTCCAAATTAATATATCCTTTTATAATTTTACATGCATTTTAATTTAATTCTATTTATGTACAAGGACAATAATAAAATCAAATCTGATTTTTTTCCAACTACTTAGATCTCTTATTGATATTAAAAGGATGCTAATAATATCTTCTTATTAAAATTAAAAGGGTTTAAAATAAATAAAAAGAATTAGATTTAAACCTTATGTTGGAATTTATTCTACGCCTGTGTTACAAAGGAGAAGCCAGAGAGGGACGCACACCAGGCAAGGGGGCAGCAGGACCGGCGGTGGCCAGGTGGTGGTCCGACGTGGCTACGGGGCGGTGCGCGTGGCTCAGGTGGGGCGGCCCAAGGTGGTCTGGTGGTGGCCCGGGTGAAGAACTAGGGTTTTTGTGGTGATTTGGGGGAAAATTCGGCACTTAAATAAGGGCTTGTATGGCTGAAATTTTGATGGAATGAGAGCAATTATGCTAGGAGAAGAGAGGAGAAGTGAATTGTGAGTAGAACAATGAATTTTCAGCCCTTTAACTAGATAAATTGATACCCTCCCTTGATCCACCATGAATGAATTTGACCTATGGAAGGAAGGGGGATTGAAGGGGATTGGGTGTTGTTGTGTTTGTTTGATGATGACAAAGCATGATGATAGATTTAGATGGTCTTTGAAGAAACAAGGAGGATTGGGAGGCCATTGATGGAAGCACTGGTTTAACGTCAGTTCAAACCAGGCACATATCAGACTTTTGAAGAAGAAGAAGAAGAATTGGTAGAGTTTATAATTAAAAGAGTGGGGTTATGAGTAGTTAAGTTACAATGGCCTAGCGGTTTGGAGTGTGTGTTATGAGCGAGATACAAGAGGTCTCAGGTTCAAGTCCCGACTCTTGCCTCTTTTTATTTGTTTTTTTCTTGTTTTTTTGCCAGCCTTGTAATAGCCCATTATTTAATAAATCCGAAAATTATAATGAATTATATTTATTTGAAATTTTTATTTGTCACCTTAGTAATCCTTTATAATATGTTTATAATTTTATTAAAAATATTTAACTCTATTTTAAGAGAAACGGATATGTAAATATATATATATACCCCACTTGCTTAATATGTTTAATTAAATTCTTAATTGTCATTGTAGTAACTTTTATAACGTTATAATGTAATATGAGATTATTAAAGATTATTAAATTCTCTATTTTAGAGAAAAATGTAATATCCGTGATTTTTAGGATAAATTTGAATTTTTTTTCTAGACGGCTTTCTAAGACTCGCTTAGCAAAGTCGTTACCCCTTTTACCGTAAATTAGGAACCAATGTCTAAAAATTTACACGTGAAAGAAAATAATCATGTAAAATGATTTGCTTAGTTCACATGAATTATAAGACCGATCGGATAATTTTTAGAATATTCTGAACAAGTTTCGAAAACCCGCTTAATAAACTCGTTACACATTACGATCGTATTAATGGAATTTATTTTTAGAAAATTCAAGGTGACAGAATAAAATCATTCGAGTTGATTTTATTAACCAATATATTATTTAGGGTCACTTCCATGAAAGAAGTATCTTGATCGGGTGAGATCCGCTTAACTAATTATGTACTCGTTAAGGTTATACTCTGCAACATAAAACCTTGAAATTAAAAGTAACAAATAAAAAACATCTGAGGTGATTTTATTAGACTACATAATTTTTAGGACCGTTTCTATAAAAAGGGTATTTTAACTCGGGTTATATATTTTACCGTCTTAAATATAAATCCCGATCCAACGCGTGTAATAATATTCAATACCAACATCAATTGATATTTTATGAAAATATTGCTAGATTTTGTAGAGATTCTCTGTAATTATTGGGATTTGATAAATCCCCCCCTTTAATTACCTTCAACCCCTACTCATTTCCTCTTTAAATACTCTCCTCTGTTCATTTTTTTATGAGAAGCCATCTCCTCCGTTCACAAAACTCCTCCCCAGCCATATCAAATCCAAATTTCCTTTTGATTGGGAGGGTGACAGTGAGCTACTTAGCCCCACCTCCCACTCCTTCGTTCAAGTTCATTTCAACCCCTCATTTAATTTAACTCTCTTGTACACAATTCTTCACACCGGCATATATCTTCTCGGCCTCGCCTGGTTCGGGAGAAGCTACCACGCCGGCCACCACCTTCAACCGCCGGTGCCAGCCAGCACCACCTCCGACCACCAGCCTCGGGCTGTGCCACCCTCGACCGGTCGCGCGTGCCCATCGGAGCCGACCTCCACTGGTGCCGCGCCTCCCAGTCCACCGTCGTTCCCGTCTTGTACTCCCTCTGTTCCTTCCCTGCGTAGGAAAAAAAAATACAGGAAAGGAGAAGGTAAAATTCTAGGCTTTTAATTTTATCTTTTTGGGCTGATTTTAATTGTTGGGTATTTATCTTAGGCCCATTTAACTAATCAGAAGTTTTAAAAATCAGATTTGGCATATATTAAATTTGTACATGTTTTATTAAATAAATAGCATGCATGCAAGGATTTTTAAACAAGAATTATTTTTACAAGTTATGAGATAAATTCTAATAAATCCTAAACTTATAAAAATGACTCTTAACTTGGAAAATCTGATTTTTAATTACTTTAAAGAGCCTAGACTTCTCTCTCTTTTTATACAAAGATTATTGGTTTTATAAAGATAAAGTTTTGATAATTGTATAAATTAAAGTTTGCATGCATGAAATCTTCATGCATGTTTATATAAGCACTTGGTGGATTTTATATGACTTTTTATTTCCCTAGTTTGAATAAATATCACAAGGACAAGTTTTTGATCAATTAAAATAAAAATATCTTTGCATGTCTTGTTAAAGAAGTTTTCATGAATTAAATCTTCATGCATGTCCTATATAAGCATTTGGTTGATTTTAAACGATTTTTGAAAATAAATAAGTCTAATAAAGACAAGTTTGATCAATTAATTTAAAGTTATCTTTGCATATACTTTTAAAGGAGTTTTTATAAAATAAATTCTCTTGGTATGTTTTTATAAACCTAAGAATAATCTTTTCTATGATTTTTGATCAAATAGAAGTTAATAAGAACAACATATATTATTGAAATTAAAAGTGCCTTGCATGTATTTTTTAAAAGAGTTTTTATAGCTTAAAAAACTCTTTTGCATGTTATTTTTAACTAAAATGAATATTGATAAAATATTTTAAACCATCTAGAGTTTAAAATGAACTTATAAGGTTTTTATCCACTTAAGGAAATTAAAATAGTAGTACATGGATTTTTATAAAAATATTTATGAAAAATCTTTTCTTGCATGTCCAAATTAGTTTTATCACATAAACTTTTGGGAATAAAATAAAGTTTGACATTAGAAACAACAAAATGCATGCAAATCATATTTTAAGTATTTTTAAAATTTTGCATATGTTTTTCAAAAGGAACTTCCTTTATATTTAAATAAGACTTTACATGTGTCTTTAAAATAAATATCTTAAAATTATAGAGGGTGCTATCTTGAAAATAATAATAATAAAGATTATAGAGGGCGCTCAACGTCTCTAAGAGCTTATAATTCCGAGTTACGAATATTTCCGAAAGGGATACAAGGCAAGTGGACATTCTACTTGAACCTTTCGATAATTCAAATTCCGTTAACTTGTTCAATGTTGGGAACACCTTGCTTGCTAAATAAAAACGAGCCTAGGAAATACCGATTGTTAGAAATAATGACATTGTTAGCATTGTTACTATTATTGTTGTTAGTAGATATAATGCTAGGCTTGTTTGTGTGACCTTTGTTTGTTTAAAATCTCTTTTCGAGATTCGTAATTAAATTCGTAAGTAGTGTAGTAAGGGGTGCGGGCCCGGCCCGACACCTCTATATAACTCTTAAGTCGTATCGTGAAATACCAACTTTCCTACGACTGTACGGATCATCATCTATGTCTGCTCCTACTCGGAGGAGGGACGTGTGCACCCTAGCTAGGTGCCGGAACTCAGTTCCCGTAAGGGGTACGTCGGCCCATTCATGGCCCCCCACACTCTTAAAAATCGTTAACTAATGTGAAGGTTTTGATCACGAAAGAAAGTAAGTGCTAAAGCACATTAAAAGAAACCAAAACCGAACCGGTCTCAAATGATCGATCCGGCTCTCGGTCTGCAAGGGCGCGAGAGGTTTTCTAAAAGCTTATGTGTAATTAACGTTCCCAACATTCATTCTATTCTAAGACGTTCTACAATCTCGTAGATCGTTCTTTCGATTTAAGAGTTATCTCGTCTTGTGATTCACTCATTCCGCTCTTAATAAACTCCACTTAAAGTATACACTTCTCAAAATACATCTCGAATACCTCGTAATAAGTTTCGATACTTTACCAAACTACCTTAAGGATGTCCGTTCTCGCTTGCTTAGTCTCTTTAGACTAATTCTGTTTTTCCGCATTTCTGTCTGGTATTTTCCGCCCTTCGCGCCAAATGCCAGAATCCAAGAAACCCCCACTAAAGGTGTAAAGAACGAAGATCAATCAAGTGAAGGAAGGAAGGTCGGTTTTAAACCAAGTATGATGTTTTGCTCACTTTCGGATCACTTTACTTTTATGCATAGACAAAGTTATTTTAATTTCCGCTGCCTAAGTACTCTTAAGGATTTATGTTTTGCTAAACTAAAACTTGGTATGTAATTAATACTTCTAAAGTCTCATATATGAGCAATACTTCAAATTGTAATAACTTTATAACTCCGCATGCTTTTATTTAACTTAATACCTTATAAAGCCTTGGGTGACTTTGGATGGTAAAATCCGAGGTCACTGGCAGTAACACCTATAGTTGCAAAATAGGGGTGTTACAATTATGGTATCAGAGCCGAACGTTTTGTTTTCAAAACCGAAAACTTTCGAAAGCGAAAATTTTCAAAATTAAAGTCTTTGTTTTCAAACCTAAAATTTTTACTATTTAAATTTTCTTTCAAAACTTCCAAAACTTAAATAATAAGTTTTAAACTTTCAAAGCTTATTTACTAAAAATATTCCAAGTTTAAATCCAAGTCTAGAAAGAAAATTTTAAGTTAGAAATTCTCTTTAAAATTCATGTTTTAAGAAGAACTTAGGAATTTGAAATTTTTCTAGGTAGTCTCAAGAAAAAGGATATCTATCTTAAACCCTTTTTCTTCATGTTTAATTCATGTTTAAATATTCCTTAACTTCCTTCAAGCATCTTCGTCTTATAGAATCCAAGGGCATTTTATATCAATTCCTTGTTTCCTAAAAGTGTGCCGCTACTCTTATACAAATGTTGCCTATTTCTCGAAGTGACAATTTTGGGAATTTGTAGATAATGAACGCTAAGGGGAACAACAATAGGATCGCCTATGATTACAATCCGCCTCAGGATAAGGATGGAGGGTCATCAACGAGTTCCTTGCCCACCAAGGATAGCGAAAAGTGATCCTTTAAGGATTGAAGCTACAAGAGTCCCTAGTGAACAATTCAGTCATGATATGTTTCCAACTACATTATCTACGTGAAGAATATAGCAGGATGGGGTCAAACTACCAATGCAAAGGATAATAATGTTCAGGCTTTTTCATCAATAATTTGCTCAAATTGTGACAAGAGCCTAGAAACATTTAACTTGATGGAGCCAGACATCTATGATGGTACAGGAAAAACCATCGAGATTGTCAGTTGGTTCTTACAAATGGAGCGCCTCCTAAGAATGCTTGATTGCAATGAAGTGGAAAAAGTGCACATTGCCTCCCTTAAACTAAGGGAAGAAGCACGAGAATGGTGGGAAACTTCAAATTTATCGGAACAACCAAGGTTGAATTGGGAAATGTTCAAAGCCAAGATGTTGGATCGGTTTTGGGCGACTTGTGGAGAAGAAAAGCTCTATAAGATCCCTTACCAAAGAGTTGGTGGTCCAAGCATACCCAAGACAACAAAGCCTAAATCCCTACTGGACGATGCCAGAACTAATGTTGCCACCAAGGCAAAAAGAATACAGCGGTTCCATGAATTGATGAGCCCGGAAATCAAATCCCTGATGAGGTGTCACACTTGCACGACGTTGGAAGAATACGTGGATGCGGGACATATGGCAAAAGTCTTGCTCGAGGGACCCACACAAAGGATGGAAAATTGGGGACAATCTCAGAAAATGGAGAATGGCGAATTTAAGAGGCCAGCGTCCCTACAAAAGTCAGGATGGTCAAAGAAGGGCAAACTTGAGTTAACCATGACCGCGGCTACTAAAGGGTCTGAATACCGAAAAGGTTCTATAACCTGCCACAACTGTGGAAAACAAGGTCACCTCAACAGGAATTGCACCAGACCCAGGACAACTTGTTTCACTTGTGGAAAGGAAGGACACCTCCATTCCTATTGCAAGCAGAACAAAAAGGGTTCAAGTCAGTATAGGACAGTCCTAACTTCTCCGAGCAACCAAGCCTTGAATAGGGTTGCAGGGACAACTTCTATCCAGCCCACCGCTCACAATAAAGGAAAGGGACCTTCGACACCTTAAAGCCAAGATAAACAACTCTATAAGATGCATCGCAATGACAAACCTATGGCATCAGATGTTCTAGAGGAATAGTTGGGTCATCCTTCCTATCTAAGTTTAAATATTCGTAATCATGCTATCTTGCCTTTAAGGCACTTTTGTATCCCCACAATAGTTGGAATCTCCAAAAAATAGTTGGAATCTCGAAGCATTCCTGTGACACTCTTCCTCGTAAGAGTGTTCCATTTTGAATTCTATAATATGATTTGGGTTATCATATAATATCCTTGCGTGTCAAACCATAAATCGTTTTCCATCGTTATCCAATTATAGGAAAAAAAAAAAGTTTCGATCCTTTACATAGTTTAACTTTACGACGTATTCATCGTATCACGAAGTTCACCTAAAAATTTTACATTTATCCCGAAATGAAAATGTAGTTTTACAAATAAAAAAATTTTCAATATAGATTCATGGTGGTGAATAAGAATGGACTTTTACCTCCCATCTTGATCACATAGTTGAGGTAGAAATCCAGGTCTGGTTCATGTGAAGATGTACACATTAAGCGACTATGTTGGAAATAGTTCCCCGATGCTGATCACATTGGTGGAATGAAACCACTTAGTCCTTTGGATCCAGACTTGTCTATAAAAAAAACTACTTTCTTATAAGAATTTCAAAGTATAATATAGAGGGATACTCAACCCACTTCTCGATAGTTAATATGTTCGAATGCAATATCATAAGATGGTTACCTTCTCTTGTAACATAACCATCGCTCGTTCCAATAGTAACTTCTTTAGAAGTTCAAAATCGAAATTCTCCTTCCAAGGCATGGCTCTCACTTTTCAAACATTGATTCCATCTTGGAAATTTAATTAACTTCCATCTTAAAAGAATCCATCCGCTTTGATTCTATTCTGGAAATATAGAATGGATTGGTTTTTTTTTTCCTACTCGTTTCCTAAAGACAGTCAAGTGCTCGTTTTAATTAAGACGGCTATTCAATAGGCAATCCAACCTTTTTATATATGGGAAGGATAACCCAGATGCCCCACCGGTTAACCCAAGCTAATGGATGATACCGCTTGACCAATTGCCTACATCACTAGCAAGACCAATTATTTTTCATTCTTTTTCTTTGGATTCGTTTAAACTACATAAGTACACATAGGTGAATCGTTTCAGGAAATACTAAAGTAAGAACTCCTTAAGCAAGAAGGGCACATTAGTATTTCTCAGTCTGTTTCTTTCATCTTTTCCAAACTCTAGATAAAGCAAAGGATCCTTGCTCCAGTAGTAACTTCAAAAAGATAGATTCTTCTAGGACTTGAGTAAGTCTGGAGAGCCTTGCACTAACCCAACGGAAGGTTGTTGAGTGCTTCGATACGACAAGATCGTGGAACATAGAATAAAGAAACTATGTAATAAATAAGTGCCCTAGATAGGTACTCTAGTCAAAGAATGATGATGAAGGTACAACCAGAGAAATTTGGGAAACTAAGCAAAAGATGCAAAGACATTTTCTCAAGTTACTAAAGTCTTAAGTAAAGAATGAAATTTTTTTAAGGGGGTACTACGAGCTTCTTTTGTTCCACGCGTAGTTTTGTGGGTGTGAATTCCATATCTTTCTTCATATCCCAAGTTCTCTCTAGTTTCGGGGACGAAACTATTTTTAAGGGGGTACTATTGTAATATCCGTGATTTTTAGGATAAATTTGAATTTTTTTTCTAGACGACTTTCTAAGACTCGCTTAGCAAAGTCGTTACCCCTTTTACCGTAAATTAGGAACCAATGTCTAAAAATTTACACGTGAAAGAGAATAATCAGGTAAAATGATTTGCTTAGTTCACATGAATTATAAGACCGATCGGATAATTTTTAGAATATTCTGAACAAGTTTCGAAAACCCGCTTAATAAACTCGTTACACATTACGATCGTATTAATGGAATTTATTTTTAGAAAATTCAAGGTGACAGAATAAAATCATTCGAGTTGATTTTATTAACCAATATATTATTTAGGGTCACTTCCATGAAAGAAGTATCTTGATCGGGTGAGATCCGCTTAACTAATTATGTACTCGTTAAGGTTATACTCTGCAACATAAAACCTTGAAATTAAAAGTAACAAATAAAAAACATCTGAGGTGATTTTATTAGACTACATAATTTTTAGGACCGTTTCTATAAAAAGGGTATTTTAACTCGGGTTATATATTTTACCGTCTTAAATATAAATCCCGATCCAACGCGTGTAATAATATTCAATACCAACATCAATTGATATTTTATGAAAATATTGCTAGATTTTGTAGAGATTCTCTGTAATTATTGGGATTTGATAAATCCCCCCTTTAATTACCTTCAACCCCTACTCATTTCCTCTTTAAATACTCTCCTCTGTTCATTTTTTTATGAGAAGCCATCTCCTCCGTTCACAAAACTCCTCCCCAACCATATCAAATCCAAATTTCCTTTTGATTGGGAGGGTGACAGTGAGCTACTTAGCCCCACCTCCCACTCCTTCATTCAAGTTCATTTCAACCCCTCATTTAATTTAACTCTCTTGTACACAATTCTTCACACCGGCGTATATCTTCTCGGCCTCGCCTGGTTCGGGAGAAGCTACCACGCCAGCCACCACCTTCAACCGCCGGTGCCAGCCAGCACCACCTCCGACCACCAGCCTCGGGCTGTGCCACCCTCGACCGGCCGCGCGTGCCCATCGGAGCCGACCTCCACTGGTGCCGCGCCTCCCAGTCCACCGTCGTTCCCGTCTTGTACTCCCTCTGTTCCTTCCCTGCGTACGAAAAAAAAATACAGGAAAGGAGAAGGTAAAATTCTAGGCTTTTAATTTTATCTTTTTGGGCTGATTTTAATTGTTGGGTATTTATCTTAGGCCCATTTAACTAATCAGAAGTTTTAAAAATCAGATTTGGCATATATTAAATTTGTACATGTTTTATTAAATAAATAGCATGCATGCAAGGATTTTTATACAAGAATTATTTTTACAAGTTATGAGATAAATTCTAATAAATCCTAAACTTATAAAAATGACTCTTAACTTGGAAAATCTGATTTTTAATTACTTTAAAGAGCCTAGACTTCTCTCTCTTTTTATACAAAGATTATTGGTTTTATAAAGATAAAGTTTTGATAATTGTATAAATTAAAGTTTGCATGCATGAAATCTTCATGCATGTCTATATAAGCACTTGGTGGATTTTATATGACTTTTTATTTCCCTAGTTTGAATAAATATCACAAGGACAAGTTTTTGATCAATTAAAATAAAAATATCTTTGCATGTCTTGTTAAAGAAGTTTTCATGAATTAAATCTTCATGCATGTCCTATATAAGCATTTGGTTGATTTTAAACGATTTTTGAAAATAAATAAGTCTAATAAAGACAAGTTTGATCAATTAATTTAAAGTTATCTTTGCATATACTTTTAAAGGAGTTTTTATAAAATAAATTCTCTTGGTATGTTTTTATAAACCTAAGAATAATCTTTTCTATGATTTTTGATCAAATAGAAGTTAATAAGAACAACATATATTATTGAAATTCAAAGTGCCTTGCATGTATTTTTTAAAAGAGTTTTTATAGCTTAAAAAACTCTTTTGTATGTTATTTTTAACTAAAATGAATATTGATAAAATATTTTAAACCATCTAGAGTTTAAAATGAACTTATAAGGTTTTTATCCACTTAAGGAAATTAAAATAGTAGTACATGGATTTTTATGAAAAATCTTTTCTTGCATGTCCAAATTAGTTTTATCACATAAACTTTTGGGAATAAAATAAAGTTTGACATTAGAAACAACAAAATGCATGCAAATAATATTTTAAGTATTTTTAAAATTTTGCATATATTTTTCAAAAGGAACTTCCTTTATATTTAAATAAGACTTTACATGTGTCTTTAAAATAAATATCTTAAAATTATAGAGGGCGCTATCTTGAAAATAATAATAATAAAGATTATTATTTTCTGTTCCTTATCTAAATTGTTAACTAAAATAATTTAGATTTAACTTTCTTTCTCTTAGAAGAGGGAAATAAGAGAAAAGTATAGTTAAGATTAAAATAGGATTTTAATACGTTTCGTTCGTCTTTCCTTTCGGTCAAATAGGTCAAAGCGCTCAACGTCTCTAAGAGTTTATAATTCCGAGTTACGAGTATTTCCGAAAGGGATACAAGGCAAGTGGACATTCTACTTGAACCTTTCGATAATTCAAATTCCGTTAACTTGTTCAATGTTGGGAACACCTTGCTTGCTAAATAAAAACGAGCCTAGGAAATACCGATTGTTAGAAATAATGACATTGTTAGCATTGTTACTATTATTGTTGTTAGTAGATATAATGCTAGACTTGTTTGTGTGACCTTTGTTTGTTTAAAATCTCTTTTCGTGATTCGTAATTAAATTCGTAAGTAGTGTAGTAAGGGGTGCGGGCCCGGCCCGACACCTCTATTTAACTCTTAAGTTGTATCGTGAAATACCAACTTTCCTACGACTGTACGGATCATCATCTATGTCTGCTCCTACTCGGAGGAGGGACGTGTGCACCCTAGCTAGGTGCCGGAACTCAGTTCCCGTAAGTGGTACGTCGGCCCATTCATGGCCCCCCACAATCTTAAAAATCGTTAACTAATGTGAAGATTTTGATCACGAAAGAAAGTAAGTGCTAAAGCACATTAAAAGAAACCAAAACCGGAGCGGTCTCAAATGATCGATCTGGCCCTCGGTCTGCAAGGGCGCGAGAGGTTTTCTAAAAGCTTATGTGTAATTAACGTTCCCAACATTCATTCTATTCTAAGACGTTCTACAATCTCGTAGATCGTTCTTTCGATTTAAGAGTTATCTCGTCTTGAGATTCACTCATTCCGCTCTTAATAAACTCCACTTAAAGTATACACTTCTCAAAATACATCTCGAATACCTCGTAATAAGTTTCGATACTTTACCAAACTACCTTAAGGATGTCCGTTCTCGCTTGCTTAGTCTCTTTAGACTAATTCTGTTTTTCCGCATTTCTGCCTGGTATTTTCCGCCCTTCGCGCCAAATGCCAGAATCCAAGAAACCCCCACTAAAGGTGTAAAGAACGAAGATCAATCAAGTGAAGGAAGGAAGGTCGGTTTTAAACCAAGTATAATGTTTTGCTCACTTTCGGATCACTTTACTTTTATGCATAGACAAAGTTATTTTAATTTCCGCTGCCCAAGTACTCTTAAGGATTTATGTTTTGCTAAACTAAAACTTGGTATCTAATTAATACTTCTAAAGTCTCATATGTGAGCAACACTTCAAATTGTAATAACTTTATAACTCCGCATGCTTTTATTTAACTTAATACCTTATAAAGCCTTGGGTGACTTTGGATGGTAAAATCCGAGGTCCTCGGCGGTAACACCTATAGTTGCAAAATAGGGGTGTTACAAAAAAAAATTTAGTGGAATTAATATTCGTTTTATTTTATTTAGAATTTAGCGGATATTACACCATTAACCCTAACCTTAAACCATAAACCCTAAACCCCCAACCCCATAGTGTATACCCCACACATAAACCCTAAATCATATATGTAAACCTCATTAAACCCTAAATCCTAAATGTGAATTGTAACCATCATTTAACCCTAGAAACAAATTATAGCCTCATTTAACACCAAATTTTAATCATGAAACCTATATGTCAATGAACCCTAAAACCTAAACCCTAACACTAAACCTTAAACCCTAAATTGAAAATAACTCTAATCATCGTTTCAATTAGTCAAGTTGGGTTATGAATTATTAATTTTTAGCTCGGGTTGGAAAATTGGGTTGGGTCAAATTTTAATAATTTCATCTTTGGGTATGTATGGGAAATTTATACTTTTGTCTATATATATAATATGTTAAAAGTAACATTTTTTAGTTTAATGAATAAAAAATGTAATATTTCTTTTTTTTAAAAGATACACTTTAAATTTAAGTTTCAACATTCCTTTAAAAATTATAAAAATATAGCATAACGTAAAGAAATGTATCTATATTTAAGCTAAAGAATCGTGCACTTTTTTTTGAAAGAAAAAAATGAATGATGCAAATTTCTTTCAAAAATAAGTGAATAGTGCACTTTCTTTCATAAAAAAATATGAATCGTGCACTTTATAATAAAAGCAAACAGAAGTTCAAAAAAAATAATGAATGCTTTGTTAATAAATGATGCAAATTACGAGTACATTTAAATGCCTTGAAAAATGACTAAACTTAATAAAATTTCGGGAACAATAACCGAACTCATTTGTATATATAACCATAAACACGGATACAAGATGCCCCAATTTGTATTATCTTCATTCCACCTACAATAGCCTCTATTATCTTAAACAAACGCCCCAATTTCTATTCCCATCATACAACCTTTTTGCCAGCCAAACAAATGCCCCAAACCCCTAAAACTCCTCTCGAGAAGTCAATAACCATAAACCTGGATAACCTTTTTGCCTTGTGTGAAGGGTTGATGGTCAAGCATACTTTGTTTGTCAGCCAAACAAAAACCTTACTTGCAAAATAATAGAAGTTAATGTTGAAAATGTGGTTGTGCATGATGGGTGGTAATCCTCCACTCCTCGAAATTTTGGATCCATTGATGAAGAAGCAAGAAACATGGTCGAATTCAAAATCAAAGGCGGAACCCCATCTTCCAACACCAAGAAGAGGCTCTCCATGTCCAACCCACCATCTGCCAAAAAGAATAGGAAGAATCAACTAGGTAAAGAGAAAGAAGGTACATACTGATGGTGCACAAAATAGCGGAGTATGAACAGTGGGACCAGAGTACGAGAAATAGCAGGATCCGGCGGGGCTCCTGAGGCATAAACTCAAGGGCCTTTTCCATACCCATCCAAAAAAGGAAATCCCTGCCCAAGAGAAGCCTCAAAACCACGATCACGAGGTCCAGACCTCGTTGAACTCACTAAATGGGGTGGTTAAGCAAACTCCCTCCAATGAATAACGAGGCCCAAACCTTGTTGTTCAAAAGTTGACATCCCCGCCCCATTTAACCACTCAACGGCCACCATATTCTCAACCAATGACCGACTGCCTCACTCTCAACCAATCAGAGGGCTTGACCTCGAGCGTCCCACATCGAGCAAACGACAAAAACCATGTTCCTCAATCCTCTATAAATAGAGGAGAACCTCGAAGGTAGCAAGGGGTCGAAAAACATCTTGAACTCAAGAACTATCTTGTTGGTTGAAGATCGACGTGTTGAATCATCGGAAAAGACCACGCTACAGCCAAGTGAAGGTCCACAAAAAGACTTCAAATCGCCCAAAGAGACCTCATCTCAATCAGAGATCTCGCTACATCACTTCGTAGACCACAATCCCCGCATGAACAACCAAGTATTCAACCTCGCCAAAGGATATCAGGCCTAGGTTTGCAACCGGAGCAAAGCTCCTCAATAGTCTGTTAGTGGTAGAATCTCGCAGCAACTAGGAGGTCTCGAACCTTGTTAGACAAAGACCTCGAATCCTCTAAAAAAGAGGTCTAGGGAATAATCTCGCTATTTATAACCTCGTTCGAAAGATATAAATAAAAGCAAGTGTTTGCCTCATCGAATAAAAGTAATCTCGTTCTTGTATTGGTTTATTTCGGATTTCATCACATACAATGAGTGGTGTTATGTTATCCCGGTTGACGACGACTAATTGAGAAAGTATTGGAATTAAGAAGGGTTGAAGTTTTGTCATGGATAGAATTTATATTCCAGTCCATAGTTAAGTAGCCTGTTGCGAAATTAGTGGAGTTAGAAGGGTTGCAGATTTGTCATGGATGGAATTCATATTCCATTCCATAGTTAAGTAGCCTTGTGATTTATAAGTTTCTATGTTTCTGTTTTCCAAATTTCTAAGATTTTAGTAGTTTCCTATTATCTCAGTGTACATATGGATGGAAGATATTATCCATTCAATATCTAAAGAATATTATTACTTCTTTTTCTCCATTGACATCTATCTATAAATAGAAAATGATTCCAAAATAACATTTTGTGCTCAAAACAAAACAGCCTAAGAGAGTCAAATGAGTTCCGTAAAAAAAATAAATTATTCAACTGAAAAGCACACTCTATCTTCAAAACTATAAAATGATTGCAGTTGAGGCTTGTAACATAAACACAATTATTAGATTAATAAAACTAATGCTGCATAACTTATATTAACTTGTCAAATGTAGGGAACTCAGCCTTAACACGAGTGGAAGCAAATTCAACAATCTGTTCATTGGTCCCTTGCTCTTGTGTTGCAACATTGACAATCAACACCACTTTCCCCTAGTAATTGCTTAGTTGTACATCATTCCCACAAGAATCCTATGGATAAAATTATGTTTGCATATTATCACCATTTTCCAACCAGATCGTCATACAAAAGATGATGGATTGGCAATATACATGCAAACAAGTTAAGAACCAGATCATCATAAACTAGTACCAGCAATCAAAAGTAATTACATCATGTTAATAATATAACTAGTCATCTAATATTATTATTAATCAGTTGTTTAGTGTAGTTAGTAGTATTCGATTGTTAGTAGATTCATAGGAGCTTTTAGAATTATATTTATTATTATCTTGTTAGAAGAGATACTACTAGGGGTTGTTAGAGATCTCTAAACTAATCTTTGTATTTAAGTCCAAGTTGCTCTTCATAATAATATACAAAACAAATTATAACAAAATACAAGATTCTGTTATACATCTGTGGTGATCGGATTAAGCGCAAATTTCAAACCAAGGGCTTAGAACTCACAATTACAACAACACATATATAGTTTAATCAAGTTTCAAGCCATGGTATCAAATACTCCATGAAAACGATGTCTTAATTTTCAATTAATGTGGCAAACATACACAGGTTTATCAAATATCTACCAATTAGCAAAACTGATGGGTAGATGTTGAGAGAAATCAAACAACAAGGCCAAGTTGGCCCTAAATTCCCAAAGGAAAACCAAAATTATCGTATAAACGAGATTGGGAAGATTTGAGAGAAAGAAGAACCTTGACAACGAAATCATAGACGGATTTGGATGAGCTAGCCATGGAAGAGTGGTCGGCTTCCGAGCTAGAGCTTCAAAGAAAAGAGTAATCAATCCAATTCAAAAGGGTCAACTGGATAAGGAGTAATCAATCCAATTCATAAGGGTCAATTCAACAAATAATCCAAACCAAAACTCTAACCTAAATCAATCCAATTCAAAATCAGATTAAACCTTAAAAACTAATTCTCCAAAAAAGGGATGATATTCACCATAGAATGGACGAAGATGCATGGTTCTTTCTGGTGTAGGTGTGGGCGTTGACGGTGGTCGACTCATCGGGGTTGGCCTTCGGCCTGTCTTCTTCTCCAATTGTGCGGCGATTTCAGTAGCATCATCGAAGCCGGCGACATTTCCATCGATCAGACTTTATCTTTTATCAGTAGTTGTACTAGGAATATAATGATATCAATACATATATAAAAGTTGAACGGGGTACGTTCCCCGAGGAACAGTAAAGCAGGCTGGTGATTTTCCATTCCTCCACCGCCTTTGTGTATTTAGATTGAAACGGGGTGTATTTTCCGAGAAACAACTGTGCGTATAGATTGGAACAGGGTGCATATTTCAAGAATAAAAAGTACAACGGAGACTTCTCATTCCACCGCCTCTGTGCCTCAATATATCTCCATTCAGCATATTCCCCTCTCTTCTATGTTCCTTCTCTGCTCCCGTCAACTTGCCCTCGTCTCAGTTTTTCGAGCGCTTCCAATTGCAGTCGCCGCCGTCTACACTACTAGCGTTCATCGAAATTCTTCATCATCGATTGACATCGTCCTTTCCGTCGGCACAGGGCGTGGCGGTCGCCCGCTATTTTTTCGGTAGGTCTTCTCTTCCCCCTAATTGTCCCAATTTCTGATTTAGGGTTCAAATTTCCTTTATCCGGTGGTAGCTGTATGAATTAGGCTTCTAGGGTTCCGATTAGGATTGTGTTTTTAAGGTTTTCCCTAATTCTCTCAAATTCTGATTTAGGGTTTAAATTTTCTTAACCTGTTGGCTACTACAGAGTATGTATTTTTGTATTCCTGCATATTTTACACATAAAATTTCTCTGCTGATTTTTTTTATTGGAAAATGGTAAATTATATATGTGGAGAGATGGAGAAGTTTAAGGAGAATGTAGAGGATACAACCAAAAAAATTTGTTCGTTGGTTAATTTTTTTCATTCTCAATCAGTAGTATTTTATTTTCTCATTCTCAATCAGTAGTACTCCCTCCGTCCCTAAATGTTTGTCCTCTTTCCGTTTCCGTCGTCCCTAAATGTTTGTCCTTCTCCCCCTTCTTTCCATTTATATCTACATTTTTCTTACAATATTACCCTCATTCAATATATCTCTATCCATACTATCCAATCAAAAATCAACTACAATATCCATTTTAGTCATTTCTTTTCTTATTCTCTTTCTTCCCACCTTTATCCATCAACATCACACTCTCTCCCTTCCCATTGGCTACTTTTCCTCTCTTTTTTTCTTCTTAATTTGTGTGAAATTGTCCTTTTAGGACAAACATTTAAGGACGGAGGGAGTATTTGATTTGTTTGATATTTTCTGTCGTTGAAATCTGAAATTGGATTTTGTTGTTAGTTTGGTTGGGAATTCCATATCTATTACTTGTGAATTGTGATTCTTATCAACAAGGGAATGAAATTTTCCTTCTAATTATCTTCTGAATCCTAAAATTGTGGTTGCTTGACCTACAATAGCTTCTTCATCACCTTTTCCTCAGTTTTGTAAGCTGAATCCAAAATAAATTCCTTCATGTCTGGTGCATTGCAAAGCATATGAACTTTTCTGTCTTTCAATTTTGCTTCCTAAATGCGTGCTTGTAGGATGTGCTTAAGGCAAAATAAGCAATATAATTATATAAGTAAAACTACCTTTCAATTTACAATTTGCAACTGTTGCATCTACTTGGTTGTAAGTACAAGGTTATATTGTATGAATTATGAAGATATAGACAAATATAGTTATTGCACTTTGAATGTACTCGTCATGGTTAAAGTTTTCTAAACCATTCAACTACTCCTTAATGGTCTATTAATTTGATGTTTGTGTTGTTGCAGGCCTTTTTTGGAACCAAGTAAGGCAACAATGGGATGGAGAGAAGCGATGAGTAGAAAGGCTTAACAGTTCTTTCATTTTCCTGAGGCTTGTGCTTAGAGTTTTCGTGATCTATACCTACTAATATATAATGTTGCACTGAAATTCGTTTTACTATCGATTGTGAAATGGTAAATCTCGACACTTGTGATGCTTTCTTATATCGGGCATCTGTTAGTCGAATCTTAATGTTTTATTACTTTTCTGATACTTTTTAAGAGTTCACATAGAGCAATCTTTACGTATTGGTTACTATGTCTTTCATGTGAGCTTACATTGTGTCACCTAGGTGACTTGATGCTTTCACAATGTTACTGGACTAGATGTATCAAGTATAGAGACATTTATTGAATTAGGGACTTTTTTTAAACTTGGAAGATATGAAAAATGTCATAATATGGTATATGGGTCTCTACAAAGTGTTTATCATTTCTTGCTGTGACTTGTTTTCAATTATTTTTTGATGTTATTCTGGTAAATCTTTTCTCTAACATACAGTGTATCACCTACAATGGATTTGAGCTCACACGTGTAACAATTGTAGATGATGAAGGTAAGGTATGTTCTTGCAACATCGATTCCTTTTTGCTTGACAACCTTTGCCCACATTGACCATGGATTGAGCTGGTGATTGGTGATTATCTATGTTTTATATGTTATTTTCCTTGCTGTGTGAAGGAGTTTGAAGGCACTTTCAGTTCTTAACATGATTTAACTGTGACTTATGTAAAGCTGCTAACCAGTTCTGTACAAATTTGTTTTCATTTTGGAAGCCTTTTATATTTAAAGGGTTGGGAAAAAATTCAGTTTATGCTTTTTTCTCCTTTTCTGTCTTTCAATTTTGCTTTCTAAATGCGTGTCTGTAGGAAGTGCTTAAGGCAAACCAAGTAATATATTGTATGAATTATGAAGCTACAGACAAATTGAGTTCTTGCACTTTGAATGTACTCATCATGGTTAAAGTTTTTTAAACCATTCAAGTACTCCTTAATGGTCTATTAATTTGATGTTTGTATTGTTGCATGCCTTCTTTTTTTGAATCAAATAAGGCAACAATGGTATATACCATATAATTATTATATGGACTTATGTAGGCTTTTTCTGCTTCATTATGTGGAGCTTATTGTGCAAGGCGCACTTGTCATCTTCAACCCATTCGGTATAGCAAAGCATTCCAATTTTGTAAGTCATTTGCTCTTACTAGGTCTGTTAGCTTAATGTTTGAGCCTTATTTTTATCATGTGTAGTTGCAAACTTAAACGATAATTAAATAACCCGTGATTTCAGATGTAGTTATTGCATTTTTTTTTGCCTATGTTGAGTTTCCTTCTTAGTTATCTGGGTGGGATGTTATAGTGGGTTTCATATAACCTTTTTTGTGGCTGCATTAAGCTATAAATAAATTTCTCCCTAATGCATTTTCAATAATTTCATTGTCTTTAATATAGAGATTCTGATGTTGTATTTAACGTTGATCACTTTATTGTTTTTTGCATCTTACAAGCAATTTTCAGCTTTCTTAGTTAGTTTCATAGTCTTTCAAATTTAGAACCTAGCTACACATATTAATATTCCATAATTTCTGTCATTGAAATTTACGATGCTACCTTAATCATGATGTTAGATAGCAGCAACAAAGATGTACATGATTTGCTACCTTAGTTATTGCTCTATTAATGTTAGTATGTCTTTTGAATTAGTTAAAATCACTTCTTTCATGCTATGCTTCTAGGTTGTTGAGATAGTATATGTGTGGAGCATATTTTTAAAAAATTTCATGTTTCTTATACATTTCGCTTCTTGTTTGTTCTTTTCAGAGTCGAGTAGTTTAATATGCTTACAAGTGATGAATAGAAAGGGACGATACTTGGATATTCCTGCTTCTCGAAGGACACCCTTGAAAACGAAAAGTCGGCGTATTCAAGATACGGAGAGCTCCTCTTCACATAGAACGCCTCATAAGAGGAAGATCCCGCCAGTCGAAAATTTAGAGGAACCGATATATGAGGGTATCGGCATGGAATACATTCCAAACACGCCTCTTACTCTTCCAACACCTTATACTTGTAGATTTTGTCGCGCTCTTAAATTTGTTCATGAATTCCCAACATTTTGTTGTTGTAATGGAGAAGTTAAACTCGCACCACTAGATATATGTCCACAAATACTAGACCTATTTACAAGGACGGATGAAGTTGGAATTCATTTCAGGACATATTCTAGAGCATATAACTTCTTTGGATTTAGTAGTATAGGAGGGGATATACATCCAAACAATTGGAAGGGAATTTTCACTTTTTCATTGCAAGGTCAAGTGTATCACTTTGTTCCAAACCTCATTCCAAACGACAAGAATCCCAGATTCTTTCAACTTTATTTTTATGATGGTGCCTCAGAATTAGCCGCCCGATGTAACAGCCTCGAAGATTTACGACCTGATATTATTGAGCTTATGATATCTTTAACGAATTGTAATCCATACGCACAATTTTTCCGATCGCTTGGATCGCTTCCTATTATGGATCAGTCAATGATTAAGATAATCAAAAACCCTAATTTAGATCAACGAGTATATAACGCATCGACGTCCGATGAAGTTGTTGCCATTGTAGTTGACGATTCATCTTCTGGACAAGCTAATAGTCCCCATATATTGGTTTATAGCAAGGCTGACCGAGACCATAGAATCATGCACTACTATGGTTGCTATGATCCTCTACAATATCCGCTTTTATTTACAAGAGGGGAATCCGGGTGGCATCAAGGTCTAAAAAGATTTTCAAAGAACGACAATCGTCCATGTGATGACATACCTTTTCCGATATCTTCATGGGTTGTGCAAACTGCTGACGACGTGATTGGTCAAGAAGTCGCAGGTATTTATGCACCTTCAACGTTGTTTATACGATTTTTTGATTATTTCTTTCATATTTTTATTTAATGTTACTGTATCAACTTTGAGTCGCTCAACATTACTTCTAACTTGAAATCATATTTGGTATAATCTATTGTGTTTTCCTTCATTTCAAATGATTTATTTACGCACATGTTTTGGACAGCCTCTCAAAAGAAGCCTCCGAAAGAAGGAAAGGAGGTGTCATGTCGAGAATATTACGCATACAGGTTTCAGATTCGTCCGGGAAGCTACATTGTGCACACGGGCCGTGTCTTTTTGCAATACATTGTGGATATGTACGTGAAAATAGAAAATGCCCGTCTACATTGTGGATATGTACGTGAAAATACATTGCTTAGGAGTGAGCTATACCAAGGTGTTGGTGAAAGTGTCGGCGAAGGTATTACAAATGCAGCTGCGATTGGCCGACGTGTTGTATTGCCCGCATCGTTTATTGGCGGCCCTCGTGATATGAAATGTCGCTACTTAAATGCGATGACTCTTGTTCAAAAGTTTGGGAGGCCTGATAAGTTTATTACAATGACCTGCAACCCGAAATTGGTAGAAATAACATCTCAACTTAGATCGGGTGAGACCGCTGATCTCCGACCTGATCTTGTTACCCGAGTATTCCGTGCCAAGTTTAAAGAACTGAAACATCTCGTAATTAACAAATAGATTTTTGGTCCTGTAAAAGCATGTGTTTTTGTCATTGAGTTTCAAAAGAGGGGTTTGCCTCATGCACATATGCTCCTTATCTTTGACCTCAGTGCAAAGATCTTCAATCCCGAATCGTTTGATAAGTATGTATGCGCGGAATTGCCGCCAACATCCATGCCTTATTTATGCAGGCTTTTTGTGCAACATATGCTACACGGGCCCTGTGGTAAGGGCCATGAAGACTGCAGTTGTATGCGCAGATTCGGACATGTACTTAAGTGCAAATCGGGCTATCCGAAAGCATACGTAAAATTCACAACATGCGCAGAAGATTGCTATCCGATATACAGACGGAGACGCAACGACGATTTCGTTAAAATACACGGTGTTGAGATGACCAACCAATGGGTCGTCCCATACAACCCATATCTTCTAGCCAAATTTGACTGCCATATAAACGTCGAGGTTTGCTCCACCGTCAAGGCGGTCAAGTATCTATACAAGTACGTGTATAAGGGGCATGATAAGGTTTGCTTTGACATCACGCGGAATCATCCCGATGCTGCAGATGAAATAAGTGCATACCAATCCGGACGTTGGATCAGCCCTCCCGAATCAGCTTGGAGGATCTTTGGGTTTGATCTATATGATATGAATCCACATGTCATTCCTCTACCGGTTCGCCTTCCCGAAAAGCACATTGTTCATTTTACAAAGTACGAAAAATTGCAGAGTGTAGTGAATAATGAAGCTCGTCACAAAACGATGTTGTTGGCTTTTTTCAAGGCAAACGTTGAGCTGGAAAATGCGCCACAATTCTTGTACTCTGAATTTCCCGAGCATTTTGTTTGCGATGGAACTATAAAGGCATGGAAGAAGAGGTCTAAGAAGGGAGGTCCAAAATCCGTTGGGAGGCTACATTATGTGAGTCCTTCTGAGGGAGAGCGCTTTTTTTTTGCGCCTACTGCTAACGAATGTCAGGGGTTCAAAATCGTTTAGTGATTTGCTCACTGTTGATGGTGTTGTGCATGCTACCTTTAAGGAAGCGGATGAAAAGCTGCATTTGATTGAGAAAAATGACTATGCGCAATCATGTATGCGCGAGGCGGTAGAGGCTCAGATGTCGTGCGCATTGCGTAGACTTTTTGCTTCGTTGTTAATCTTCTGCGAGTTTGTGGATCCCCATGCTCTCTGGGCCGAGTTCTATCCTGCTATGTCAGAAGATTTTGCTCACAGGTTTATAGGCCACGTCGATAAGGTTCGTGCCCTTACTTATTCTGATGTATATAAATACTTGGAGGGGATGGGAAGAAGTATGAAACATTTTAACTTAGAGGCTCCTATTTATTTAGAATTGTTTGCATCTAGAGTAACAAGAGATATTACTGACGCAATACATGCGTATGTCCCTGAACGATACATTGATGCACACAAACGACTAAATGTTGAACAAAGGATTGCATACAAAGATATAATGCATCATGTTAAAAGAGGGAAGGCAGGGGCTTTTTTCATCGATGGCCCCAGTGGGACTGGAAAAACGTTTCTGTATTGTGCCCTTTATGCTAAACTTAGACAACTTGGAAAGATTGTTCTTCCGACAACAACCTCAGGAATAGCTGCTTCAAACATACCTACAGGCAGAACCGCACACTCCAGATTTAAAATTCCTATAGACAAGCAAGGGTCGTATACGTGCAATGTGTCTAAACAAAGTAGTTTGGCGTGTTTGTTGCGAGCTGCTTCACTTTTGATTTGGGATGAAGCATCAATGGCTAAAAAGGAAGATATAGAAGCCTTGGATTCTCTACTACAGGATATCTGTGACAACAAAATGCTGTTTGGCGGCAAGGTTGTTGTTTTTGGAGGGGATTTTCGTCAAGTCTTACCAGTTCTTCCACATAAATCTCAACTCGAGATCATAAATTCGAGCTTGGTGTGCTCGTATCTATGGCCACAGTTGGTTAAGTACAAGTTAACCATAAATATTAGAGCCAAAGAAGATACAGAGTTTGCCCAGTTCCTTTTGGATCTTGGTAACGGAAAATTGCAGAGTAAAGAAACGTCTCCTATAAGTTTGGCCTCTAATCTGATCGAATGTTCCAGCATAGGATCAAATTGTACTGATTTATTTTTAGAGAGCGTGTTTCCCGAGTTGCAATATCCTTATTTCGACCCTCAAATCTTCAGGGAAAGGGCCATTTTGACACCGACCAATGAAGGGGTCAATGAGATTAATGCATCCCTGATAGAAAAATTTCCCGGCGAAGCTTTTACATACAAAGGGTTCGACAACATAGTTGATGATAATAAGGGTCTTTATCCAGATGAGTTCTTTCATACTCTATGTTCTTCGGGAATGAGTCCTTATGAATTAGTTCTAAAACCAGAATGCCCGGTTATCCTATTGCGTAATTTGGACCCAACAAATGGATTGTGTAATGGTACTAGATAGATTTTTATCCAATTTGAGCTTGTGCAGTTAATCTATCCATCAAAATCTTTTTTATCCAATTTGAGCTTGTGCAGTTAATATTGTTACATTGCAACATGTAAATCTTTTCTTATGTATATTATACATTGGTGTGTGATGGTTAGTTTTGAGACAACATGTGTCTAATTGATGGACAAAACCCATTACAAGCTCTATGGTTGTCTTTATTTGGTGCAACTCAAGCGGTAGGGGAGGGTGTAACATATCTTGATGCTAATTGGAAGATCAACGCAAGAATAACATCTTCCAAGTGAGGTTGGTAGCTTGTATGGCTATCATATGCTACATCTGGTGGATGAGAAATGATGCTCTTTATAGGAAAGGGAAGCCAAATGTTCAAACTTGTGCTAAAAGAATCATGGAAGAATGCAGCGCTAGGATAATTATGAAGATGAAACTTACTGGAAGGCGTGGCTTGGCCATGAGAAGGCTTTTAAAGCTTTAATTTGTCCTCAACTTCTAACTCCTCTCTCTTGATAGTTGATGAACAAGACAACTTGATTTTCTTGTGACGATTCAGTGTTGGAGAGGCCTTCGTTTTTGCTTGTAAGTGTCAAAATTTAGGACTGGGGTCTTAAGTTTTGATGCCAAGCTGGGCTTTATGGAGTTTAACTTCTGTTGTTTTGGGTTAGGTCTTGGGGGTAGATTTTTTTATATGTCTTTGTAATCCCCCTCCTCTCTCTTATGTTCTTGTTAGTGTATATAAAGGTCTTTGTCTATGGCATTTGTAATGGTTGACTTTTGTTACAATGTTGGGCTATATGGAGTTAGGTGCTCGTTTAGAGCTTATGTATTTTTACAGTTATAGATCTTTCTGATTTTAGCTTTTGGATGTATTTTTTTTTTCCTTATCAATATAGTTTACCATTTTCAAAAAAAAACTTTGTAAATGTATGAACTTGAATCTACAACACCTAATAGTAAGAAACAAAATAAATTACTGAACTAAAAGCCTAAAAAAATTATCATCAACAAATTAGTCTTAGCTCTTTAAGTAAGATAATTAATCTTTAATATTGTCAAACTCTGTAAGCAATATAATTAATCTTTAACAAAATAAGTATGGTTGTCATAGATTATATCTATTGGAGAACATTATTTTTTCGTTCTCGAATTCTGGCGTGCAACGCACGCCGAGGACTTACCTAGTTATAATAAGCATGTAACACATGGACCTTCAATTATTTTTCAACCACTACAAAAAATGGATAATGTCCATTAGTTCGACCCATGAATTTCGACCTTCAAATCTGTAGTGAGATATCCAAACCATTTATTCAGCTTGAATGATGTCCATTAGTTCGGCCCATTAAAAACAATTTCCAAACCTAAAATGAATATCCAAACCTATAGCTACGAAGAACCCAAATCAAATTACATAAATAATAAATAATAAACGGATTTTCTAAGGGCTTAGGATAAGTGACTTGTTTTGGAAAGATTTGTTGTTTTAATTATTTAGTTATTTTAATCTTTTTTCCTAAGGATTTAGATATTTTCTATTAGGATTTTAGTTTCCAAAATCAGTATGCTTATTCTAGGTCATAGGTTAGAAAGACTAAATAATAAATAATGATTAGGTTTTGTCTTATATTGCTTTTCTCTCTCTCCTCTATTGCTATTTTAATGAGGTGGTTATGACCAGTGGCGTAGCCAAGAATTTGTGTCAGTAGAGGCTAAATTCTTTTGGTAATTTTTTTGGCTACAAATATATTTCTGGCGAAGTCAGGAATTTTCTTTTTGTATTTTTTAATAAAATATAGAAAAAAATTGTATTTTTTCGTATATAAAAAAATTATATATAAAATTTTTTATTTTTACATAAAATTTTGTATTTTTGTGTATAAAAAACCATTTCAATATATTTTATATATAAAAAAAATTAACCTGCTTTTTTCTGAGCAAATAAATTAGTTTTTATGAAATAACCTAATTGTTTTTACTATATTTTTTTTAAAAAAAATTAATTTATTTTTTGAAAATTACAGTGGGGGCTGTAGCCCCCATTGGGCATGCACTGCCTCCGCCCCTGGTTATGACCAACCGGATCATTAAAACAATTTTAGATTTTGGATGACTTTCGTGTAGGGTTGTTAATGGTTCGGGTTATGGGTTGGTGGAGCACTTCCACCACCCGACCCACAAGTTAAAACGCCCCACCCGTCACCCGTGAAATGCTCTACCCGTCACCGAAACCACCCGTCAACCGCTGGTTATATGGGTGAACTGTTCACCCGTATAACCGTTATATAATCGTTGTATTTTATATCTATAAATAAATGATCATACATGAACTAAAACAAATATCCATAATCCATACATAAACAAAAATTAATCCCATAAGCAATAAATATCAAAATGGAGTCAAAGATGGGTTACAAATAGACTTATTTATCAAAGACCCGAAATGAGTTATATGGCTGACTTCAAAGGCCAATATATATTAGAAATTATGGGCTAAAGCGGGTTATATGGGTGGTTTGGGTGAAATGGGTGATGAGTCGGGTTATTGGGTGATAAAATCTCACCCTTACCCGACCCATAACCCGTTTCACCCGTCACCCGAACCGCCCGTCACCCGCTTTAATTGGGTTTTCACCCGTTTATTTCGAATGGGTTAAAGAGGTGAATCGATCACCCGTGGATAATTTACAGCCTTACTTTCGTGGTCGGCTCTGCAGTGTTTTGCTTTCGATAAAACTTGAGAACTGTGGTTCTCGTTTCAACCAAAAAAAAACGATTAGCAAATATTTCTTTCTTTCTTTTTTTTTTTTGTTTACACAAGAGTAGACTAGCAAATATCTATATGATACTAAGTGGTCGATACAACTAGAAGTCTATAAGAGAAGGAGAGAAATGAATTAAGGCCTTTCATTTGGGAAATGTACTGGGCCCAAATTTAAACATAGGACAACAGTGATCAAGTGAATCAGATCAAACCATGATACATCTTTACGATACCCAACAAAAAACCTGCCGCCCATTTTATAACGCTTCTAATTCTTACACACCAAATTTCAGTTATTTGCACGTAATATTTTCACACCATGACTCAAGGAGGTTGTACTGAACTACTGATACCATAAAACACAAGAGCTTGGTAGTTTGTTTGCAGTGAACTGCGTTGCTGTTTATTCCTTCTACATTTGCCAATATATACGTATAAGAGGAGATAGATATATTCTATCCTAATGGAGCAGACGCTCCTTCTATCCCTATGATTTCTCAATCTCACAGATTTTATCCTAAACAAGTAAACAACAGTACAAGGAAAAGCCGAAAGGGACCCTAAACCAAAAAAAAAAAGAGTACAAGCAAAGGAAGAAAGAATTCCAACGGTACAATAATATAAAATAATTATTCTAAGTATATCATGATGATGCTCAAAATAGTAAAGTAAGAAGTGGGCCCGGGGTACGAAGAACATACAAATCAGGCGGGCCTCCCGAGGATCATCCTAGGGCCCACTACCACACCCACCTTTTATTTTAACAAAATCCCTACCCCCGCGAGGTCCTCCGAAACCTTGGAACGAGGTCTAAACCTCGTAACCGACTCTACCGACACGCCCGCCCACCAGAACCACTCAGCTAGCGCCGCTCTCCCGAGCCAATCACAAGCTGCCTCGCCTCTAGACCAATCAGAGTCCTTGATCTCGGGCGTCCCACATCGAACAATGATCAAAACTCGACTCCCCAATCCTCTATAAATAGAGGAGAACCTCATATGGAAAAGGGGTCGAAAAACATCTTGAACTCAAGAACTATCTTGCTCGTTGAAGATCGACGTGATCGAAACATCGTTAAAAGGCCCCGCTACAGACAAGTGAAGTCCACAAAAAGACTTCAAGTCTCACAAAGTTTCTGCTCACATCAAAGACCTCGCTACACCATCCCGGAAGCCGCCTAAACCTCACTCTCATTCACATCAAAGACTCCGCTGCCCAATCTCGCAAGTCATCAACGTCGTCCCGCAAAATCAACCTCGTTTAAGAGGTCGAAAAAGCGATACTTAGAATTGTCTAGCAATTAGGAGATCTCGAACATTGTTAGGCCGAGATCTCGAACAACCGTAGGGGGTCTAGGGTGTAAACTTCGAGTGTTTGTAATCTCGTTGGTTTGTAACCTCGTTGGCTTGTAACTTCGTAATCTTGCAACCTCGTTGTAAAGAAAATCATAAATAAAGAAGCAAGTGTTCGCACAATCGAATATAATAATCCCGTCTCTTGTCTTTTAGCGAAAGGTTTATTTCGAGTTTCATCACTGGCGCCGTCTGTGGGAACTTCTTCATCCTAAGTAGTTCCTCGATTCGTGCAAACCTTAGCTTTGATTCCCTCAAAATGGCTTGCCCAAACAATTTCTTCCCTCAACACCCCGACAACATGCCCGAAACTACGCAATGGACAGCCGCGGGGCCTCCGGGCTGCCCGTTCGTGGTCCCTCCAGGATGGACGTACGCCGCCCCACAAAACCCATTCCCATTCCAAGGCTTCGAGCACGGCGGCGCACCCCCGAACCCATATCCCTACCCGGCTTATGGGCAATACCAGCAGGGCTTCGCCCCTTCGTACGTCCCCGTCCCCCCCCCCTAGGGTGAGCCTCACTCCGAGTACGTACCTGCGTCCGTCCCTAGGCGTGTGTCGGAGCTCGAGTCCTCCACCAACGGCTCATCAACAAAGAGGCCACCCCGAGATCCCATGCAGATCTTGCGGTCTCGATCGCGACGATCGAGGTTGCAGGAGCCAGAATTGTCCGAAACAGCGGGGAGCGCGATGCACTACCCGAGGTCTCGATCGCGCAATTCGAGGCCACCGCCCCAAGATCAGGAGGAGGCAAAGATCACCTCTCCGTTCATGGACGAGATCCGGAACGCGCCAATGCCGAAGGGCTTCTTAAGGCCACAAATGGGGCTTTATGACGGCTCAGCGGACCCTGAGGAGCACGTAAAACACTTCGCAGTTCAGATGAACATCAATGCCTACAATGACGCGATATTTTGCCGGGTTTTCCTAACCGCCCTTGAGAAGGCCGCGTTAACATGGTTCTCAAGTAAGAAGCTCGGCTCCGTGACCTCATTCGCCCACGTCAGCGGCTCCAGGAAGCGCAAGAAGAACATGCGGGATCTCCGCGGAATCGAGCAGGGGGAGAGCGAGTCTTTCGGAGCCTTCTTCACAAGATTCACAACCGCGGTGGCGGAAATCGCACACGTCGACGAATCGTCGGTGCGCGACACCCTCATGGGCAACCTGCGCATCGGGGATTTCAAGAACCGCATTTTCTTGAAGAATCCGGCGACGTACGATAGCCTGTGCGTCCGGATCATGGCCCAAGTGTACGCCGAGGATGCCGCCAACCAGAGCTCGCGACCAAGAACAGACAAAGAAATCGTCGCCGAGGCCAAAGGAGGGGCAAAAGTGGCCACGCCGGCTGCGCGCGATGCGTATGTGACGCATGCACATAACCCCAACAACAACAACAACAACAAGAACAACAACAACAGAAACAACAATAATAACCGGAACAACAACAACCGTGGAGGCGGTGACGGAGGTTGGAACTGCTTTGGCGAGAAACCGCGGGGTTATCGAGGCAAGGGGGGTCCTGCGTACAACCCGAATGAAAAGGGCCGCGCCAACCCCACGTCAGGAGCCAACACCGTGCCGCAAGGCCCAAGTCACGCTCAGGCCAACGAAAACAATAACGTCGAGCAGCAGGCGCCCGCGAAGTAGGCCTGGTCTGGACAAGCGACGGCGCCCGATGGGTATATCCATACCATCTCGGGCGGACCATCGCTGGCTGGGTCAAGCCAAACAGAGAGGAAGAGATACGCGAGGGAAATCCACCATGGGCCCTCGGTATTTAGCGTCGCCCGAACCTCGCGGCCCACGTAGGTTTGTCCTTCTCATCCAAAGATGCCGAAGGGTTTCACATGCCACACTCCGACCCCTTGGTGGTAAACGCTCAAATGGGCTCGAAGATGGTAAAGCGAGTGCTGGTAGACACGGGATCATCCGTAGACATCATGTACTATGGCGCATTCGAGCAATTGGGCATCTCCGAGACATCCTTGAAGCCCTACGCTGGGAAACTCACCTCCTTCTCGGGAGACGAAGTCGACGTGGCAGGTCTCATCGACCTCTGGATGACGCTAGGCATCGGATCCACCAGGAGGACCGAGATGGTGGAGTTCACGGTGGTACGCCTGCCTTCGGTGTGGAATGCAATCATTGGGAGGGTCTCCCTGATGAAGTTCCAGGCGGTAGTTTCTATCTATCACCTGAAGATGAAGTTCCCCGTTGATGGCGGGGTTGGAGAGGTAAAAGGCAATCAGGAGGAAGGTCGCGTTTGCTACGCGACCTCTGCCAAACAAAAGTGCCCGGTCTTCATGGTGAAATCTCCCGACGAGGCCGACCTCGAAGTCCGGGATTTCACGGTCCCCACTCCAGAGCTAGAAAGAAGGGTGATATCCCCTTTCGAGAGCGAGTCTGAGAAGATCTACCTCGGAGAGTGCCTCTCGGGGGCGTCAGCAACGTCGCTAGAAGCCTTGCTCGCCGGGTCCCGCGACGTGTTCGCTTGGACTGCAAAGGATCTCCGAGGTGTCCCGCGGACCGTGGCCCAGCACTCTTTGAACGTCGATATCACCACTCGCCCCGTGGTGCAGCGACGAAGAAAAATGAATGAAGAAAGGGCGAGCGCCGCAAATGACGAGGTGGCAAAATTACTGGTTGCGGGGTTCATACGCGAGGTTCAATATCCCCGGTGGTTGTCCAACGTCGTGCTTGTCAAAAAAGCCAGCGGGAAGTGGAGGATGTGCGTCGATTTCAAAGACCTCAACAAAGCCTGTCCCAAAGACAGTTACCCCTTGCCCTTGATCGACGAGCTCGTTGACTCAACCGCAGGTCACGGGGTTTTAAGCTTCCTCGACGCATACTCAGGGTACAATCAAGTCCTGATGAATCCGCGAGAAGAAGAGGAAACATCCTTCATCACCCAGCGAGGCACTTATTGCTACAAAGTCATGCCGTTTGGGCTAAAGAACGTGGGGGCCACCTTTCAATGCCTCGTCGACCGCGTCTTTAAGAACCATCTCGGACGGAACGTGTCGGCTTATGTCGACGATATTGTTGTCCGGAGCAAGACCCCTGAGGAGCATCTGCTCGACCTCGTTGAGGTCTTCGCCACTCTCAGGCACAACCGTCTCAGCCTGAACCCCGAGAAGTGCGTCTTCGGCGTGTCATCGGGAAAATTTTCAGGCTTTATGAGCGCGGCATCGATGTAAACCCTGCCAAGGTCGATTCGATCCTCTCAATGAGGTCACCACGGTCTCGCACCGAGGTGCAACGGCTCAACGGTGTCGTCAACTACCTGGGGAGGTTTTGCTCCCGCTTGGCGGAGAGGTCCCTCCCCTTTTTCGCAGCTCTCAAGCAGAATGACAAGTTCGTGTGGGATGAGAGGCTTGAGCTCGCTTTCTCTGAACTAAAGGCCTTCCTGTCGAAGCTCCCCACATTGTCGCCCCCGTTTGCGGGCTAAGACTTGCAACTTTATGTGGCCGTCAGCCCCGAGACGGTCAGCGCGGTGCTAACCAGAAAGGCCACGCACCCAGTTTACTTCGTGAGTCGCGTGCTCCAGCCCGCGGAGCAGCGCTATTCCCTAGCAGAGAAGATGGCGCTGGCAGTTGTGACCGCCGCAAGGCGTCTACTCCCTTACTTCCATGCGCACCCCATTCAGGTCCTGTCTGACCTCCCACTTCGACAAATCCTCCACCAGCCCGCCCTCTCCGGGCGAATGACGAAGTGGGCAGTCGAGCTCTCCGAGTTCGAATTCAGCTACCTCCCAAGGACCGCCATGAAGGGGCAGGCCCTCGCTGACTTCATGGTGGAGGTCACCTTCCCTGAGACAGAAACGAGCTCGGAACAATGGAAGGTGTTTGTTGACGGCTCACGATGTGACGCCGGTGGTGGGGCTGGCGTATTCCTCGTTGGGCCCTCGATAGAGACGGAGTATTCCCTTAACTTCGCCTTCGAAGCCACCAATAACGAGGCCGCGTATGAGGCCATGATCGCCGGGATCGAGATGGCGCTCCTCAGTGGTGCCCGGAAAATCAGGGTCTACACTGACTCCGAGCAGGTGGCGCGCCAACTCAACGGTAAGAACGACACCAGAACGGGGTTCCTGCCCGCGTACCGAGAAAAGGTCAAAGCCTTGGTATCGTGCCTTGAAACCTTCGCGGTTGAGTCCATCCCGCGAACCTCGAACACCAAAGCAGATGCACTTGCGAGGTTAGGATCCACCCTCCCCCTTGAAGTGGGGAACCGCGTGATGGTAGAAAGAAAACTCTCGTGGAGTGTGAACAGCGAGGTTCTATCTGTCACCGCGGAGGATTGGAGGATCCCGATAACACGGTATATGGAGAGCGGTGTCCTCTCAGAGGACTCCGCGCAGGCTAGGAAGCTGAAAATGCAGGCGGCGCGGTATTGCGTCGCAGGTGGCTACCTTTATCGCCGAGGCTATGCTGAGCCCAACCTGTTGTGCGTCCCAACCGAAGCTACGGAGCACATCCTTTATGAGGCCCATGAAGGGGTCTGTGGCGGCCCCCCAGGATGGCGAACCCTCTCGCATAAGATCACCCACTTGGGGTACTTCTGGCCCACCCTCCGACAAGACGCAAGGGCCTATGTCCAGCGATGTGACGGATGTCAGAAGCACGGTAACCTCTTGCACGCCCCGACCTCACAGCGTCGCTCCATCCACGCGCCGTGCCCCTTCGCGATGTGGGGGATGGACATCCTCGGCCCTTTCCCCAAGGCTGCTGGTCAGGCGCGGTATATCCTGGTCATTGTCGACTACTTCACAAAGTGGATTGAGGCACAAGCAATGGCGAAGATCACGGGGACTAAGGTCTGCGAATTTCTGTGGAAGAACCTCGTCTGCCGCTTCGGCGTTCCCATGACCATCATGACCAACCATGGCCCCCAATATTATTGCGAAGAGACCCGGACATTCTGCTCAAACCTGGGCATAACCCTCAAGTTCTCCTGCGTGGCCCATCCTCAGTCCAACGGCCAAGTGGAGAACGTCAATGCCCGCATCCTGTCCGATCTAAAGAAACGGCTGGGCCTGGCCTAAGGTCGTTGGGCAGAGCTCCTCCCACTCGTCCTATGGACGTACCGCACCATCGCGTGTCGCGCGACCGGAGAAACACCTTTCGCCCTAGCCTACGGGGCGGAAGCCCTAGTCCCGGTAGAAACCCTGGTCCCGTCAGCAAGGGTGTTTGATTTCGATGAAAAAGAGAACGAGGCCAATCTCAGGGTCGAGTTGCTCTTCCGTGACGAGCTACGCGAAGTAGCCGACCTTCGCTCCAGAGGAATACAAGCACCGCGTGGCCGTCTACCACAATAAGAAGGTGAGACCTCGATTCCTGGCCACAGGAAACCTCGTCCTGAGGCGAACCGAAGGTGGCAAACTGGACCCCAACTGGGAGGGGCCATACATCCTGGGCGAGGAGGTCGCTCCCGGAGCTTTTAAGCTCAAAGACAACGAGGGGCATACCCTCAGCAAGACGTGGAACGTCGACCAATTAAAGAAGTATTTTGTCTAAACTCTCTGAGCTCCGTTACTTCTATTTGTGAATAAAGGGTTGTGCAACTTTCAAAATCTCTCTCAAAAATAAAAACTTCAGGTTTCGAGTCCAAACCTCGCACCCCGCTTGGTGTTGGAGAATCTCGTTAAAATCCATCCCTCGCTTCCCGCTTGGGGTTGGAGAATCTCGTTAAATCCAAACCTCGCTTCCCGCTTGGGGTTGGAGAATCTCGTTAAGTCCAAACCTCGCTTCCCGCTTGGTGTTGGAGAATCTCGTTAAAATCCATCCCTCGCTTCCCGCTTGGGGTTAGAGAATCTCGTTAAGTCCAAACCTCGCTTCCCGCTTGGTGTTGGAGAATCTCATTAAAAATCCATTCCTCGCTTTCCGCTTGGGGTTGGAGAATCTCGTTTAAATCCATCCCTCTCTTCCCGATTGGGGTTGGAGAATCTCGTTAAGTCCAAACCTCGCTTCCCGCTTGGTGTTGGAGAATCTCTTTAAAATCCATCCCTCGCTTCCCTCTTGGTGTTGGATAATCTCGTTAAAAATCCATCCCTCGCTTCCCGCTTGGGGTTGGAGAATCTCGTTAAGTCCATCCCTCGCTTCCCGCTTGGTGTTGGAGAATCTCGTTAAAGTCCATCCCTCGCTTCCCGCTTGGGGTTGGAGAATCTCGCTAACTCCAAACCTCGCTTCCCGCCTGGTGTTGGAGAACCTCTTTGAGTCCAAACCTCGCTCCCCGCTTGGGGTTGGAGAAACTCGAGCAAAACATGCGAGATCCGAGCGAGGCTCATGATCTCGATGCAGAGTTAGAAACACGCGATGTGGCCCGAGTACCACAATAGTTGTGGCACTCGAACCATGGGGTTGGATGGATATGGACGAGCATATGCAAATAAGCCAAACAAACAAACAATCATGAGAAAAGGAAAATGATATAAAAAAGGTGGGCCGCGAGGGCCCAGATGTTTAATTACAGACCCCGCAAGGCCGCCAAAATAAAGGCTGCAAGGGCCGAGATGTTTAAATTACAGACCCCAAGGGGCCACCAACAAAAAAAACCCAACAGAAACAGACAACAACATCCTTTAAATCTTCGAGGCTTCGACGGTGGGGTCGGAGGTCTTCGTAGGATCTTCAGAGGCTTCAGCAGTGGGGTCTTTGGGAATCTCCAGGGCAGGGCCGAGGATCGCAGACGGTTGGGAGCTTGGCGCATCTTCCCGAGCAATGCCCGCCATGGAAGGAACCTCGCTTGCCACGGTCCCGTCCGCATTAAGGAAGAACTCACATTCCCCCTCGGGCTCTTCCCCGGTCTCTTCCCCCATAGTCTCCTCGTAGTTGGGGTTGAAGAAGACAATGCGAGGATCGATGTGCCTATACTTGGCCACCGCCTGCTTAACGCCCATGCGGACGGCCTGGTGGAACATCTTCCTTACGCTTTCCACCATCATCGCCTTGTACTCCTCCGAGGCCACGTATTTGGGACCCGCAGCCTCCACCTGCTCGTTGAGCTCAACGACACGATGTCGAAGGTTGGTGATCTCATCCTCGGCCTTCGAGAGCTCCGCTTCTTTCTCCTTAAAGAATTGGTGCTCGGCGGAGAGCTTACCCCGAAGCTCATTATTCTCATCCTGAAAGGCCTCGGCCACTTCTCTGGCCTTGATCTCTCGCTCCTTGGCCCGAGCCTCACCCTCCTTCGCTCGAGTCTCTCCCTCTTTCGCCCTCGCCGCGGCCTTAGCCTCATCCCTCGCCGCATCCTCCGCGGCTTCAGACCGTGTCTTGATCACGGCGAGCTCCTTTGCCCGCTTCTCGCACTCCTCAGTACGGCTTGTAAGCGCCGCCTACATCTTTCCCATCCTCGCATGGGCAAGGGCGATGGGGCTACGGTTATAGTTGTCAAAAAAGGTATGATGTAGGTTCGTAAAGAGAGAAAAGGAATGAGAAAGAGGGCACGAAGTCTTAAATAGAAGCGAGATGCATAAAAACAAAACTTACCATGGCCGAGTACCGAGCAGCCTCGTCATCAAGCGCCGCATCGGTAAGATTGTTGGCCCACCCAACCTCCTCCTTCCAATCTCCCCGGGCCCATTCCAGCTGGACCCCCCTAACCGGGCCAGGGCAGTGAAACCTGGCAGGGGAGGGACCAGCGGCCTCGATAGCCCGTCCCTCGAAGTTGAAGGCGGGGATACTGTCTTTCCCCGACGCACCTCGCTGGTCGTCCGCCCGAGGTTTCTTCTTCTTCTCCCCAGGAGGGGACTCCACGCCCTTCCTCTTATGACCGGCTCTGTCGCCGGACCCTCGAGAGGAATGGGACGACGTCCTCGCGACGTCCCCTTTTGGCGGGGCCACCCCGGAAGTCTTCTCCCCTTTGGACGTCCTCGCAACGTCCCCTTTGGACGTCTTCGCGACGTCTCCTTTGGGCGGCCTCGCAACGTCCCATTGGGACGTCTTCGCGACGTCCCCCTTGGACGGATCCCCCTCAGAAGTCTTCCCCCCGGACGCAATCGTCGGCGGGGGTGTAGGGTTAGGCTGCGTGACGGCCGACCTCGCCTGAGGGACCGGGTCCTCGATAACTATCGCCATTTGATCTCGGGAAACCGGGGTCGTAGGACTGGAAGTCACAGGTTTCTTCCCTTTTGACTTCGAGGTAAGAGCGCGCAAAAGATCCACTGCCGAAGAAAAACATGAGAGTAAGTTAAAGAAGACAAAGAAACAAGTAAACAATGTTGAAATAAACTAGGATTGCGAGGTTGTTGACCTCGCTATCTGACAAAGGAGGACAAACAAAAATACATATGTAACAAAGAAAGAAGAATGAAATACCCTCGTTGCCCTCACGTGGTGGAGGGACGAGACTCAGGCCGGCCCGCTCAAGCCGTTCTTGTGCCAGATACTTCTGATGCGGGGCCTGGCGCACCGGGGCGTATCGCGCCTTAAGCGCCTTGAATTGGGGGACCGTGTGCGAACCTACTTGCCGAACAAAGTTGCCTGGCACCGTGGGGAAATTAAGATACCTCCCGGTGACGTCTCGAACCAGGAACCAACTCTTCTTCCATGGCCCGACATTTGAAACATTATCAGTAATCTTGATGTCCGGCAAGCTAAGGTTGACGAGACAGGACTTCGGGTCCCTCCTTGCCAGGAACAACGTCGACATGTCGTCAACGTTTGGTCCAACCCCTAGCTCGCGACTGCGGACCGTGTAGGCACACAACAACCTCCAGGCATTGGGAAGCAACTGTGCAGGGCATATCTGCATCCCCCACAGAAAATCGACGATGTGTTGGGCCAAGGGCAACCTAAAGCCCGCTTGAAGACTGAACGAATGCACAACCGCGCACCTTTCGTAAGATGCCCAAGTGTTGCCCCCCTCTTCCGGAAGTGCTAGCTCAACCCCCTCGGGCCAAGCGAACTCCTTGGCAATTTTCTCAAGATTCTCAGGCTCCAGCTCGGTGGGCGTTCCCCCAGACATAAAAACCTCGCTGGAATCCGAAGACATGGGAATCCTCTCCCCAAGAACAGCTGGGACGCGGGACACAGCATCATTGATATACGCCGCCTCAAAGTCCGCAGGCTCGTAGGAGTCGGACGACGTTGCCACAACCTCGGCAACAACCTCGTCGGAGACAGAAGACCCGGCCATCTCAACACCCGACGACGCACAAAGTCGGGAAAAACGGGAGTTAATTGAGACCTCGGAGTTGCTAGAAGAAGGGTCGCTAAAGACCAGCGAAGGCGACCTCGGGTTTTGGGAATCGCTAGGCTCTACGGTTCCCACAGACTCGGAGACCTCCTCGTAAAAACCCTCTTGAACTTTGAACACGAAACCAGGTGGGGGGCTCATAGAAGCTCTCCTAGGCATGAAAAAACGACGTCCAGGCCGCGGGAGGCTAGCACCTGGAAAAGAGATAGGCGATGAAGCATCGGACAAAATAACCAAAAGGAAGAAAAGCGCGAGGTCATAACCCCGAAGCAAAAAGCGACACGAAGTCACGACAACAAAGGGAAGAAAAGACAACGCGAAGCCATAGGGGAAGAAGGCCACGTGGCACCCTAGAAGCTACTCTGACAAGATAGGACGGCGGAGGAAAATTTGAAGCGCCAAAAGGAAGAAAGAGAGAGAAGAATGCTAACCAGCGTGGAAGCCAGCGGTGGAAGCCCAAGCGTCCCGTCAATCGGACATCATGGCGTTTGGGTTTCCAGGGCCTCAAGTTTCGAAAAATGGCGGACAAAAAGGCACGAACTCAACCGTCACCTAACAGGCAAAGGCTTGAGGGGCGTGGCGTTGGCCTGACGGTGACGACCGCTTGCCACCACCGTCCCGCCGCCGCAACGCTAGCAAAACACACCAGGGCGTTCGCCGCCCTCACCCCACCGTCCCGCCACCATGATGCTGGTGCGAAACACCCAAAAGCGAACGTTGCCCGCTAGGGCACAAAGCCGAGCAAGAAGAAAAAAGAAGAAGAGCGAAAAAAAATGACAAAGGGCAAACGCCCAGAAACACACGCGACACTACCACCACCGCTTCGCCACCGTGACACCGGCGCGGAACTCCAGGCGACGTATCGTCGCCTTTACAGAGCGCGGAGCAAAAAAGCAAGCAAGGAAGGATCGAAGGCAAAAAACACCGAAAAATAGGAAGATGAAGGTCGAGAACTTACTTGTTAAAAACCGGCGAAGAAAGGGCGGTGGTGCAACTGGGAAAAGGTGAAGGCTCGTCGGAAACCGTCTGGAGAACCGCTAGCAAGAAACTGAAAAGGCGAAGAGAGAGGGCGAAAATGTTGAGAGAGAAGATGGAATGGAAGCGTGTGAAATACGCTCTTATAAAGAGCAGGCTTGGGCCTCCCCTGCCCAGAGAGGCTTATTGGGCTTGTCCCCCCTGAACGGCCCATTAAGCAAGACATGAAGAGCAAGCCCAGAAAAGCTTCACCCCTGCAAACAAAAAAAAGAGCTAAGTGTAGAGCCTCGCAAAAAGAGGGCTTCGCAAGATGCCCGCCATGAACCTCGGAACCCTTGAAACCTCGCAAAATGCCTACCCACCTCTCAAAACCTCGTACCCCGTGATCTTTGCGAACTTATGCCCTGCGGCCTTCGGGGCGAGATCCCCAGGCCATGGGGTTGTGATGATGCTCAAAAAAGTAAAATAAGAAGTGGGCCCGGGGTACGAAGAACATACAGATCCGGCGGGCCTCCCGGGGATGATCCTAGGGCCCACTACCACACCCGTCTTTTATTTTAACAAAATCCCTACCCCCGCGAGGTCCTCTGAAACCTTGGAACGAGGTCTACACCTCGTAACCGACTCTACCGACACGCCCGCCCACCAGAACCACTCAGCTAGCGCCGCTCTCCCGAGCCAATCACAAGTTGCCTCGCCTCTAGACCAATCAGAGCCCTTGATCTCGGGCGTCCCACATCGGACAATGATCAAAACTCGACTCCCCAATCCTCTATAAATAGAGGAGAACCTCATATGGAAAAGGGGTCGAAAAACATCTTGAACTCAAGAACTATCTTGCTCGTTGAAGATCGACGTGATCGAAACATCGTTAAAAGGCCTCGCTACAGACAAGTGAAGTCCACAAAAAGACTTCAAGTCTCACAAAGTTTCTGCTCACATCAAAGACCTCGCTACACCATCCCGGAAGCCGCCTAAACCTCACTCTCATTCACATCAAAGACTCCGCTGCCCAATCTCGCAAGTCATCAACGTCGTCCCGCAAAATCAACCTCGTTTGAGAGGTCGAAAAAGCAATACTTAGAATTGTCTAGCAATTAGGAGATCTCGAACATTGTTAGGCCGAGATCTCGGACAACCGTAGGGGGTCTAGGGTGTAAACTTCGAGTGTTTGTAATCTCGTTGGTTTATAACCTCGTTGGCTTGTAACTTCGTAATCTTGCAACCTCGTTGTAAAGAAAATCATAAATAAAGAAGCAAGTATTCGCACAATCGAATATAATAATCCCGTCTCTTGTCTTTTAGCGAACGGTTTATTTCGAGTTTCATCATATCATATATATTATCTCATTACAAAAGCTATGAAATATCTTTTTTATATATTAAAATAAAAAAGTTTTTATTTTCTTCGTTATTTGGTACCTTAATTTAAATTTCGTCTAGGTAGGACCAGTGGCCGAGGGAGTTCATGCCCAGTGGGGGTTACAGCCCCCACTAGTAGCCCCCCACTAGGATTTTCAAAAAAAAATTAATGTTTTTTAAAAATATAGTAAAAAAAACTAGGTTATTTGATAAAAACTAATTTATTTGGTCATAAAATAGAAGATTAATTTGTATATATATATATATATAAATATATTGAAATGGTTTTTTATACATAAAAATACATAATTTTATACATAATTTTTTTTATATACAGAAAAATACATTTTTTTCCATATTTTATTAAAAAATACAAAAAAAAAATTCCTAGATTCGCCAGGAATATTCCTGTAGCCCAAAAAAATTATAACGGAATTTAGCCCCCACTGATACAAATTTCTGCCTACGCCACTGGGTAGGACCAGTCCCGAAGCTGACTTATATAGTACGTAATTCAAAGCAGCCAACATCCCAATTAAAGAAATCCTTATATTCGAAGCAATCCGGCAAGAGACACTTGCAGTGGGGCTGAAGTATAGCGAGTGGAAAGCAAATTGAAATGGCAGAATACATCAACAGACCCCTGTACTTACAACTTTTTTTCCATTGGACCCCTGTACTAAAAAATGTTCAAATAGACCCCTGTACTGCCCCCAATTTTGCCTATCGAACCCTTCATTAAATTCTCCCCATTACGTGTGTCAGACGCGCGCGCACGTGTCATGGTAATTGCCAAGTAATATCCCCGTAATGCCACCTAATGTCCACGTAATACCATTTAAACAAGTACATGCCACGTAATAATATTTTAATCCAAAGCATATATTATACAAATCATATAGTCGTTATTTTTGTTACAAAAACAAGATCAAACCTGTCGATCGAAGGCCAGGGAGGGAGAAAACAGAGAGACGAAACCCGCGAAAGAGAAACGAAGCCAATCGAAGGCCATCGGTGGAGCGCAATTGAAGGCCTTGAAGCTCGATTCTGGCAAGAGGCCTCCTTGACGACATAGACGCTCAGGTGAATGCTCTTCCTTGAGCTCACCACTGTCAAAATCCCGCCCATCAGGTATGAGCAATCCATTTAGGGTTTTCTTGCTCGATTTAAGGTTTTCTTGCTCGATTTAGGGTTTTCTTCCTCGATTTGGGATTTTGAGTTACAAGTTTATGCATTTTGCTTTTGATTCTCGTTACTGTGGACTGATTTTTGCCGATTTAGGGCTCTTTCATGTTTGGATGGAAAGTCTTTAGCTTGCTTGTTCTGTGTGAAATCTGAGCTTGTTTGTTGGTCCAGGAATGGCGTCTAAAACTTTAAATGTTGCTTGGCATCATGGGGGTTCATTTGTGGGTGAAGATCCTATTGAGTATAGGACCTCCTTTCCTCTGTCTTATAGTTCAAACATTGATAGTGATATGTTTAGTATCCCTGATCTAGATTGGGATATAAAGGGCCTTGGGTACAAGGGATACAAGGCAATGTACTACAAGGGGAAAGATAGTAACTCATTTAGAATATTGTCAGATAGTGTTTTGATGGAAATTGTGGAAGAAGTTGAGGATGGGGCTGAGTTAGATTTCTACATTGAGCACGAAATAAATGAACCTGTGGTGGCTGATGTGGAAATTGATGTTGAGGAATACTTGCAAAGTCTTCCAAAGGGTCTAACTCCAACAGATCCAGTGGTGGTGGAGGAGGTTCAAGGGTTAGGAGTTGAGCAAAATATGGATGAGCAAGAGGTGATAGCTGGAGGAGAGGGTGAGAATCTTGAAGAAGTAGAGGATGATGAGTCCTCAGCACAAGGAGAGGGCGATGAGAATCCTGCAGAAGGAGAGGGTGATGAGAATCTTGCAGAAGGAGAGGATGATGAGAATCCTGCAGAAGGAGAGGATGATGAGAACTATGTGCATGGAGAGGATGAAGAGAGTTCTGAAAGTGAAGATGTTTCAATAGATATGAGTGATAACAGTGATGTTGATGATGAATTGAGGGAGGTGAGAGCTGCTGCTAGGGAACTTAGGGCTAGAAGGAGGGTGCACAAGGAGAGGATGGCTCATGTTCATTTGGCTATGGGAGAGGTTGGAAATGATGAGGGTTATGAAGAGTGGAATGGAAAGGGCACTGATTATAGGGGGAAAATAGGTGGTGATGAGCCATACTATGGGTCTGAATCTGACTATAGTATGGATAGTGATGGGTCTGGGTCTGATGGAGGTGATGAAAGAGAGGTGAACAGAAGAAGGACAAAGCATGAGCTGTACAACCCAAACTGTGAATACCCCATATGGGAACTTGGCATGGTTTTTGAGAGTGTAGAGGAGTTTAGGGTGGTTGTGGCTAAGTATGTTGTCCACAGGGGTGTAAAGCTCAAGCTTAAACCTAATGAGAGGCTTAGGGTGGTGCCTAAGTGCCAGCATCCAGGATGCAAGTGGACACTGCGTACCAGCCATGATGCAGCAAGCAAGAATTTCAAGATCAAGACATACTGGCCCACACATTCATGTAGGAGGTACAGTACTAACATGTTGTGTAATTCCAAATTCCTGGTTGATAAGTTGGAGGCCAGAATTGTGTCACAACCATCATTGAAGCTTTGGGAGATTCAGGAGTTATGTAAGAAGGACTTCAAAATGTATGTTGGCATATCCACTTGTAGGAGGGCAAAGCAAAGGATCTTAGGGAAGAATGTTGGGGATTACAGAGCAGAGTATGCTAGGTTGTATGATTATGTGGATGAGATAAATAGATCCAACCTAGGATCCACATGCTTTGTGGTAACAGATAAGGAGTCTGATAAGGAAGTCTTTAGGAGGTTGTACACTTGTTTCAAACCATTGAAGAAGGATGAAAAAATGGTTGTAGGAGGATAATTGGTGTGGATGCTTGCTTTTTGAGAGGGGCTGTTGAGGGACAACTATTTGTGGCAATTGGTAAAGATGGAAATGGCCAGATGTTCCCAATTGCATGGGAGGTGACAAGTAGTGAGACCACTGTTAATTGGACAAGATTCATGAGG
Source organism: Fallopia convolvulus (assembly GCA_964016875.1). NCBI lineage: Eukaryota > Viridiplantae > Streptophyta > Magnoliopsida > Caryophyllales > Polygonaceae > Fallopia > Fallopia convolvulus. The sequence continues at coordinate 7,587,669 of OZ024721.1, forward strand.
GCATTACAATCTGACTTGGAGCTTGGCATGGGAGAGGGACTAACCATGATCAGTGATATGCACTTGGTGAGTTTTTTTCAATTTAATGGAAAGGCAAGCGTGCAGTGACAAGGGCTGAAATGGAAAGGCAAGCTTCCACCCAAACTCAGGTTCCATTTGCTAGCCAGACGGGTTCAAGCAGACTATAGGTTGAAGAAATTGCAAGACTTTTTTATGACTAGCCAGACAGTCCAATTTGCTAGCCAGACAGTCCAATTTGTTTTAGTAGTGGGAAATGACTAGTGGAGTTGAAGTTGCTGCTAGGGAACTTGTTGTTTTTTATGACTAGTTGTTGTATGAAACTTGATCAAGTTGTTGTATGAAACTTGATATTCCACTAGTCTTTTTGTGTTTTGCTGTATGAAACTTCATATTTCACTAGTTGTTGTATGAGACTAGTGGAATTGTAGCTGTATGAAACTTGTTTTAGTAGTATGAAATGACTAGTGGCTATTTTTTGATGAAACTATATATGTGGCTATTACATGAATTTGATTCATCACTGAGAAATTGGCTTTTATCCCTTGTATCACAGCTGGTTGAAGTTGCTTGACAGTTGACACTTGTGGTTCTGACATCATTGAACTTGGTTTACTTTACTCTGATTCACTTGCAGATTGCCTTATTATCCAGGAAGATAAAAATGTATTCGTATCTTTGAAGTTCTTATAGAGTACATTGGTCTTGATTGGTGCAGGACCCAAGCATTAAGAAATGAGCTGAACAAATAGCCACTGATCCCACTTTCAATCAGATGGCTCAGCAGCACAAAAGGAGTAGTTACAACTTTACTGATGTATGAACTATATAGGCATTAGAATGATGACACAATTACAGCAATTTACAAGTTAAAAACACAGTTTGCTGGTGAAGCTGAGTAAAGAGAAACAAGTCCTCCATTCTCCAACATAATATCAATAAAGCCAATTGAAGGTCAAGAAACCAACAAAACAGTAACACCACCAAAGAATTAAAATTAAGCCAATCATCCAGAGTACTAAGTGGAAAGCTTTTACAGTTTAGGCTACATTGTTTAGCTCATCACAAATTTGACTACACTAATCCCTACAACAATGATCAGGGCTTTCAACAACACATTAGCTCTGCGTTTGGCCTCGTCCACCACTTCTTGTTTGGCCTTCAATAGCTCTTCAATGACTCTTTTGCCTTCATCTGTCAATGATGAATCAACCCACCTAAAAAAATTACAGCTTCCATTTCTCTTCTTGCAACACACACAAAACCAATCCCACATTGTTCAATTAAACCCAGAAATTTGCGAATTTTGACAAAAACCCTAGAAACCAGATGTTACGAAATCAGTGAAATCACGAAAGCTTACCCCGTAATTTGAGCATCCGAAGAAGCGTCTTCCAGGATTCGAAGCTGTTCTTGAGTGTTTCATCGAAGCCGTGATGCCACACCAACAATTTGGGAAACCCAAATCACCCCTGCTGTGAGGCCTTTGCCATGGATTCGTGTTTGAGTTCAGCGTGCTTCTAGCATCCGAGTAAGCCATGAGCGTCGAGAAGAAGAGATTGGAGACGATTGGAGACGATTGGTGAAGAGGGCAAACAATGGCGGCATTCGAGATGGAGACGAAGACAATGTCGGCATTCGAGATGGAGACGAAGACAATGGTTTTATAAAAAACATTTGTTTTTTTTTAATTTCCATGTCACCACAAATAAGTGGCATAACTCTCTTCAGCGTGGTTTGTAAATCACGCGCTAGTCCACGCAAGCAAAAATGTTCGATAGGCAAAATTGGGGGCAGTGCAGGGGTCTATTTGAACATTTTTTAGTACAGGGGTCCAATGGGAAAAAAGTTTTAAGTACAGGGGTCTGTTGATGTATTCTTGGAGAGACATGGAAGAGAAGAAGCGGAGAAACATAGCATCGAAATCGAATACCTGGCCGGCGAGCAGGGGCGTAGCCAGAAATTTATCATTGTAGGGGCCGACAAAATTTTCCAACATAGCTAATGTACGTTTCAAGAAAGATGTAAAAATAAAAAATACAAATTTAGACAAAAAAGAGAACATATTTTATAGAGGAGGGACTAAAATATTTCAAAATATAATTACATTAAGAAAACAAGAGTTTATAATGACAACTTATATAATTATGAATTATGTTTCAGACTACATTTAGATTAAGAAAACAAAAATGTTTCAAAATACAAATTAATTGAATCCATAAATATTAAAAGCTCGTAACTAAAAAATAAAACCCAAACTAAAACCCTTGTTTCAAAGCTTTCGGGTTCAATTATATTATGAAAGTAAGATGTTTTACAAAAGATAAAAGCATTCTAACTAAGTAAATGACTTGTTAAAAGTGGTTTGTATACGTTCAATCTTCAAACGTTCATAACTTTTTGCTCAAATGTCAGAATTGAGCTTATAATATATTAAATCGAAGCTATTGACAAGATGAACATATATACGGGTAAAAATTTGGATTGGGGGGCCATGGCCCCCACCCGCCCCAACATAGCTCCGCCCTGCCGGCGAGGTTTCTTCTCTTCACTAGAGACCAATCATATTTACATCAAATCCTAGAAATGATTTGATTTGATGGGAATAAGCAGGAGATGGACTGATGGAGCTGGTATAATTGAAACAGAGAGCAAGTTGGAATATGTTAATTACGGCGCACGTGGTGGCAAGGGAATCTAGCTAGCTGACACTTTTGTGCGTTGAATCTGACATGTGGCTTCAAACATGCTAATTAATAGGTACGTGACTACGTACGTACGCGGTATCGAGTGGCCAGGTTCCGCACTTTCCACCTATTTAATCCCCTCATTCCGACGCTGGAACTCGTATTTTAAAGATTTTGCTGTCGCCCTCTCATACGCACGTACGTAGCCCGCGTTACCCAAAACTTCATATCTCCTCAGTGTCAAGAAGATGGACACTACTAGCCCAGATTATATATCGTCCCGCGTCAAGAAGTTGAATGAACTTCACGAGCACGAGATCGTGGTAGCCCTTACGCACGTGATCTCGGGATCGGGGGAGTGTCCAGAAGCAACGACGAGTTCCAGCGCCGGCGGACCAGCACTGCATGTGCAGCCCAGCCCGTCAATGGCGGCAAGCGGGCACGTGATCTCGGGGGAATATCCTTTAGCAATGACGACTACGAGTTCCAGCGTCGGTGTACTAGCACTGCATGCGCAGCCCAGCCCGTCGAGTGGTAATCCCGGGGGCATCAAGAAGTACAAGGGCGTAAGACAGAGGCCATCGGGGAGATGGGGCGCGGAGATAAGAAACAGGCACAAGGCCCCGCCCAACGAGTGGCTGGGCACCTACAACACGCCCGAAGAGGCCGCCATGGCCTACGACAGGGCCGCCATCAGGCTTCATGGGCCCCAGGCAAGGCTCAACTTCCCTGATCTCCTCCATCACTACCAGCAGCAGAATCCACCTGGCCCTGGGGATGGATAACCAGTTAACCACAACACTTGCCTCCACATTGTTTTTCAGTAATAAAAATCACCTGAAATGTAGCTACAAGTTAACTTTCCGTTTTGATCTTGTTAGTATTTTTAGGTAGTGTGATCATGCATCAATGTATTGCTGTTAGTTAGTTGCTTTATTAATTGTAGGAGCCAAACATATTGCCTTATAATAAGTTTTCCCTTTCCATATAAATCAGAAAACGGTGAGCAAATGCTTCATCACCACAAAAAGAAGAAAAACACTAGTCCATCTGTTCTTTAAAAATTCACTATTCCATTGATCATTGACCATTTTGTTGAATTCAGTAGGAATTTCAGCGTACTCAACGACTATGAGTTTACTTATCGTACATGGTGATGCCATATATTTATAATGGAGGAAAGAGAAAGGATCGAAAATTCTATTTCTAGGGCAGGCTAAGATTCCTTGACCCTCAAGCAAGTGATATCTTGCCCCCTAATCCACGCGGAAATTCTATCTTTCAATTTAGATAGATTCCTCCATCATAATGATAAGAAAAGTAATAATTTATTCCACTAAAAAAAAGCAATAATTTAATAAGGAAAATAATAAAGAAGGTTGATAAAATATTTACAAAAATAATTTTTAATTATTTACCTGCTCACAAATGTCCCACTTGAATGTTAGTTGTTTTCGATTGCGTTGCAACTAAGACTCGAGTACTCTAGGACCTATTTGAAGTGGTCATATGGATTAGTCAATGGGTCCCCAAGCACATTTGTATATTTGTATATTCATATATTCGTATATTCGTACATCCATGAACGATGATCATGAGATCCATGTTCTCCTTTAAGCATATACAACTGCTGGATATTAAGATATACTCTTTGGAACAAGCAAAACAGAGGAGAGAGAGAACAGAATAAAGGTTCATGGCCAGGATTTTATTTAAAAAACAAGAAAACACAAAAACACAAAAAATAAATGAGTTTGTTCCATTAGTCATTCTTAAACCAACATCTATGCGAGAGAGGCTTCAAAAGGTGCTTATTGTCAGCGATTTGCGATTGCAACTACGAGGCCCGCGGTCGTGGCGATAATCCACGATCACAATTTTCTCTACAGGAAAAATTTCTTCAAATGAACGACATTCCAAGTCTGAGGGACAACGTCCCGTCAAGACTCTTCACCGAGTAAGCTCCTAGACCATATGCTACAATCACTTGATACGGTCCCTCCCAATTAGGGCCAAGCTTGCCATCTACGGGATCACATGTGCTTCCTGTGACCCATCGAATCACAAGGTCATCGAATCGAAAAATGCAATATCTCACGTGTCGGGCTATGTCTCATTTGGCTGCTAGTTGGTAGGTCGTGTGTCGTAGAGTTGTTGTGTCTCGGCGTTCCTCGACGAAGTCGAGGTGGTCGGAAAGAGCGCGACTATTCTCTTCAGGATCAAACAATGCTATTCTCAAGGTTGGCATGCCGACTTCTAGCTGAATTACCGCTTCTATGCGATATGCTAAAGCGAAAGGGCGATTCCCTAGTCGGTCTACGCGGGGTGGACGGGTGGTGTGATAGGCCCATAACATAGTTGTTAGCTCTTCAGTCCATCTTCTCTAGTTTTTTTAAGGCGCTTCTTTAACCCTTTAACGATTACTTTATTTGTTGCCTTGGCTTGCCCATTTTCTTGCAAATAGCCGACAGAAGAGTAGATGTTTTTGATGTCCATCCCTTTGCAATAAACCTTAAATTTCTCGTTGTTGAATTGTCTCACGTTGTCGGAGATGAGAGCAAAAGGGATCATGAAGCGTGTGATAATATGTTCCCAAACGAACTTTTGAGTGTCGGAATCATGAATGTTTGTTAAGGGCTTTGCCTCCACCCATTTAGTGAAATAGTATGTGGCGGTAATTAGATAATGCACGTTCTCGAGTGCTCGCGAAAAGGGACCGACGATATCAAATCCCCAAAGCACGAAAGGTCATGGACTAGTCAAGGCGTGGAGGTCCTCAACTGCCATGTGTGTGAGCCTAGTGAACCTTTGACATTTATCACACTTCCTCACATATAACTATGCATCATTTTATGTAACACCCCTATTTTACAACAATGAGTATTACCGCTAGTGACTGACTTTGGACGGGAAAAATCCCATCAAAGTCACCCAAGGGTTGAGTTTTTCGGTGTGGATTGGCATTCCAAGGTAGCGAATTGGGAAGGAGCCAATTTCAAAGCCCAAAATTTCACCTAGGCTTTTGTTCTCTTCCTCCGAGTGGTCTCCTCCAAAGAACATTCGGCTTTTGTGAGTGTTGGATAAGAGCCCCAAGGCTCTTCCAAAGTCAAGGAGGCAAAGTTCGATTGCTTGTAGGGTATTTTGGTGTGGTTTGCAAAAAAGATGAGGAGGACATCGACAAAGTCTATTTTTGTGAGTTTGGAGCGTCGACATTAAGGGGGTGGAAATGGAACCCTTTCGTGGTTCTTGTTCTTTCTAGGTTACGGTTGAAGACTTCCATGATGAGTACAAAGAGGAAGGGTGAAAGAGGGTCACCTTGTTGGAGGCCTCTCTCGCCGGCAATGAAGCCTTTGGCCTTGCCATTTATAAGAATGGAGTAGCGGGGTGTTTGGTCATTTTAGAGGATGAGTTGCATGAGCCAATAAGTCAACCCGAAGTAGTGTAGGGATCTCTATAGGAAGGTCCAATCTACACTATCAAAAGCCTTATGGAGATCAACTTCTAGCAAACATATTGGAGACGCATTTTGTTTTATAGTGGGCGGCTAGTTCTTAGGCTACCATGATGTTGTGTGAAATTGAACGGCCCGGGACAAAGGCGCCTTGTGACGAGCACTTTTATGTCGCTGTAAAAGCACTGTCAAAGAAATATCCTAACTTCCAAACCTAAGTATAGTGGAAGCAATGGTCGAACCCACAGGGACTCAGATTACTTGTATTTAAATAATATTACTAAGTAAGAGGGGGGTTTTATGATTTCAAACTATTTATCTAAATAAATAAAGCAAAGCAAATAAAATGATTAGAAATTCAAATATAGAGAAAAGTGTCCAACTAGTTCGTATCCATTGCATACATGAGTTTTGATCCTTGATTATTCTTATTTCGATTTCCCTTGACTAATCTATTGTGAATTCATGGAATACAAGCTTAAAGTGGTTATTAATATACACCGTCTTTAACAACCTTTTAATCAATTAACCTAGAAAACTTTCTATGTCAAATTGATCATGCAAATAAGTTCAAAGCATTCAATAGAAACATAATTCATGAATTCCACCGTCTATTCATGAAGTTTTGTGATTAAACCCTCCTCCTTTTATTAATCTTATTCCACCTTCTATAAGCTTAATCAAAGGATTCATCCATGAATAACCAAATTCCACCGTCTATTTAGTTACTCTAGTTGTAATTCAACCTAGAAATAGAATAGGTGATCAAGCTATTAAAATCTTAAGTGAATCTAAACAACCAAGCACGGAGAGATTCAATCTAATCAAGGTAAATAGAAATAATTCAAACCTCACAAACAATCATGCATACAATTTCAACTAACTAGTTGGACATGGGAAATTTAGCTAGAATAAGACATTAAAGAAGAATTAAACTTACAAGAGTTTGATTTGTCTTCAATATTGCAAACTAGGGTTTTTGTCTCCCAAGAGTTCTCCAATTCAAATTAATGTAAAAGCAAAGTAATAGAAAGCATATATCTCTAAAGAAACCCTAAGAAAGTATTTATATGATATCAAAAACATCCAAAAATACTAATAAAGTCGGCCCAAAAGATAACATGGAGGCCCAAGTCAGCGTCGGATCAACGCGCTGAAGCGCGGTCAAAGGCACCCATAGCGCGGTCGCGCTCTCCTGATCCTGCCCGCGCTTCAGCCATAGTAAGTTCGTCCCTTCGGCTCTGGCACACTCCTCCTGGCGCGGTTTGGCACTCCTCTTGGTTTGTGATTTTTCCTTCGGTTCTTCTCTTTAATGCTATCCACGCGTTCTTCAGTTCGATCCTTAGCCTCACACCAACCATGCTTCACCTCCCATCCTACAATATAGCACACAAACGCGTAGATTCTGAACTAAACCGAAATAAAACTTAAACTATAACTTAAAGTAAAACTATCTAAAAATGCATAAAATGGGAATAAAAACTTGCTCTAAAACCTATATCTATATGCTCTATCAAATTCCCACATGCTTGAACCTTGCTTGTACTCAAGCAAGACATAAAATCAATCTCACCACAAACAAGCAAGCTATGAATTCCATCCATTTTCAAGAAACTCAAACTTAACCATGAAATCGTTGCATACATTTAATGAAAGCTTCAAACCAAGCTATCAATCCATTCTAACCCTCACCAAGGTATATGTGTTTGCACTCAACGCTCAAGTGTTTAAAAGGGTATGTGTTTTCGCTCAAAAATCATCCTTGAATGCCAACTACCATATGCTTGCATCAGTTTACTAAATCTCCACCACGGATGTTCAAACGCAAAACGTAAATCATGAGGTATTTTTCAAGGTCGTAATGGGGCCAAGGTATAGACAAGTAGGTGTGGATCATTATTTGGCCATGTGGTGCTAAATCCGGGAACTAGAATCAACTAAAACCCAAATTACATTAACACTCACTCTCAAAACATCATCCCAACTTGCTCTTCCATTTCTTCCATTACTTACTTTAAACACTTCTTTCTTTCTTTTGCTCATCTTTTGATTTTCTTTCCACAAACCCAATTGAGATCCATTCTTTTTTTTCATTCTTCTCTCACAAGAACAACTTTGCAATTTATACACAAAACACCATCTCAATCAACCATTCATACCAAACTTTCACTCAAAGGATTTTCAATGAACATTACCAACATCCTTAACTTTTTTTCAATTTGCACATTCTCCTCAATTACACCTTTTCAAACTTCCTTTCAAACCCCAAAGTACATCATATAACCCACAAAATTCCCCTAGTCAAATCCTAATTCCCGGATAAGGGTCAAGCTTATTAGGCTAGGAACAATTTTTGTGGAGCTAAAAATCAAGGTTAAGGCTCAAAACAATGGGGCTACAAAAAAAAAGTATAATGTAGGGTAGATAAGGATACAAATGAGCTAAAGAAAATTTGTCTTAATCATTTTTACGTCATGCATTCAAATCATATAATGTGACCTCGAAAAAGAATCTAAATGCAAGTTCTAGAGTTTAAATAATCAAAGAGATGCACTCAATAATTTCATGCAAAAATAGCATATAAAGGCTCAAAAGATCTCACAAGGCAACAATTGGTTAGAACTTCATAAATAACTCAAATTCTCACTTTCATGTATACTCCTTCATAATCAAACAATTCTTATTTTAGAACTTTCATCAATAACTAACATGTCATGGGATATGAAATCATGCTCACTCAATAAACAAGTGGTTCCAAGGGGAAAAATGAATCCTAAAATGCAAACAAAACCTTTTTTTTAAATTTTCTGAATTTTTCAAATTTTTATCGGATTTTTCAAACTTTTAATCAATGCATAACAATAAAATAAACATGCAAATGCAACTACATGAACTAACTACAACTAAGCACTTATGACAAAATAAAGAATCCCCTTCCCCTATGCTTAAAGTTTACTTTGTCCCCAAAGTAAAAGAAAAGTGAAGAGAAAAAGAAACTAACCTCATCATCAGAGCTTCACACACTCAAGAATCTACTCCTATGTCGGTGGTGGTGGTGGTGGTGGGTATCCCGGGTATGGATATGCAAGATTTGGAAATCCGGGATATGGGTGATAAACAAAGGAAAAGGAAGCTCGACGTGGTGAAGAAAGAAGGGTAAAGGGAGAGGCCGAAAACTTTAGGTATTAAGTGTTGAACGCGCGTCGGGGCGCGGTTTGGCCTGGCGGGAGCGCGGTCGCGCTCCCAGCGGTTTTGCCCGCACAGACGACGCAGAAACTTAGTCCCTCTGAGCGTGGCTTGTGCGACCGTACCACGGTCGCGCTCCACCTAGATTCGCTCGCGCTCAGCCTCTTCGACTTGCTGCTGGCGATGCGCGGGTACGGGCCCATGAGCGCGGGAGCGTATTGGCTTCCTCAAACTGCATGTACCTGCTTCTCGACTTTACCTAAAACTAAGAGCACAAACAAACCAAAACAAAACAAAAACAACCCGAAAAGAAAACTTATTCTAGAAAACAAAGAAAAACTAAACTTAAAGCTTGGGTTGCCTCCCAAGAAGCGCTTGTTTAACGTCATTAGCTTGACACATTACCGCTCATGTACTAGGCTCGTCCAAAACCGTCTCTTCAAGAATAGCATTGCTAAATTCTTCAAAATACGGTTTCAAGCGTTGTCCATCCCCTCTTTGCATTAAATGAGTGGATCCAGCATCTAGAAAGGCGGACTTAAAGTGGATCGGTGATTGCTTGATCTCCACGTACATTAGGACCCTGCAAAACAAAAAAAACAAGCTTCTTGCTTGGCAATGTTAGTTGCATGGGCTTAAAGCCCGATAGCAAGGGTGGTTATTAATATACACCGTCTTAAACAACCTTTTAATCAATTAACCTAGAAAACTTTCTATGTCAAATTGATCATGCAAATAAGTTCAAAGCATTCAATAGAAACATAATTCATGAAGTTTTATGATTAAACCCTCCTCCTTTGATTAATCTTATTCCACCGTCTATAAGTTTAATCAAAGGATTCATCCATGAATAACCAAATTCCACCGTCTATTTAGTTACTCTAGTTGTAATTCAACCTAGAAATAGAATAGGTGATCAAGCTATTAAAATCCTAAGTGAATCTAAACAATCAAGCATGGAGAGATTCAATCTAATCAAGGTAATTGGAAATAATTCAAACCTCACAAACAATCATGCATACAATTTCAACTAACTAGTTGGACATGGGAAATTTAGCTAGAATAAGACATTAAAGAAGAATTAAACTTACAAGAGTTTGATTTATCTTCAATATTGCAAACTAGGGTTTTTGTTTCCCAAGAGTTCTCCAATTCAAATTAACGTAAAAAAAAGCAATAGAAAGCATGTATCTCTAAAGAAACCCTAAGAAAATATTTATATGATATCAAAAACATCCAAAAATACTAAAAAAGTCGGCCTAAAAGATAACACGGAGGCCCAAGTCAGCGTCGGATCAACGCGCCGAAGCGCGGTCAAAGGCACCCATAGCGCGGTCGCGCTCTCCCTGATCATGCCCGCGCTTCAGCCGCAGTAACTTCGTCCCTTCGGCGCTGGCACACTCCTCCTGGCGTGGTTTGGCACTCCTCTTGGTTTGTGATTTTTCCTTCGGTTCTTCTCTTTAATGATATCCACGCGTTCTTCAGTTTGATCCCTAGCCTCACACCAACCATGCTTGACCTCCCATCCTACAATATAGCACACAACCGCGTAGATTCCGAACTAAACCGAAATAAAACTTAAACTACAACTTAAAGTAAAACTCTATCTAAAAATGCATAAAACGGGAATAAAAACATGCTCTAAACCTATATCTATATGCTCTATGACCTTGCCCAAACGAGATGATTTTTGTGAGGAAGGGGCGTATTCAGCTTACAAAGATTTTTGAGATGGCTTTGAGCAAGGTGTTGCAACAAGAAATGGGTCTAAAAGTTTTTCATGTGGAAAGGTTGTCATGTTTGGGAATGAGGCTCACAAAGGTATTGTTCCAATCCCTCAACAATCTCCCATAGAGGAAGAATTCTTGCACGACTTTGATCACGTCCTCCTTGATGATATTCCAAGACTTCTTCAAGAAACTACTATTAAATCCATTGGACTCCGAGGACTTGTTTGAGTCGATATCAACAAAGGCTTTCCTTATCTCTTCACTATTCGGGACAAGGGTAATGCTAGAGATGTCGTCAAGACGCTGCTACTATACGTATCATATCCAATCAACGGGCAACCGAATGGGTCGTAGCCCAACACGTGAGATACGTACTTTTCGAGTCGGTGATCTTGTACTTCGACAGGTCAAGATGGAAAGCTTGACCCGAATTGGGAGTGATTGCAGCATATGGTTGAGGAACCTAATCGTTGAAGAGTCTTGACGAGAATGTCGTCCCTCGGACTTGGAATGTCGCTCGTTTGAAGAAATTTTTCCCGTAAAGAAATCTGCAACTGCGAATTATCACCGTGATCGCGGGTTTATCTTCGCAACTGGGCCTCATAGCCACGATTGCAGATCGCCGACTGTGAACATCTTATGAAGCCCCTCGCATAGATGTCGGTTTTGAGAATGGCTAATGGAACAAACTGCTCTTCTGACTTAGCCATCAGAGGTGGATTAGGGGACCCTGTCCTCTATGTCCATTGCTTTGCATGTTCTAGGTTGAAGAGAAACTTGGAACGGAATGTGAAGAAGCAAATCAAGAAGAGCATTCATTAGTGTATTAAAGGTGAATTTTTATGCACTAACAGTTACCATTAACCTTGTTAATCGAATATAGTAATTCACATAACTATTATGTATTTTGCTTAATTATATGCCTACTTAAGTTTATCTAAAATTTGCACCTGACAAAATCTCCATTCACCGGGGATGAAGTATATACTGCTCACTTTTCTATGCATCCGACAAAATCTCCCGGACCGGATGGTATGTCAGCTTTGTTTTTTCAGCAACATTGGCATATTATCGGGTATGATATTATTCATTTTGTACTTGATGTTTTGAATGGTGCTGACTTTCCCGAGGGTTTTAATAATACGTTTATTTCTCTAATTCCAAAACTTCCTGATCCTTTTCGTATGAAAGATCTTAGACCTATTAGTCTTTGTAATGTGCTTTACAAAGTGGTCTCCAAGATTCCGGCGAACAGGTTAAAGAAAGTATTGGAAAAGGTTGTGTCTACAAAGCAGAGTGCTTTTGTTCCGGGCAGGCTAATTACAGAAAATGTCCTTGCTGCGTTTGAGATTTTTCACCATATGAAGAAGCAGAAGGGCGGAAAAAAGGTTTTTATGGCATTGAAGCTTGAGATGCCAAAAGCTTACGATAGAGTTGAATGGGTGTTTTTGGAGCATATCATGAGGCAATTGGGTTTTTGTGAGAGGTGGATCACATTGATTATGAGATGCGTTCGAAGTGTGTCTTTCTTTGTTCTGATGGAAGGTTGCCCTTCAGAGGTTTTCTTTCTTGAAAGAGGTTTAAGACAGGGCTATCCTCTTTCCCCGTACTTGTTCTTATTATGTGCAGAGGGTTTTTCTTCTTTAATTCGAAAAAGTGTTAGGGACAAGTGGTGGAAGGGGATCAAAATTGCTAGGATGACACCGGAAGTTAGTCACTTGTTTTTCGCTGACGAAAGTATTCTTTTTGCTAGTGCAACTCGTCAACAGGCGCATGAAATGGTGAACATCCTCCATGAATATGGAGCAGCTTCGGGTCAACAAGTTAACTTTGCAAAGTCCGAGTTGTCTTTTAGCGGAAATGTGAGTGAAGGGCTGAAACTTGCTATTCAAGGAATTTTGAATGTTCAGGAAGTTGAGAAACATGAACCTTATTTGGGATTGCCCATCATGATTGGAAGATCAAAAAAAATTAATTTCAATCAGGTCAAAGAGAAAGTTTGGAGAAAAATTAAGTCTTGAAATGCTAGGAAGTTATCGAGGGAAGGGAAAGAGATTTTGTTGAAAGCGGTAGTGCAGGCGGTCCCTATGTACACAATGTCGTGTTTTCTTTTACCAGTTGGGTTATGCAAGGACATTTAGAAGATGATGGGTGACTTCTTTTGGAGTAATTCATCGGATAAGAGAAATGTGCATTGGCTTAACTGGAATCGTATGGGAAGAGCAAAGTTGGATGGTGGGTTGGGTTTTCGGGATTTGGAGGGGTTCAATCTTGCACTTCCTGCCAAGCAAGGATGGAGATTATTGAATGATCACAAATCTTTGCTAGCCCGGTTGTTGAAAGCAAAATACTATCCTAACTCGTCTTTCTTGCAAGCAAAGTTAGGGCATGCTCCGAGTTATTCTTGGCGTAGTATTTTTAAGGCTAGAGAGGTGTTGGAGTCTGGTCTGATATGGTAGATCGGCAATGGCAGTAGTGTCAATGTTTGGACGGATAAGTGGATCATGAAGCCGTTTTCTTTTAAACCGATTGGTAATTTTAAGGGGGCAAATGAAGATCTTAGAGTACTGGACTTGATCGATTGGGAGACCGGAGGTTGGAAAGAGGATGTTGTTAGAGAATGCTTTCATGAGTGTGATGCAGAATTAATACTTAAAATTCATCTGGTGGATATATAGTTGTGTGCAGGATCAACTTGTTTGGGCTCACACAAAAGATGGAAACTTTAGTGTGAAATCTGCCTATCATGCGTAGATATCAAACAAGGCTAAGAATGACAGAGGTGAATGCTCAAATGCGGGTGATAATAGGAGGTTTTGGAAGTGGATTTGGAGTATAAATGTCTTGCCCAGAGTTCGAAATTTCTTGTGGAGGGCGTGCAGAGGAGTTTTACCTTGTAAGGCGGCTCTGGCGAGGAGAAATATTGTTCAGGATTCCATGTGTTTTCAATGTGGGCGGGAAGAAACAGTGTTGCATGTTCTGTATGGCTATGTCAAGGCAAAATTAATTTGGACACACTTTCCTGATCTTGACTCATGGGGAAAATCGATTGAATCTGTCAAAGAGTGGGCTGAGGTTGTTAGACAGTGTTCAACTGAGCAGCAACAGGAGCTTTGGACAATGCTGTTGTATGAAATCTGGCGGGCTAGGAATAAATTCACCTTTGAAAGTGTGGTGACTGATCCGGCGGTGACGATTGCTATGACCTGTAGAGTAGCTGAGGAGTTCAAAGCTCTTAATCCTCCAAAACAGGGTAATAAGAACACTGGTGTTGAAAATTCAGGTTGGAAAAACCAGCAACTGGGTGGATAAAAATCAACTGCTATGCATCAGTTAGGGGAGAGATATGCAGTGTGGGAGTGATTGCGAGAGACAACAGAGGCGAGGTTGTTTTCTACGGTGCAAAAAGAATTCAGCCCGAATCAGAGGTAGAGGTGGCCGAGGCGGAAGCGATTCGATGGGGACTCTATAAGGCGAAGGAGATGAATATGCAGTTGATCGAGATTGAGTTTGATTGTTTGGCTTTAGTCAAGAAGCTGTAGGGAGGCCAGATTCCAAAATCAGCATTAGGTTCAATTGTGTCTCTTCTTGTTGAAAGCCAATGGTGCAGCTAATTGGCTTAGTAGATGGGCGCCTTTAGACCCGGTTTTCTTTGTTGGTGCTTTCAGTTTTCCGTCTGAACTCTTTGATGTTCTTGCTTTTGATCTAAAGTAATGCAGTGGTTTGATTACAAAAAAAAAATTTGCACCTGCAACTATTGATGAGGTATTTTCAGTGGTAGTTATACCTATCAAAGAATCCTTAGCTTTACCAACTCAATAGAGCGGCAAGTACGGGTCGATCCCACAAGGACTCGTGTATTCGTGCTATTACTTGAGTGTCAAGTAACTAAAAAGGGGGGTTTTTGGAATGATTATCTAGTCTAAGATGCAAACTAAAAAGTAAAAATGAATGCAAAGTTGATTATAAATATATGAGAGAGATATGTTCAACTAATTAAATCCATCATAGATATACTTATTGATCATTGATTCTCTTGATTCTCAATTCTCTTGAATAATCTATTGTGGATTATACTCCTACTAAGGATTATGACCCAAACTTCAATTCTAGTAGAAAGAACTCACAGTCTAAACAACCCTAATCATTTAATAACCTAAAACAACGTCTAGATTCAATTAAACGACAACTTTGCGAGTCAAGTTATCAATAGAAATAAACACTTAGAGCAAACAGACATCTAAGTTATTTGTGGATTTATTCCCTTCTACAATTGAGTAGCCCGAACGGGTCCAAACAATTATAGATACTACTTTATCTAATCAACCCCGAACGTGCATTAATCAGATTAGTTGTAAATTAACCTAGAAAATCTATTAGGTGATCAAGCTAATAAAATCCTAAAATAATTCTGATTCAATTAAGCATAGGGAATAAAACCTATTCAAGTTGTTGAGAATCAATCAAACCTCACAATATTATGCAGTCTATAATTTCAATAACTAGTCAAACACAATGAATCTAGCAATGCATAATTAAATTAAAAGCAAACTTACAAGAGTTTCAAAGTTGCTCTCTTGAGAGAAAAACCTAGCCTCCAAAATTATGATCTAAGTTCTGAAAGAGATAAACTAACAAAAGCTTAAATATGTCTCCCAAAATAATCCTCCAAAACCCTACCATTAAGCATATACTCGGAAGATATAACCCAAGCCCAAAAATCAAGCCCAAATGTCGGCCCGTGTTGTCCGCGTACAACTTCCCGATTGCTCGGCCACGCAATTGTCAACCAACGTAATGTGCATTCAGTTGGAATTGCTCGGGTTTGCATTGCTCGGGTTGCAACCGGCGCTTTTAGCATGCTAATCCGCGCAATTGCCTTGGTTCAGCATTCAAGCGTCACTTCAGAGGTTGTTTTGTCCCGCATAGAGTTGGAATTTGGACTCGAAGTAAAAACATGAATTGTAGATCTTTGAATTAGCTTTCCAGTGATACCAAATTCAGCTTCATCCGACCACTGTATCTCCCAAACCAAGCATTGCAAGATAGAGGTGTCAAAACAACAACTCCAATGCATAGGCCGGATTTAAGCGTTCTTTTCACATAAGCTCTTGGGTCTTAGCTCTTCTAATCTTCACTTGTATCACTCTAAGTTTCATCAATACTCCACAATCATCTAATATCCATCCCGTCCACGATTGTTTACCTAAAGATCTCCAAAACCAAACAAAACAAGCGCAAAACCCGAAAACACAAGATCCTAGAAACTAACCTAAAACTAACCTAAAACTAGCCTAAAACTAAGTAAAACTTATGCAAAACCAACATAAAACATGCATCTAAACTACACCTATATGCAAGCTATCAATTATAATCATAGTTACTCCGTTCTCCATGGGACATATTTCGATAATAACTACCATATTAGGCTTTTGTAAAAATCTATAATACTATAAGACTAAATCTCAATGACAATTAATGTCCCACATTTTATACATAATATATGACTTCTATACAAGATCATAAGCAACTTTAATTAAGCATTGAATTTCAATTATGATGGTGCGCGAAATAATCGCTAAGTAATTAACGGACAAAAGATGCAAATAGAAGAAAGAAAAGAGATAACGCGCCACGTTGTACATACGTATCAAAGCACGATATATATCATCTATGGTACGTTGCATGGCTAAAGCCTAAAATAAATCATATGAATGTATTCGTTGGGGAAGAAAGCATAAAATGGCTTGGCCCATTTTGATCAAATGAAAAGGAATGCTTGGCCCACTCCAACGTGTGTAAGAATTGGCCCATAAAAGGGTATGTAAATGCATATAGCTTGTTAAAAGCAAAATGATCACATCAGTTGCAAGTAGTGGCAACGAAGTCAAATAACACGGCTACTTTACTCAAACCTTCATGAGAATTTGACATGTGTGGGTCCACTTAGATGACACCACGTCATCATCACCATGTGCACTTATATGTGCAAGGTTCGATTACTTAGTGTGGGAGACTTCCTAAACGAATCCCACATCGATAAAAATACTAAGAGCCCAACAACAAATTGATATATATAGCAAAGTTAAGAGATAGTTAAAAGGGTCGAAAAGCCTCTCTGACTCGAGAACTATCTCGCTTGTCAAAGGTCGACGTGTTTTAAAACTCCGAGTGAGATCGCATTATTTACGGTATAAAGTCCAAAAGCTTTATTTGTAAAGAGTACAAAAACAACCAGCTGAAGGGTGGGCAGGAGGAAAAATCTATGTACGAAAACCGTTTGGTTGTACGAAATCCCGAGAGTTAGTATTTATTAAAATCCCGTTTATAGCGTGTATTATATCGTTTTTCACGCCACTCATCGCGGCGATCCGTCCTCTGCCTGCCTTCGGTGACGTCGGTGCCCGGAGTCCATTAGCGCGACTCTCTTCAGCATGGGCACCGCGAGGTAATTCTCTAGCTAGTACAACACGCATTCTTTTCTAGCTAGTTTGTGGGGCCTTGGCGTGGGTTGGCAAGAAGTGTAATCTCGCGCGGCTGTACATAGCCAGCCAGCAGGGCGGTGGGTGGGCAACCTCTCCCTCTCTGCTGGGGTGGCTACCTCCTTGACCAAACCACGCGATCTTCGTGGGAGGCAGGCCTCGAGGTCTGTTGCCTAGCTTCGATATCGGCGGCGGCCGAGTCTATCGTCGCACACTTCCATCCACCAACTCCCTCTTCACGGGGTGTCTACCTCGTGATGATTGTGCTCGACGTCGGGGGCGGCGGGTAAGTTGTTTTGGCTTGCGTTGTCTAGGCTCTGAAGGTGCGCGATGATCATAGTTCGGGTCGTTTGCGGCAGCCTCCCCCACATTGTGTCCTTTGATCGCGAGGGTTGCGGTCTGGCTCTATGCTCGCATGGACTCTCCTCCGCGAGGTATCGTCGCGGTGATTGTAGTGTTGCACATCTCGAACTTCGGCGTGAGTGCGAGGTAATATTCATGGCTTGTGTGATTTAATTAATTATGCATAGGGGAGATGGAAATATTACATGCGTTGGCATGGTACAACATAAAAGCTGGGCTATGTTTGTTAGCCCATTAAGGGATGGTTGGGCCAAATTGAATTTATGGGCCAAAACTTGCTAGTTGGGCTTTGGATTGACTTTATAAGCAGATCTTGTGCATCGCATGTATATGCATGCATGATTTGAAAGCAAAACAATATAATATTGTCAAAAAGGAGGAGTCGCGTGTTAACAACTTAAGCCCGTTGATCCCCCAAACTCGAATAGGCTCACTCGAGGGGGATGGGCAAGCATCAAACGACGCATTACGCGTCTTTTCATGGCATGCTGATGGCCATGGTCTCCGTTCTAAGACTCTCGTTGCATGGTCGTGGAACTAGGTAAGCCTTGAAAACTTGACTCTCTAACTATTTATACTCGGTATATACTCGCATGCTTGAACAAAGTCCCTAATTCTCTTCTATAATCAATCCACCCATCTCTTCCCGCTTGGGGGTTGGAAACTCTTTGTTCTATATGCACTAATCCACCCCTCGCTTCCGCTTGGGGGTTGAAAACTCTCTGTACTATGTGCGCTAATCCACCCCTCGCTTCCCGCTTGAGGGTTTGAAACTCTCTGTTCTATGTGCGTTAATCCACCCCTCGCTTCCCGCTTGGGGTTGGAAACTCTCTGTTCTATGTGCGTTAATCCACCCCTCGCTTCCCGCTTGGGGTTGGAAACTCTCAATTCTATATGCGCTAATCCACCCCTCGCTTCCCGCTTGGGGTTGGAAACTCTCTGTTCTATATGCGCTAATCCACCCCTCGCTTCCCGCTTGTGGTTGGAAACTCTGGGTTCTAAGTGCGCAAATCCACCCCTCGCTTATTGTCTCGTCGCTCTCGTGGGACGACAACATCAAGCCAAGGGGTTGTGATGGTGCGCGAAATAATCGCTAAGTAATTAACGGACAAAAGATGCAAATAGAAGAAAGAAAAGAGATAATGTGCCACGTTGTACATACGTGTCAAAGCACGATATATATCATCTATGGTACGTTGCATGGCTAAAGCCTAAAATAAATCATATGAATGTATTCGTTGGGGGAAGAAAGCATAAAATGGGCTTGGCCCATTTTGATCAAATGAAAAGGAATGCTTAGCCCACTCCAATGTGTGTAAGAATTGGCCCATAAAAGGGTATGTAAATGCATATAGCTTGTTAAAAGCAAAATGATCACATCAGTTGCAAGTAGTGGCAACGAAGTCAAATAACACGGCTACTTTACTCAAACCTTCATGAGAATTTGACATGCATGGGCCCACTTAGATGACACCACGTCATCACCACCATGTGCACTTATATGTGCAAGGTTCGATTACTTAGTGTGGGAGACTTCCTAAACGAATCCCACGTCGATAAAAATACTAAGAGCCCAACAACAAATTAATACATATAGCAAAGCTAAGAGATAGTTAAAAGGGTCGAAAAACCTCTCTGACTCGAGAACTATCTCGCTTGTCAAAGGTCGACGTGTTTAAAACTCCGAGTGAGATCGCGTTATTTACGGTATAAAGTCCAAAAGCTTTATTTGTAAAGAGTACAAAAACAACCAGCTAAAGGGTGGGTAGGAGGAAAAGTCTACGTATGAAAACCGTTTGGTTGTACGAAATCCCGAGAGTTAGTATTTAATAAAATCCCGTTTATAGCGCGTATTATATCGGGTTTCAACAAATTAATCACGTACTTTATATAGAAACATAAAAAATACCAAAAGTCAAAAAAATTAAAATTAAATTTGACCACAATACTAAACCCCCATATATCATCAATGTTAAAATTTAATTTCAATAAATCACAAATTAATTTTAATTTTTTTTACCAAAAATTTTACACGATTAATGAAATAAATTTTCAATTAGAATAGTAAATTTCTTCTTCTCTATCTATTTATCTATCTATCTATTTTATAAAGAAAAAAATCATCATTTATGAACAAATATTCAGTTAAAAGGAAAGAAAAAAAGTTAAATAATTTAATCAACTCGTTGCTTATAAAAATAATAAGTAATGCACAAAAAATATTGTCAATTTAATTCCAATTTATGGTCTATTTAATTTTGATGACCATTCAGTTTTTCAACTTTTCAGTTTTCAATTGTCTTCTAAGTCATTTTGAAAGTTTACGATAATTAATGCACAAAAAATTAAATATTTAACTACAAGAGGTTATTTCTATTTAAGTGTCTCTTCAACTTTCTAAATTTCAATTCATTTTTAATAGGTTGGACATTTAAATTAAAATAGAGGGGATAATATACAAAAGATGATTATTTTAAGGGTATGTTTGTCCCATGTGTTAAAGTTGATATATTTTTATATTAATTTACTTCTTTTTTTATCATATTTCAATAAAATAAAATTTTCATTAATAATCATGTACTTTATATAAAAACATATAGAATACCAAAAGTCAAAAAAATTAAAATTAAATTTGACCACAATACTAAACCCCCATATATCATCAATGTTACAATTTAATTTCAATAAATCACAAATTAATTTCTAATTTTTTTCACCAAAAATATTACACAATTAATGATATATATTATCAATTATAATAATAAATTTCTTCTTCTCTATCTATCTATCTATACTAGAAGGTTTGGCCCGTCCGTTGGACGGTCTATAGGTAATAATTTTATAATTGGACATAGATAATTGGGTATATTATACTCCCTCCGTCCCCAAAAGATTGTCTTGTATTCCTTTTCGGGTGTCCCGAAAAGTTTGTCCATCTTTTCAACTTTCCTTTTATATCAATTTGTTCTTACAATATTACCCTTATTCTATCTCATCTTTTACCCCCATTACCTAACAAAAAATCTACCCCTTTAAACACCCTTTTAGTCTTTTCCTTTCTTTTTCTCTTTTGTCCCACTTTTACCCATCACAATCACACTCTCTTTCCTCTCCTTATTGGCTACTTTTTCATATCTATCAATTTCTTAATAAATGTGAAATTTGGCCTTTAGGACAATCTCTTGGGGATTCAGTTTTGGAGAAAATATATTTAAACGGTTTATTTATTTTATGAAGAGAGAATGCAAATTATATGTATTAGTTGTTGTTGTAGGAGATATATATTATTAATCTTAATAATGTGTTTAATGATTTTATGAGTGTGGATGATTAGATAATCATGTATGTAATTTTAATTGTGACCGTACTGATAACATTTCTACGGTTTGATGTGAAGAAATAATAGACGGTTTGATGTGAAGAAATAATAGATGGAAAATGCAGTTAATGCTTTGAAGATTTGTACGGTTTAACGTGAATTGAAGATATGTACTCAGCATCCAAAAGGTTGTCATATCTTATTTGGATAATATTTTATACTTTATTTGGAGGAGATTGAATATATAGGGAGGAGATTTAATATATATGGAGATTTAATATTTTATTTGGAGGGGATTGAAAAAAGGGATTAGTGCATTTATTATCCTTGAGGGATAACTTTTAGTTTTGTTAAGATTATAAAGAAAAAATGTGTCATTTATGAACACATATTTATTTAAAAGGAAAGAAAAAAATTTAAATAATTTAATCAACTCATTGCTTATAAAAAAAGTAATGCACAAAAAATATTGTCAATATAATTCCAATTTATGGCCAATTTAATTTTGATGACCATTCAATTTTTTAACTTTTCAGTTTTCAATTGTCTTCCAAGTCATTTTAAAAGTTTACGATAATTAATGCACAAAAAATGAAATGTTTAATTGCAAGAGGTTGTTTCTATTTAAGTGTCTCTTCAACTTTCTAAAATTCTATTCATTTTTAATAGGTTGGATATTTAAATTAAAATAGAGGGGATAATATACAAAAGATGATTATTTTAAGGGTAAGTTTGTCCCATGTGTTAAAGTTGATATATTTTATGTTAATTTACTTCTTTTTTAAAGTTGATATAAATGAATTATTCTTATTTCAAAAACCGTTATTCCTGGTTCGTATGATAAATGCACGAGCAAAAACTATACTTCGTTCAAAATAATTCTTATACTTCTGCAAAAAGTATACTTCAAAATTTTATAAAGTGCACTTTAAATATTTATAAATATAGTAAGATAAATTCACAATCATGAAAAATATATAGTTTAAATACATAAATATATCCTTAGGGAAAAATTTGACCAGTGCGTACCACGGGCATCCTAGTTCTTATAAAAATCAAACAATACATCGTAACCTTCGCGCGACATTCAACAACACGTACATGGTACACGTCACAGAGAAGCATTTTAAATGTTGAGATCTCTGGTTCATATCAAGATCCCAACATGGAAAATTGCAGTCAATTCATTTTCTACAATTAACCCTTCAACACTTGAAACTAGGTACGTGCATATACAATTGATGAGATGACATTGTTTGAGTTATCATTTGTTTCTTGTTGGTGTTGTCTAGGAGGAGATGCAAGAGTAGGCATCGGAGGAAGCTCCAATAACTCTACCTTCCCTTCATGAAGGGTTTTTAGATGCGTATAAGCGGAATTTCAGAAACAATTTCTTGCACCTAAACATGGATCTAAAGCATTCTTGATTAGAGACAAAATTAGGGTTAGTAGAATACCTCTTGATGCGTGATTAGGGTTCTTCCTTCGAGAGAAAAAGCCTCAATTGTGACTTCTCTAATCAGTCCACACGAGTACGGGATCGGGATCTCCTTCGCTTCCGATTGCTAAATCGAAGTGCCAAAGACTAGAAAAGTTGGAAGAAGAGAGCCTCTTTTTCTTACGTAAAAACTTTTGAAACCCTAGATCTCTTCTCCCCTTTTAAAGGCCTTATATATTTATTTCCCCAAATAAATATATCCTTTTAATTCTCAATAATATCCAATATATTTATTGATAATTAACTCTTTTCTTATTGGACTAAAACCCTATGTCTGACAAAGACTTTCAGCCCGTTGATCCAGCCCGTCAACTCAATGTGTGTGACCTCATAGGACCCGTTTATAATAGCTATGGATCAAACTATTTAACCCATTAATCGTAGTTGGTTTCTAGCAAAACACTACGACTCCTAAAATAAACGGATTGAATCTCTCTATCAATCGTCCTATTACATGTTCGGTAATTGCAACTTTTATTAAAGGACACAATTCCTTCAATCTCCCACTTGTCCTTGAAAACAAGTGTGCAATTTTAAGATACCTTTGTCTCTTAATGTCTTATTTGATGATATGGTGACATTCATATCTCTTGTCAAATATGTTTCTTGAATACCTGAGTTTGAACTATCAAATAACGAATGATTACAAATAATCCATTCGAGCATGGCCATGCATTTTCTAGTTCTAACGCTTCAAGTGGCCTAGACACCATTCCTTTTCATATATCAATGTATACATGAATAAGGAGGACTTTTCCAATCTTGTATGACTATGGCTCCCACTCAACTTTTGGCAATCCCAATAATTGCTTTTATAACCCCCTTTTACGGAGAGCGTTTAACAATATCAAAGACATACCAATCATCAACTAGAAAACATAACATACTCATGTTTAAGGAATCCACCAAACATGGTTCACCTTAAAAACTCTACAATCCCTTTTGGAGAGTCTTAAGGTTGGTCCGTCCGATATGTATCATCCATACATATCTATGTAATTGACTGGACATCTCTATGTCCCTATAGCACATGAAACCTTGAGCTATCAGTCAATGTACAATATAGTTATAAATGAAATCATCTATGTCCTATTTGATGACTCAAACTATGGCCGTGCAATAATTCATAACTGTAGTATACTTAATGGGGTTTCATTCACCAAAACACTTAAGGTGAGCCCATTTACGAACTATGAATTATTCGGACATATTATTCAATATTAATTAATATAATATAAACATAAGAATGAAATATCATATATTATCATAAAGTCAAACATAAACAAGAGTCCAACACTCTAAGCAGAAATAATGTAATACAAAGCAATCTCACAACCATTCACCAATGTGTTTGAGTCCCTTAGCCCTAGTGTGACTACCATGCTTAGCCCTAGGCATAGGCTTAGTCAAAGGATCTGCAATATTGTCATCACCCCCATATACTAAGAAATCATCCTTGGTTCTTCTCAAGTATTTTAGGATGTTCTTAGCTGCACACCAATGTGCCTCTCCTGGATTTGATTGATATCTGCTACACATGCTCAAAGCAAATGCAACATCAGGACGTGTACATACCATGACATACATGATAGATCCTATAGCAGAAGTATAAGGAATCTTACTCATTTTATCAAGCTCAGCAGGTGTTCTAGGACATTGCTTCTTGCTTAGATTTATGCCATGTTGTATAGGCAAAAACCCCTTCTTGGAATTCTGCATATTGAATCTGTCAAGAACCTTATCTATATAAGTTCCTTGACATAATCCAAGCAATCTCTTAGATCTATCCCTATAGATTTTTATTTCAAGTATGTACTGTGCCTCTCCCAAGTCTTTCATTGAGAAACACTTCTTCAGCCATTCCTTAACGGACTCTAGCATCGGAATGTCATTCCCAATAAGCAGTATGTCATCCACATACAAGACTAAGAGAGCCACTTTACTCCCACTAAACTTCTTGTATACACAAGGATCTTCTTCACACCTGATAAAATCAAACTCTTTGATCTTTTCATCAAAACGAAGATTCCAACTCCTAGATTCTTGCTTAAGCCCATAGATAGATCTCTTAAGCTTACACACCTTCCCAGCATGATCCGGATCCTCAAAACCCTCTGGTTGTGTCATATACACATCCTCTTCCAAAATACCATTCAGAAAAGCGGTTTTAACATCCATTTGCCAAATCTCATAATCATAATAAGTGGCAATAGCTAGGATTATCCTTATGAATCTAATCATGACAACTGGTGAAAATGTTTCATCATAGTCAATACCATGAATCTGTTTAAAACCTTTAGCAACTAATCTTGCTTTGTATACATATACATTTCCATTTTTGTCAGTCTTAAGTTTGAAAACCCATTTGCATTCAATGGGTTTTACCCCATCTGGCAAATCTGTCAAGTCCCAGACTTGATTTTCAAACATGGAATCCATTTCAGATTTCATGGCCTCAAGCCATTTCTTGGAGTCTGGACCCGTCGTTGCTTGTTTATAGGTAGCAGGCTCACCATGTTCTAACATTAGAACATCAAGGCTTTCGGTCAAGATGAAATCATCATATCGTCTTGGCTGAAACCTTTGCCTGTTTGATCTACGTAGGAGTTCAACTGGTTCAACAACTAGGATTTCAACATTTTCCACAACTATTTGTGGATCTGCTTCTTGAGGAATTTGTTCAGGTTCTTGGATAACATCAGATCCTTGGTCTTCAAACAAATTCATCTCATCCTCGACATCAACTATGTCATCCTGTTGTTGTGTTTGTTGCTTTTCATCAAGAACCGGTTCAAGATGAATATTTCTCCCACTTGACTTTTTGGAAATAAACTCTCTTTCCAAAAAGACACTATCCCTTGCAACAAACACCTTTTGTGCAGTGGGATTGTAGAAATAATATCCAAAACTACCTTTAGGATATCCTATAAAATAGCATTTGTCTGATTTAGGTGCAAGCTTATCAGTTTGTAAACGCTTTACATAAGCTTCACACCCCCATATTTTCAGAAAAGACAACTTTGGAACTTTTCCAGTCCATATCTCATATGGGGTCTTGTCTACAGTCCTTGACGGAGTCCTGTTTAGTGTAAATACAGCAGTCGTGAGTGCATATCCCCAGAAGGATACCGGAAGGTCAGCAAAACTCATCATAGATCGAACCATGTCCAACAAGGTCTTGTTTCTTCTTTCAGACACACCATTCAATTGTGGTGTCCCTGGAGTAGATAATTGTGTTACAATCCCACAACTTTTCAAATGATGATCAAATTCATGGCTTAGGTATTCACCACCACGATCGGATCGAAGTGCTTTTATCCTTTTGCCAGTTTGAGTCTCTACTTCATTTGGAATTCCTTGAACTTTTCAAAGGCTTCAGATTTATGTGACATAAGATAAATATACCCATATCTGCTCATATCATCAGTAAATGTAATGAAATATCTATAGCCACCTCTAACTTCTGTACTCATTGGCCCACATACATCAGTATGTATTATGGCCAAAAGTTCATTAACCCTTTCATTTGTTCCTTTGAAAGGTGACCTTGTCATCTTGCCCATCAAGCATGATTCACATAAATCAATAGATTCACAATCCATATCTTTTAGAATTCCATCTTTATGGAGCTTCTTCATGCGATTCAAGCTAATATGACCTAAACGACAATGCCATAGATAGGACTCACTCAAACAATTTGATTTTTGCCTTTTAGTATTAATGTTATATGATTCTGATTTGAGATCTAATACAAAAAGTCCATTAACCATTGGAGCACAAGCATAGAAGATCCCATTCTTCAAAACAGACATACTTCCATTCTTAATATCAAACTCAAATCCTTCAGAATGTAAACTTGAAACTGAAACAAGGTTTTCAGTAATAGTAGGAACAAAATAACAATTACTTAGTTCCAAAACTAAACCAGAAGGTAAAAATAAACTAAAATCTCCTACGGTAAGCGCAAGAACCCTTGCTCCATTTCCAACGCGTAGGTCTATTTCTCCTTTCTCCAACTGCTTCCTACTTCTTAGTCCCTGCACATTCGAAATAATGTGAGAACCACATCCGGTATCTAATACCCAAGTAGTAGCATTGGTTGTTAAAATTTCAATAACATTAATACCTGAACTCACAATTCCATTCTTCTTGTCCTCCAAGTACTTGGGACAATTCCTCTTCTAGTGTCCTTTAGCCTTGTAGTAGAAGCAATCATGGTCACTAGCCACCTTTGGCTTTTCACCTCCCTTGGGTTTAGAAACTTGCTTGCCTTTTCCTTGGACATGATTCTTCTTCTTGCCTGCCTTCTTGAACCCTTGCACATTGTTGACCACAAGAACATCCTTCTTGTTGTCAACGGGAGTGTTTTGTTCAGCTGCTTTAAGCATACCATGAAGCTCATTCAGGGTTTTCTTTATCCAATACATATGGTAGTTCATCCTGAATTGAGCAAAACCATCATGTAAGGAGTGTAGGACGATATCAGGAGCCAAATCTTGGTCATATTTAGCACCCAATGACTCCATACGTTCAAACAGACCGATCATGTCAAACACATGTGGGCCAACTGGTTTTCCCTTCACAAGTTTGCTATCCAGTATAGCCTTGTGAGTTTCATATCTCTCAATCCTTGCCTGTTCCTGAAACAGCATTTTCAGGTTGGTTATAATGGAATGAGCATCCTGATTTTCAAACCTCTTTTGAAGAGCAGGTTCCATAGCAGCTAGCATAAGGCATGTGACAAGCACAGACTCATCTCTTATTATCTTCTCTTCTGCTTTTTCCTCATCAGATGAGGTATCAGTCAGAACAGGAATCGGGGTTGCTAGCACGTTCTCACGTCCTTCGGACTTGAGAACTATTCTCATATTCCGTTCCCAATCAAGAAAGTTTGCTCCATTGAGCTTGTTCTTCTCAACAATTGAGCGCAGGGTGAATTTCAAATTATCGCTAGACATGCTTTCTACAAAAAAGAAATAACAAACAAAATTTCATGTTTGACATGCAAATACTCAATATTAAACATGCTTTAAAACAAGTAAATGCACATTTCATTCAAATAAACAATTTATGTTCTCGGTGAATAAAAAAATGATTCCAAGATCCTATTCCAGACAAGACTCAACGTACTTTTGCACTGCCTTTAGTCTTGTGTGTTCAAGGTAAGTAACAATTACAAATTATAACTCCTTATAATTCTTGGTTAATGGTCCACATCCAATGTAGGATCCACTACCATGTCTCAAGATCCAAAACTTTGTCTTTTGGTCTCTTGTTGGGTACAACCATATCAAGGCTTATGAACCCCCGTATAGATCCACCCTCACTAGTTTAATGTTTTAAGAAGGACACCCTCGCTTTTGTGAAGCCCATCCAACCAAAAACAAAAAACGTCATGGGTTATGATATGGAAAGACACTGCCCCAATATTCATTTGGGAACTTAAGCATGCAATGGTTATTTATTACTAGTGACAAAAAACATAATAAATAACTTATGCAAAACTTAAAATAAAGCATTCAAAACGCAATAATTGTGATCCTAGTATGGCCCCTACGGTTCAAAATAAAGATCTAATCTTCATAATATCTTCATCTTGTATCCTTCATGGATCTCTATCCTTGATTTACTTATGTCTTGTACTTCTTCTTGTATTTCGATTTTGAATCACTCTAATTGAGGAAATTAAATTACAACAAAACAAACAATGCGCAGATCGTGTACAAGAAAACATAACGATACACAGATCGTATTTATGGGCCATACTAGTCACCTTATGCAAACAATATATCATAATATAAAACAAGCATAATAATTAATCAAATAATTCATCTCATGAAATTTATTTATCAAGATAATCTTAACACAAAATAAATTAATATATAGTATTAATCTAAAATTAATCATCAAAGTGCATATAATTGGACAAAATTGTATGATCAAGATATAATATCAAATATTTTATCTTATTTTAGTGGGATTTCCTAACTCCTTAGGAAAATATATATCGGATCATGACCTAGTCAAAACCCAAAATATAACCTCTTGATAAAAGATAAAATTACTAATTAATTTTTCAATTATACACATGATATCTAGTACACATAAGATCAAAACAAGATCCTATCTTATTAAGAACAACCGAAATTTACTGTACTCTAGATAACATACACATTAATTATATATTAAAACAAGATTTCAAATTTGAAATCCAATTTTAAATCTGTACGTAACTATGGCAATTCAATATATACGTACACATTACATATACATAATTAACGTGACCTTGATTACATTAAATTATTAAGAACAACCGATTTCAATATATACGTACACATTACATATATATATATATACATATCCTTGTATATGCCAATTCAATATATACGTACACAAATCAATTTCAATTCAAAATTCGCAATCCACGTGTACGTAAATCTCAATTTCAATTCAAAAATTTGCAATACAGTGTACATACAATCATCTTGATTTTTTTTTTCATTAAAAATCAACAATTGGAAATCTAATTTCACGTACACTAACTTTGATTTGAATCAAAATTTGCATCAAGAACAAAAACCTAAATCTTTGATCCAATCAAGATATGCTTAAAGCTTTGATACCACTGAAGGGTTTTTAGATGCGTATAAGCGGAATTTCAGAAACAATTTCTTGCACCTAAACATGGATCTAAAGCATTCTTGATTAAAGACAAAATTAGGGTTAGTAGAATACCTCTTGATGCGTGATTAGGGTTCTTCCTTCGAGAGAAAAAGCCTCAATTGTGACTTCTCTAATCAGTCCACACAAGTACGGGATCGGGATCTCCTTCGCTTCCGATTGCTAGATCGAAGTGCCAAAGACTAGAAAAGTTGGAAGAAGAGAGCCTCTTTTTCTTACGTAAAAACTTCTGAAACCCTAGATCTCTTCTCCCCTTTTAAAGGCCTTATATATTTATTTCCCCAAATAAATATATCCTTTTAATTCTCAATAATATCCAATATATTTGTCGATAATTAACTCTTTTCTTATTGGACTAATACCCTATGTCTGACAAAGACTTTCAGCCCGCTGATCCAGCCCGTCAACTCAATGTGTGTGACCTCATAGGACCCGTTTATAATAGCTATGGATCAAACTATTTAACCCATTAATCGTAGTTGGTTTCTAGCAAAACACTACGACTCCTAAAATAAACGGATTGAATCTCTCTATCAATCGTCCTATTACATGTTCGGTAATTGCAACTTTTATTAAAGGACACAATTCCTTCACTTCAAACATCTCTACCACTCTACTCATTGTAGGACGACTCAACGGATTCGTTTGGATGCTCCCCAACCCTACCAATATCATTTTCCTCTCCAGTTCCTTCTCTTGTTCGTTCACAATCGTTTCACAATCAAGTTTACTTGTCCCTTGCTCGAGCTGCTTGTATATCCACCGGGGAAAGTACATTTCGCTACTATTTCCGACATTGTGATCATTTACCCTTTTCTTACACCAACCATTTCTAGCACCATCATTCCAAAGTTGTAGACATCTGATTTATAAGATACTTCACGAAAGCTTCTTAAAATTACCTCGGGAGCAATGTATACTGCAGTTCCTCTTGCTCACGACATGGATATGATGCTTTCCTTTTGCTTCATTGACTTAGCAAGTCCGAAATCAGAGATTTTTGGGGTGAATTCCGCATCAAGCAAGATGTTGTGAGGTTTGATGTCAAAGTGCACTATCCTTGTATTACAACCGCGATGAAGGTACTCCAATCCTCTTGCTATGCCTATAGCAATCTCAAATAGTTTGTTGGTAGATAGTGGTTGATTCCTCGGGTCAAAATCTCTTCCTCGGATATATTTCTCGAGGGATCCATTGGGCATGAACTCGTAGATGAGGGCTCGCTTGTGACCTTCAAAACAAAATCCCAATAGTGGGACTACATTGACATGACTTGTCCTACAAACCCAAAAAATTGTAAGTTCAATTTGTATGGTAGGCTTAAATATTTGGCCTGAATTCTATCACATAAATAGTTTAGGTTGGATTTACCTATGATGATTGGCATTTTGTTCTTACGACCTGCAACAACCAATATCCGTAAAACAGAGATATAGGACGATCAGTTTGAGCATAAATGGATAATGCAAAAGCAGAATGTTAATTAGGAGTGCCAAATACTTGTGAATCATACAAAACCGGAAATGATACTGGTTTCCTTCTAAGAGACCACCAGATATTACCAAGACTCCAAATTTTGGGTTTTAAAAAGACAACCTTCCACCTGTACATGTGAGATGAGCCAGTTTATCTTTCTCCTAATTTGTAAAACACATTCAACTTCGCCCAACTCTAATTTGGTTGACAACGGTTGATTTGCATAAGCAGTTTGTGTGAGAAGCACAGGATTGAACGACTTGTTTTGAATAAGCAGTTTCGAGGAAGCTTGCACCAAGTAGACCAAAATAATTGTTATCTTATTTTCTGTTATATAATTTATGTTGTATAATAAGCTTGTATTAAGTACTATATTTAAATATATAAAGTGTTATATGTACACAATGTATTAAGTGTCTAAACTAGAATAAGTCAAGTTAGTTTAGTCAGATAATTGGCGCTTATGGTAGTTATAAGTGGCGCCAATGGAAGTTGTTGTAACTGTAGTTTAAGGCAGTTAACAAATCAGTTGTGTGCAGTAGGTATATATATCTGTCGTTGTGTACAGAACAGACTAATCACTCTGTTCATAAAAAAAAAAACAGAAGTTCAATATAAGATTGCAATATTGAACATATCCCCTTGTGATTTGTGTTTTTCATTTACAAAATATATTCGATTGTGTTTCTTCATTTGGTATCAGAGCTTAATTGAAGAACATGTCGACTGGAAGCCACTCTGACCATGAGGAATCTGGAAATATCACTGGAACATCCGGTGATAGAGTGAATTTGTTTAGAGAGAAAACTCTGTCTTTTCAATTCCCTATGCTTTCTAAATGCAATTATACTGTGTGGGCGATAAAAATGGAAGTCTTCTTGACTACTCAAGGATTATGGGAAGCAATTGAAGGAACGCCACCAGTAGATGCCAAGAAAGATAAGATGGCATTGACTTCAATTTATCAAGTAATTGGAGAAGATATTCTGTTGCAATTAGGAGCCAAGAAAAGTGCAAAGGAAGCATGGGATGTAATAAAAAAATATGAATGAAGGGGCTGAGAGAATCAAGGAAGTCAGGATCCAGACTTTGCTTAGAGAATTCGAGGGACTGAAAATGAAAGAAAGTGAGTCGGTTGATGAATTTACTAGCAAACTCAATATTAATGTTAGCAAATTGAGAAGTCTGGGTCATAGCCTTGATGAGAAAGTTGTGGTCAAGAAACTTTTAAGATCCACGAGTTCTAAATTCATCCAGATTGCCTCAACAATGGAGGAATTCTGTGATCTTAAGGCAAAGCATGTTGATGAGATCATAGGATCCCTCAAGGCACATGAAGAACGCTTACAGGATTTTGGTGATAGAAGTATTGAAACTGCTCTTCTTACAAGTGTTGAATGGAAAGCGAGACAGAAGAAGAGATTCAAAGACAAATTCTCCAAGGGGGATAAGGCGTTCCAGGGTGATAGATCACAGGGCAACAAAGGCAAGGGTAAACAAAGTATGAGAAGTCTGATCTGAAACAGAAAAAACGGTTTGACAAATCAAAGATAAAGTGTTTCTCATGTGGTGAAATGGGACACTTTAAATCAGAATGTTCAGATAAAGATAAAGAAGAAAAGGTAAATTTGTTGGCCGAGAGGAAGGAAGAAGAACCAGTCTTGTTGATGATTAAAGATGAAGATGCGCATCAGAGAAGTTTGTTAACACCAGACTTGAGTGAAATGATTAATGTGCAAGATCACAGCAAGTGGTACTTGGATTCCGGGGCAAGCAATCACATGTCAGGGGATGAGAGTCTGTTCACTTCAATTGACAGGAACTTTGGTGGCAAGATCAAATTTGGAGACAGTTCATTGATTGAGATCGCAGGAAAAGGTACCATATTATTCTCCACTCTCTCTGGTGAACATATACCATTGACTAATGTCTATTTTATACCCAAATTAAAGGCCAATATAATTAGCATTGGTCAATTGGATTTAAATGGGAACAAGACTGTCATAAAGGATGGTGTTTTGTGTCTGTATACTAGTGGAGGCAGATTATTATTGAGAGTTAAAAGACAGAATAACAAGTTGTATGTTATATTCCTTAAAGTAACAAGGGAGAAATGCTTGTTGTTGAATCTGAATGATGAAAACTGGCTCTGGCATGAAAGGTTTGGCCATCTGAATTTCAATTCCTTGATAAAACTGTCAAAGAAGAAGATGGTGATTGGCTTACCAGAAGTTGCTCATGTAAATCAGTATTGTGATGGTTGTATGATTGGAAAACAGCATAGGACTTCCTTCCCTAAGTCATCTCTATTTCGTGCAAAGAAACCCTTAGAGCTCATCCATGCCGACTTGTGTGGTCCGATTTCACCACCCACACTTGGAGGTAACAAATATTTCCTACTTCTTGTTGATGATTATTCAAGGTTTATGTGGGTATACATGTTGAAAAATAAAGATGAGGCTCTAAATCACTTCATGAAATTCAAGATGAGTGTTGAAGTTGAAAAGGAGATGAAGATTAAGGTCCTCAGGACAGATAGGGGAGGAGAGTTTACTTCTCATAGTTTTAAAGCATTTTGTGAGAAAGAGGGGGTCCAAAGGCACTTGACAGCACCTTATTCACCACAGCAAAATGGTGTAGTTGAAAGAAGGAATCAATCAATTATGGAGACTGCAAGAAGCATGTTGAAAAGCAAGACATGCCTTCTTGTTTCTGGGGTGAGGTCGTGCAAACTGCAGTGTATGTGCTGAATAGATCACCATCACGAAGCTTAGAAAATGTTACACCATATGAGGCTTGGTATGGAAGAACACCGGTTGTGAGCCATCTCAGGGTGTTTGGGAGTATTGTACATGTAAAAAATGTCAAACCAAACCTGCCTAAGTTAGAAGACAGAAGTGTAAAAATGGTCTTGATTGGGTATGAAGAAGGCTCTAAGGCATACAGGTTGTTCAATCCCAACACCAGGAAGATTGTTGTAAGCAGAGATGTTAAGATTCAAGAGGAAGAGTGCTGGAACTGGGAGAATCACAACCTTGATCGTGAAGTTTCTGGTTCATTCAGTGTCATCTATTCAAACGATAATAATCATGGATTGGGTGATAATCAAGGAGGATCTCTCGATGGTACAAGTCAAACTGTTGATACAGATCATGAAATTGATGGTCAAACTGCAGGCCATACAAAATCTGCAGGACTGAACAATGAGCACTCACCATCATCATCTAATGCAACAGTGTCTAGTGGTGATCAATCTGATACACCTCTAAGATTTAGATCACTACAAGACATCTATGAAGAGACTCAAGAAATTGAGGAAGAGGCTGGTTTATGCTTTATGACTAGTGAAGAACCAAATAACTTTGAGGAAGCTGTTGCAAGTGTAGATTGGATGAAAGCTATGCAATCTGAAATGGATTCAATTACTAGGAATGGGACTTGGAAATTAGTTGATCTTCCTAAGAACCATAAAGCAATTGGTTTAAGATGGATTTTTAAAGTCAAGAAAGATCCAAGTGGGAAGATTGAGAAGTACAAGGCACGTCTAGTAGCAAAAGGATATGTGCAAAAGTTTGGAATTGCTTATGAAGAAGTATTTGCTCCCGTAGCAAGGTTAGAAACTGTCAAAATTCTCATTGCTTTTGCAGCTTCCAGGGATTATGAAATTCACCATATGGATGTGAAGACAGCCTTTTTGAATGGTGATTTGTTGGAAGAGGTGTATGTAAAACAACCTGAAGGCTTCGAAAATAAGAATTGTCCAAAGAAAGTGTTAAGGCTGTATAAGGCCTTATATGGATTGAAGCAGGCTCCTAGGGCATGGAACTTCAAGTTGCATAAGTGTTTGAAAGGCCTTGGTTTCACTAGATGTAAGAGTGAACATGCCTTATATACAAGGTTTCAAAATGAAGAAGTAATGATCTTGGCTATGTATGTAGACGATTTACTCATCACTGGGTCGAGCAAAGAAGTCATAGAGTCATTCAAGAATGAGATGCAGAAGAAATTCGAGATGAGTGACCTTGGTTTGCTAAGTTACTACTTAGGTATAGAGGTGAAGCAAACTGGAAAGGAGATTGTCATAAGTCAAACAGGCCTTGCAAGAAAAATTGTTGAGAAACTTGGCTTATCTGGTTGCAATCCTAGTATTATACCTATGGAGCCACGAATCAAGTTGAGCAAACATGATTTAGATGAAGACCTGGTGGATAACACTTTCTACAGAAGTTTAATTGGGAGTTTAAGGTACCTCTTAAACACTAGACCTGATTTATGTTTCAGTGTTGGAGTCCTAAGCAGGTTTATGGAGAGTCCAAAGACGTCTCATATGGATGCTCTCAAGAAGGTGGTTAGATACATAAAAGGTACTATGAATTATGGTTGTATCTATAAGAAAAACCCTGCGTACGCATCTCTGGTTGGATATACTGACAATGACTTGGCCGGAGATGTGGATGATAGAAAGAGCACCAGTGGTGTTGTCTTCTTTCTTGGAAGGAATCCCATAACCTGGACGTCTAAGAAGCAGAAAGTGGTGGCTCTTTCATCCTGTGAAGCAGAGTATACGGCTGCAACAGCAGGGAGTTGCCAAGGAATCTGGTTGCACAGTATTGTTAGCACATTGGAAGGGAAGAACAGTCTTGCACCCACTTTGTACATAGACAACAAGTTTGCATTGGCATTGGCTAGGAATCCAGTATTCCATGATCGCAGCAAACACATTGATACTAAGATGCACTTCATTAGGGATTGTGTAGAAAAAGGGAAGATTAATGTGGAGTATGTCAGAACAAATGATCAATTGGCAGACTTGTTGACAAAACCACTGGCGAGGCAAAGGTTCAGTGAACTAAGATCCAAGATTGGTATGAAAATATGAATACAAGCTTAAGGGGGCAAATGTTATATAATAAGCTTGTATTAAGTACTATATTTAAATATATAAAGTGTTATATGTACACAATGTATTAAGTGTCTAAACTAGAATAAGTCAAATAAGTCAAGTTAGTTTAGTCAGATAATTGGCGCTTATGGTAGTTATAAGTGGCGCCAATGGAAGTTGTTGTCACTGTAGTTTAAGGCAGTTAACAAATCAGTTGTGTGCAGTAGGTATATATATCTGTCGTTGTGTACAGAACAGACTAATCACTCTGTTCATAAAAAAAAACCAGAAGTTCAATATAAGATTGCAGTATTGAACATATCCCCTTGTGATTTGTGTTTTTCATTTACAAAATATATTCGATTGTGTTTCTTCAATTTCTTCGAAATTATTGAATGATTGACCGTACTAGTAAAGAAAATTCTAAAAGCTGGAAAGTAATACCTTCAAATCCCTAGCCATAATCAACGTTATCACTCAATTGCCATATAAAAATGATGGAAAGAGAAGTTAAATAAGCAAGAAACAGGCTTTATCTAATTGTTGGCAGTCTTCGATCATGTACCTTGACGCGGTGGATAAAAGCTCAACATCGGAAATCATAGGGCTTAATTGGTTGGATAAACCTAAGCAAACTAAGCTTTCTGTTGCCATTGTTGGGGTAAGAAGAAAGTGTTACCTTTATCTGCCGAAGGAGAATGCACTCCACATGTGAAATCGTAGTCGTAATTAGGACTGTGACAGACGAACTTGTTGGAGACCCAATCGTGCCCGCACTCTCCTTTTGATTCTACACATGAGCTACAAGCCTCAGAGTCAGCGATCAAACCCAGCTCAAACCCTGCCTTCAAAGCAGTGGACAGGGCCCCTAAATCATTGGGGACGCGATCGATGTAATCGGCTTGAGACTGCAGAACTGGAAGGAAGAGAGTGGACTTGCAAATGTCGAACAAGTTCAAGTCCTTGTATTTGTTGAGCATTGCCTCGGTCAAGTCCTTGTATTTGTTGAGATAACCCGCAGTAATCAGGTCGGGTGGAACCATCCTAGAAAGGATATCCTATGTTGTCGCCTAGATCGCCACAGTGGAGCTTTTTGGAGCAGGCATCGTACTTGCTGTTTTGGGCTGAGAAGGAATCGGGTAAGAGGGTTGTGAAGAAAAGGAAGAGGATGATATAGAGATTCATTGTACAATCAGTCCAGTGGAAAAGAAACAGAAATGGTGGTGTGTTTGGGAAAGAAACGAATATTGTGTGTCAAATAAGAGAGAGAATCGGGAGTTCAAAACATGCATAAAATTCAACTTAGGGATATGTAGAAATTTGTGGACACGTTGATTTGGTTAATTTTTATTTTTTTTGTAGAAAAAATTAATTAGTGATGAAATCAAATTAAATTGACGACTTTTTTATACGAACCGAAATTGACCCGGTCACGTAGATAGAAGCTAAAATGGCAGTGGTTACATGATCAAGGAACCTGCTTCTGTAATTGCCTTGTAGAGTCTAGACAGACTAACTACAAGAAGCCCAAGGAACGCGGACTTCGATAGTTCGTTCGATGCCTTGCACTAGCTCTACATACTAGCACGGCGTGGACCAGCATTTCATTTAAAGGGATATTTTTTTTTGATAGAGGTAAGAATTTGGGGTATCAAACAAGAATGGTTGCCCGAGAGGCCGTTAAAAAAAGGCAGCCGTGAATGGCTAAGAGGGTCTAACATAGAAGACATCCAAGACAAGCAGAAACGACTACAAATAGTACAAAATCTCGAAAAGAAGAGCATAAGAGATCGGAATCGGGGTGAGTAAAGCACTACAAAAAGCGCCACAAGCAACAGGTCAACCCATCCTGGGGTGTGCGAAATGGACGTACAGCTGACGTTCCCTCCACCGAAATGAAAGATCTTCAGAAGCCTCAGAGCACCAAGTGACCTGGCCTAGTACAACTCGGTTCGATACAAGCCGACCACCGCTCCAGCTCTTCGAAAAAGTAATACCTAAATTAAGTACGAGTCATTCTGCAAAAGAAAATTCAAACTTGCATCGCAAGTAAAAATACTTGCAATACAAGTAAGGCGAACTTGCCGCCCAAGTAAAGTCAAAACTTGTCCCGCAATTCGGCCTTGCGGGACAATAGCAAAATTGAATTTAAATAATTGTTTCTTTAAACTTGAAAAATTGTCCCGCAATTCGGCCTTCCGCTTTACGGATGTTAAGTGTACAACATTCCAATTATATTATTATTATTGTTTGTTTGTTTTTTTCCTTTGTTATTTTCCCCAAATTTTGCAGAAGTTGGTATAGTACAAAAAAATTAAAATAAAAAAGGAGGGTTCATCAGTGATGGTGATGTTCACAATTAGAGCAGCGTTCTTCCAACCGAAGTTATGGATTGAGCTGGCGAAACGATGGTTTAAGGCGGGGGTGAATCGATTAGTCAATAAGTCGTCGAGCGGTGGAAGAAGAAGGGCGACGATTGAGCGGCGGATCAGAAGGGTCGGCGAAATCGAGCTGATCTAAACCCAGATCAAGCCTAGTAGAATACGCAAGCCGGCAAGTATAGATCTAGAAATAAATCAAATATGAGATTCAAGTCTCTCAAAATCAAATCTAAATCATCTCAGAAAAAGGTGAGAGATTCAAATACAGATAGACATAGACAAGATTTGATCTAAGAAATAGATGTTCATTGATTTTGGTGGGTTCTCCCCCCTTTTGATTTGGCTTTCTCATCCTATGTGTTATTCTTAACCAAATTTGATTTGGCTTTAAGCCTATATGTGATTCTTTAAACCAGATCTAGAAGAAGATGCCTTCTCCTCAAACCCATGGAAGAACAAGCATACACTTCAATAGGCTAAAGAAATGAATGATTTGCCATCCAGATTCAAATAACAAGATAAAAGATTTTTTTGATGTGGAACATGATAAAAGTTGGGTTTTTGGGGTGGGATTTTTGGGGCGGAGGAGGAGGCAAAGGGAGCGTTTACTTTAGCTGACTTTCTTCCTCATTTAAAGGGATGTTGATTGTGCCATGATTAGTTAAATTAAAGGGAAATTTTTTTGGTGACTTCCAGGTTTCAACTTTTCTTGTATCCAAAAACAATCTTATTCTTAAAACACGTCCTAGAAAGACAAAGATGAGTGAGAAAAAAAGAAAGAGAAAGTCAGAACTCTGAGCCACATCGTCTCACAGCCCCCGCCCCAAATTCCGAACCCTAATTTTCTGCCTACGCCTAATCGTCGCCGTTATAGGCCATGGAAATGAAACTCAATCACAGCCCACGCCACCCCGAAAAATCCACCCGAAGATCTGGCAAATTTCCAGCCAAGAACAAAGGAAAAGGTTGAGATAGCAAGTTACAATGAGGATCTCGGCAAATCCAAAATCTACCGTAAGCGGAAACCGTGGAAGCATCTGAACGTGCTGGTTTGGAGGCGAGTCACCACAATCACGTATGGCCACCATGAAATTCTGGAAAAGGACGGAGACGAGGGATCTGGATCTTCGAAGGAGGTTCATGGATTTGGTGAGATGGGTCCTGTTCATGGTATTATTCCTCTTTAACACCCCTATTTTGCAACGATAGGTCTTACCACCAGTGACCTCGGATTTTACCATCCAAAGTCACCCTAGGCTTTATAAGGTATTAAGTTAAATAAAACATGCGGAATTATAAAGTCATTACATAAAAAGAGTTGCTCAGTATCCATTACATAGTTTGGACCTAGTTTGACAAAACATATAACTTAAGAGTTGTTAGGCAGCGGAATATAAATTAACATTGTTTAAACCAACGTGGAGAAACCCAAGAGAAAACAAAACGCCATCCTTTAAAATTCCCGACCTTCCTTCCTTCACTTGAGTAGTCTTCGTCTTTTACGCCTTCGGTGGAGGTTTCCTAGCGCCTGGCATTTGGCGCGAAGGGCGATAAATGCCAGGCAAAGATGCAGAAAAAATGGAGTCTAAAGAGACTAAGCAAGCGAGAACGGATATTCTTAAGGTAGTTCGGTAAAGTATCGAGATCATTACGTGGTATTCGAGATGTGTTTCGAGAAATGTATACTTTAAGTGGAGCTATTAAGGACGGAAATGAGAAAATCTCGAGATGAGATAACTCTTAAACCGAAAGAACGAATTACGAGATTGTAGGACGTCTTAGAATAGAATAAATGTTGGGAACGTTAATTAAACACAAGTTTCTAGAAAACCTCTCGTGCCCTTGTGGACCAAGAGTCGGATCGATCATTTGAGAATGGTCCGGTTTTTGTTTCTTTTAAGGTGCATTAGCACTTACTTTCTTTCGTGATAAAAACTTTCACATTAGTTAACGATTTTTAAGAGTGTGGGGGCCATGAATGGGCCGACATACCACTTACTGAAACGGAGTTCCGACACCTAGCTAGGGTGCACACGTCCCTCCTTCGAGTAGGAGAAGACTTAGATCATGATCCTTAAAGTCGTAGGAAGATAGATATTTCGCGATACGACTTAACATGTTATATAGAGATGTCGGGCAGAGCTCACACCCCTTATTACGCTACTTACGAATTTTCATAACAAATCTCAAAACGAGATTTTTAAACAAACAAGGCCACACAACAAGTCTAGCAATAATCCTATTAACAATATTAATAGTAATAATCCTAACAATGGTCATTATTTCTAACAATCGATATTTCCTAGGTTCGTTTTATTTAGCAAGAAAGGTGTTCCCAATTAACATTGAACAAGTTAACGGAATCAAACTTATCAAAAGGTTCAAGTGGAATATCCACTTGCCTTGAATTTCCTTCGGGGATGCTACTAACTCCGAAATAGGACGGTTTAGTGACGTTCGAAAACCTCGACCTATTAATCCGTAAGAACGAGAATGAACATTTATTAAAATCCTTATTTTAATTTAAAAGTAACCTTTCTCTTATTTTCCTCTTCTAAGAGAAGGTGGGCTAAACTAAATTATTTGGTTAAATAATTTAGTTA
Organism: Fallopia convolvulus; assembly: GCA_964016875.1. NCBI lineage: Eukaryota > Viridiplantae > Streptophyta > Magnoliopsida > Caryophyllales > Polygonaceae > Fallopia > Fallopia convolvulus. The sequence continues at coordinate 7,628,426 of OZ024721.1, forward strand.
GGAAAATAATAATAACTCTTTTATTATTATTTTCTAGGTGATACTTTGTAAGGGTTTTGTAACTTATAAAAACACTTAGTTTAAAAACACGAATGCAAGGCTTTACTTAGTCTAAGTAAAACTCTTTTTAACCCACATGTAAATATTTATATGTAATTAAAATAGTTTATATAAATGATTTGCATGCATCATTTTTAAGAAGATTTCTTTATTGAAAGTTATGCTTATTACAAATTTTCATATAAATCATGATTTATACTGCTGGACAACGCGTGTATAGCCAGGAGCGTTGGCACGCGATAAGCCACAAAGTTAGCCAGGAAAAAGGCTTTGCCACAAAGATAGCCAACAGTGTTCCTAGGACGAAAAGTTTGTGGTTAAAACGGTCGTGGGTATAGCATAGCGTGAAAACTAGCCACAAACCTTAGATTCGTGCCTATTGGGTACGAAAATCATGTTCTGCTAAATACATGGTATAGCCAGAGACATTTTGTGGCTAAGTTTGAGTCTATTTTACCAGAAAGTTAGCGTCGAAGTATTTTTCTGGGTAAATTCGAGAGAAATAAGTCGTGTTCATCAACCACATGTCGTGGCCATTTAGTATCAAAGTTTGCCTCGAATACATTTCGTGGATAAAGTTGTGGCTCTTAACATGGATTTTAGATATGAATTGGCAAAATACATTTAACGACCAATGTTGTGTTAAAATTCGTGGCTATATTATTATGTATTATTAAAAATTATAATATTATGATCCACCATTATATTTTTAATATCAAATATATAATATAATAATAACCCATTTCAAAACTATATGAATCAACATTTTAAACAAATTGCAAATCTCAAATAATCAAAATGCACAATTTAAATAAACTATCTTACAACCTATTTTCACAAGTATACAAAATTGTTGATAAAAATACAACAAGCTTCCTATATAAAAAAAAATATGCCTAGAACAAAAAAAAATACATATACATATATACACACTAAATCTTGATTGATGATGCCTTTGATTAAAACTTGACTTCAACATCTACCTTGTGAAGCACCTGCACCAAATGTCAGCAGCCAAATCATACAAAAACAAAGGATCAGGATTAAAGAGAATTATACAACTACGTACACAGTAGATGGAGAGTTCCTTGAACAACCATTTTATACAGAAGACTCGAATAAACTAGGAATTTAAAGCAGGAAACTACAAGGAAACATGGGATTAACATACACTACTGGGCTACAAAACTGGAAGAAGTGCAACATCACTATAAACGGGGGAAATAAAAGTTAATGAGAAGACTTTTTCAAATGTTTTTGACCTTACTAGATCAGCTAATTTTATCACTTTAGATTGACAATAACTTACAAACTTCGGATATTATACAGTAATAGCACACGAAACCTAATCACCCAAGTGCAAGGATCACAACTATAAACTAGCATCACTTTCAAATTCCATAGTCCACACCTACCCAAAACATTAATCCCATTTCCAATCACTGATCTTGAAAAACATAACCGAAGATCGAATAAGAAAACATCAAACCCCTCTATTGATCATAAATAATGTATCTTTTAGTTGCAATTGAAACCTAGAAAAACGAAACACACATCACAGCAAAAGTGAAACTTGATCACCTAAGTTTCCAGCTTAATCGACAAAAACTCAACTGCACATTTCCTAAACGGATTCCACTGGACTTATCAGGAGAGGAAACAAAATCTAAAATTTTCCATAGCCATGAGTCAAATACTTCAGTACAAAGAGCAACTTTAGAGTTCAGATATTCCATAGCCATGAATCAAATATTTTACTTGACCAAATCATCCTCTATCTCTACCAGAAGAAAAATTACAAGACCAGGACAAGAAAAGATTTACTACCCACAGTAATTGGCAAACAAGATAAGAAAAAGAAACCAAAAATTGAAGTACATTAGAGTAAAATGCAACAAGAAGAGCTACAAAGAATAAACAAACAATTGACAAGTATCAATGAAGAATCGAACAAGTTCCAAGTCACTTATTATTTACAATGACGCTTCTTAATCCCATGGTTTACCAATCTGCTCGATACGAGTTGTTACATCCACCATTGTCGGTCTGTTATCCGGGCACTAAGCTATGCAATCCACTGATAACTGTAAAAGCTGAACCATCTCTTCCTCCATATGCTGATGACTACAATTACCTAATACCAATTTTGCATCACATAGCACAATATTCTAAATAATGACACACCCCCTAAAGGACATGTTAAGATGTGTACTATGGTAGAAAGAACGATTCTAAAGTAAGGGATTCACCTTCACTTTTCATAATCACCACCTCCTGGCTTCCCTTTGCTGCATCACCAGCTATAAGACACATGTGTCACAACCATGATATAGATGAATCTACATCTGTTCAAGACCTTCATAAGGTACAAATGGCTCGTAACCCTGCAAAATGAAACTTCAACATTAAATGGAAGTATGCATTCAAATCCCAATTAAAATAGTCTTACTGTCTTAGTGAACATAACTCGAAATAAATGCATCATACATATATACATTAAAAAAGCAGCATCATTATGCCTTTTGACATGTATTCAGGTTCAATGCATTCAGAGCTCTCCTAAACACATCAAAAGCTTACTGTCCCCGTCCGCATTATCTTCATTTTGTTCATCAACATCAGATCTAGTAAAGGGAGAAAATGTGTTGTTAAAGAACTTTGAATCTAAATAGATGTTTGATGTTGTGTTGGAGGTAACTGTCAACAGGAGAGAGATGAATCCAAGCAACATCAGCAATATCATCCATTGACTAACACAAATAAAACAAAGATGAAGGAATCAAGAAATTACAGGAGATTGCCCACTTCTTAGACGGGCTTAAAGCGATTTGGAAGAAGAAGTCGTGTCCGACGAATCACCTCCTCCCTTTGGAGCTCTCCTCGGACGGGCTTAAAGCGATTATAGCCCCCTTTCTTCTACAATTTCCAATACAAGCAAGTAACAGTGTAACACGAAACGTCAAAACTAATCTCAAATCAAAGCAATTTGGACAAAACAATGAAAAAGGTTAAGTATTTAAGTACCAGACTTCCAACGCTCAAATTAACACCGACATCTCCCAATCTCACCATCTGATTCAACCCAAACCCGTTGATGAAGAGCCCGTTCTCAAAGCCATAGCTAGGGTTTGCCAAATACGAAGGGACAAACTCCTTAGCCATGGGATTGAGCTTCGAGAACATCTCTTTGAACTCCTTAACTCCATTGCCTCTCCTACCGAAGCCTCCTGAGAACTGATGGTGGTGGTGAAGCCGGAGATGGTGACGAGCGCTCTACCGGGAAGATCCATTGAGAGTTCCGCCGAGACCCACTAATATTTGGAGAGGCTCCACCATCGATATGGGCAAATGGTTAGAGTTGCATGGAGTTGTTAGGGTTAGAGCGTCGAAATGGGCGGCAAAGGAAGAAATGACCCCTCCATTACAGAGTTTTTAGGGTTTCGGGTATATTGGGCTATAATTTTTACCGGGCCCAATTTTGGGTTTCCCTCCTAAAGTATTAGGCTGTGTTTGTCCACTCAAATAAACTAATTTATAAACTCTAACTAGTTAACAAAATACTAAAAACTCTGTTTGTCAAATAAAAAAAAACTAATTAGTGATTAATCAACCAGTTGAAATGATAATCTAGTATTTTTAGCTTATTTGTTGGTTTACACGGGTTTATTTGGAGAAAAAAACTATTCTACCCTCTATTATTATTTAAAATTACCCAATTTTCCACCTATAAAATCGCACCACGTTCATTTCTTATCTCCCTTGTTTATTCTTTCCGTTCGTCTGAAGAGAACGGTGCCTGCGAGAGGTCATTTCAGCCTAGACGTTACTTCATCGATTGGGATATCTATCAATCTATACACCTGAAATTTTAGGTATATGATTACATAATATTTATCAATTATCATTAGCTTTTTGAAAAAGAACTACTTTTATTTAATAGCCCAATTTTTTATCCTACGTAGCAAATTCCCTAAGTATATATACACTGATACGACACAAACACAGGCCATACGAAGATCGGTTCGGGAACGGCGTGTCCCGATCAGATTTAGAGATTAATTTATTTAAGTTTATTATCTATTTTAATTATTGTAATTTTTTAAACAGGAGTTTTACTCCCTTCTCAGGTTTTCTTTCGGGTTCTTTCCTGAGTCGCTTTTATTGAACCCGTAGAGCATAGCTTATATAAACCCTTGTAAGCTAAAGTTGAGAATTATCCAAGAAATAAACTCTTCTGCCCTAATCCTCTATCTCTCCTTCTCCCCTTTCGTCTCTCCCTGCCTCGGGCTGCGCGCCCATTCCCCTTCCCGGTTTCTTGGTTCATCTTTCCTTGGTACGCTAGGATCCCTAGTATATCAATTGGTGCTTTCATCCCGTACTCAAAACTATGGGATCGACGGGAGACGACATCGCATCCCCATTGGCCGCGGCCATTGATCGCCTGAACGCTTCGCAGAAGCGTCTGCAGGAAACCCTGATGGAATCGCAGAATCGCATCAACACCACAATGGAGCAACTCATGGAAGGCGTGCAGTCGAGCCTTCGGCAGCTTCAGTTGAACCAGAATCGCCCGACACCGGCTATCGGCGCTAACCTACTGCCGCTAGGGCAACCGCCGCACAATGCGAACGTGCCGCCCGTGAACCCGATGTCGGCCGTGCCGCACCCGCAGATCGCCCCGATCCAACCGATCGGTGACGGGCTCTTACCGATCCAGCCGGATCGCGCCTTAGGGCTCCCCGCTTGCACCCCAGCCGGAACATCCGGGCCTGGTTATCCGCGCCCCACAGGGCCACGAAACCCTACCCCGAATCAGAATTAATGCCCCGCGATTCGATGGATCCGATCCACATGGATGGCTCTTTAAAGTTCAATCTTATTATAATTATTTTCATATTGCTGACCATGATCGCTTGAATCTCGTAGGTCTCCTCATTGATTATCCAGCGTCAGACTAGTTCCGTTATTATCAGCAGAACAATGTGGGCGCCACTTGGCCTCAATTTCTCCAAAATGTTCGTCAGCGTTTTGATCCTCAGTATTATGAGGACTATGTCAGTCTATTGTCTCGGCTACAATAGCGTACTACAGTGCTTGCATATCAATCTGAGTTTGAGAGCTTATTGAACAAAGTTACAGGGCTGACAGAGCCAACACTAATCTCTTTTTTTAAGGGTGGCTTGAAGCAACCTATTCGACGTGAACTGAATCTGCGGAACCCAACATCTCTTGCCCAAGCCTTCGCTTTGGCTCGCGAGCTGGCAGCCACTTACGAGGACACCGTGTCCGCTCAATATGGCAATAGGCGCTGGACACCAAATCAGCCACGGATCACGGCCTCATCGGCCACGACAGCGGGTCCTTCGGCCACGACAGCCGCGAACACGAGCCCCTCTCTGACACCGGCGATCCACACGAACCCTAATTTGAACGGTAACTTCTCTACCCTTCCGATTAAGAAACTTACACTTGCTGAACGTGAAGAGCGATCTAAAAAGGGTTTATGTTATAATTGCGACGAGCGGTACACTCGGGGCCATCGTTGCAAGCACGGGTTTGGCTCTGCTGGGTTGTGACGACTCGGAAGACGACGAGGAGACGAGTCCTGACGGGGATACCGAACTTGCTGTAACTGGCGATATTTCTAGTATAAATTCTATGGAGGGTATGCCAAGTCCGAAGTCCTTGAAACCAACTGGCTCGATTCGGGAAGCCAAGGTGCAGGTTCTCATTGATGGGGGGAGCACCCATAATTTTATTCACCCTGAGGTTGTTGAAAAGTTGCATCTGCCTGTATCAGACGTATCGCCCTTCCGAGTTTATGTGGGAAACGACGCTTATCTGTTGTGCTCCTATCAGTGTGCCGGCACTTCTGTTTGTCTGCAAGGTCATGTTTTCCCTATTGATCTTTATGTTCTACAGGTCCACGGACCCCAGGTGGTCCTCGGTGTTCAATGGTTACAAACACCGGGGAAGGTTTCGCATGACTACGCCAAGCTCACAATGGAATTTTTGTGGAACAACACCACGATGCTATTACAGGGAGATCGACTTTCTCCAAAACAGTTATCTCTCCATGCTTTTCAATCTCTTTGTAGCACTGACTGTGTGGCTGAATTTTTCAAAGTGGTGCAGCTTCTGGACAACGACGGTTCGCCGCGGTTGAATTTCCGACGACTCTTCCGTCGGCGCTTCGAGACGCCCTTCAGAAGCATGAGGCGGTATTCCGACTTCCGAGTGGCCTACCACCTCAGCGGCCTTGGGACCACCGAATTCACTTACAACCTGGTTCTAAACCGATCAATGTCCGCCCGTACCGTTATCCGTATTTTCAGAAATCGAAAATTGAGAGACAGGTTCAGGAAATGATTCAGCAGGGTATCATCAGGCATAGTACTAGCCCATTCTCATCACCTGCTCTGCTGGTAAAGAAGAAGGACGGCAGTTTCCGATTTTGTATTGATTACAGAGCTTTGAATACTGCTACAGTGGCCGACAAATTTCCTATCCCTACTGCCGAAGAGCTTTTTGACGAGTTAGGCAATGCAGTGCTCTTTACAAAGCTTGACTTGCGCTCCGGCTACCATCAGATCCGGATGCATACTTCTGATATATACAAGACGGCGTTCCGTACCCATGATGGCCACTTCGAGTTCTTAGTCATGCCTTTTGGCCTGACGAATGCGCCGTCTACATTTCAAGCTGCTATGAATCAGATTTTTGCTCAGTATCTGCGGCAGTTTGTGATCGTCTTCTTTGACGATATTCTTGTTTACAGTGCCTCTCTCGAAGACCATGCTCGACATCTTGATGTTGTCTTACAGGTTCTCAGGGACAATCAATTTTTTGTCAAGAGTTCTAAATGTTCCTTCGGCACACCGCATGTGGAGTACTTAGGTCATATTGTGTCCGCAGGACAGCTCAGAGCCGATCCGGCCAAACTCGCGGCCATGTCTGAATGGCCAGTTCCCAACTCCGTCAAGTTATTACGTGGTTTCCTGGGGTTGACAAGGTATTACAGGAAATTTATTCGCAATTATGCTACTCTAGCCGCACCACTGACTGCATTACTTCAGAAAGATAAATTTTTATGGACCCCGGCAGCAGACCAGGACTTTCAGCGTCTCAAGGAGACCATGATGCGTCCGCCGATCTTGTAGCTGCCGGATTTTACTCTATAGTTTTTCCTAGAAACTGATGCGCCGGATGTGGGAATTGGAGCGGTATTGCTCCAGCGAGAGAAACCGATTGCGTTATTCAGTAAAGTGTTAGGGGTGCGTCGCCGAGGATCCTCAGCTTATCACCGGGAACTTTTTGCTATTGTATCCGCAGTGCAGAAATGGCGTCAATATCTTTTAGGTCGTGAATTTTTGATACGGACCGATCAGAAGAGCCTTAAAGAACTATTGTCTCAAGTTATTCAAACTCCGGATCAACAATTTTTCATCCGGAAACTCATGGGTTACAAGTTTCGGATTGAATACAAGACGGGCGCGAGCAATAGAGTCGCTGATGCTCTTTCTCGTTGTATGCCAGATGACGAGGCAGCCTTTGAGCAATTCTTATCCTTCTCTTCGCCCATGCCGGAGTTGTTGTCTCAAGTGCTTCAGGAAAACGAGACATTACCGGATTTAGTTGCTTTGCACGCGTCGGCCGCTAAGTCTGAACTACCGTCCCCTTTTCGAGTTCATCAAGGGCTGATTTATTATGGGCATAGGCTGGTACTAAGCAAGGAATCTTGACTCAAAACCGAGGTGTTACAGGAGTTCCATTCTTCTCCGAGTGCGGGTCACCCGGGGGTTGATCGAACGTTCCGTCGCGTCGTCGAGGTCTTCTATTGGCCCGGGATGCGTAAATATGTTCGTACATTTGTGGATGCTTGCATAGTCTGTCAGTCTACAAAATATAGTACGCTGAAGCCAGCAGGATTATTACAGCCGCTGCCAATTCCACAGCAAGTGTGGGACGAGGTCACGATGGATTTTATTACGAGCTTGCCTCCATCACATGGACGTACGACCATTTTGGTTGTCGTCGATCGGTTGTCTAAGTATGCTCACTTTGGTACTTTGGGTCCTTCGTATGATGCTCCACACGTCGCTGCATTATTTGTTAAAATTGTGGTCAAGCATCACGGAATTCCATCGTCTATCCTATCTGATCGTGATGTCATTTTTACTAGTGCTTTTTGGAAGGAGTTGCATCGGTTAAGTGGCACCACATTGCGTCATAGCACCGTGTACCACCCGCAAACGGATGGCCAAACCGAGGTGAAGAACCGCAGCCTCGAGCAATATTTGCGGGCTTTTACGCACGGGCATCCAAAGCATTGGTCGGAGTTCTTGCCATGGGCAGAATTGGCCCTATATTGTTCTTTCCACGAGGGCCTACAAATGTCGCCCTTCCAGGCGTTATATGGGCGCGAGCCACCCCCTTTGTGCCGCCCTACTCGGCCATCTAGCACCACCTCAACAACTTTAGCTACCATCCATGAACGGGAACAAGTTTTGGGTCTTATTCGTGACATCTTGCTTAAAGCACAACAGCGCATGACTGCACAAGCGAATGCTCATCGTCGGGAGCTTCAATTCGAGGTCGGCGATCAAGTTCTGCTGAAACTACGTCCCTATCGCCAACATTCAGTTGCCCGACCATTGTCCACAAAGCTAGGTCGGCGCTTTTACGGCCCGTTCACAGTCTTGGAGAAAATTGGACCAGTGGCGTACCGTTTGGCTCTACCGGCTGGCGCGAAAATCCATGACGTCTTCCACGTATCTTTTCTTCGACCCTATGTCCCCACGTCAGCCGCACCTGTTCAGCCAGCATTCCCTGCCGAGTTTTAGATGACCGACCTCTCTCGCCGCCTTTCCGAGCGGTTGCCGAGCGCCAGGTTATGGTAAATGGGTCTCCTCGCACCGAATGGCTTATTATTTGGGACGATGGGACAGAGTAAGACGCGTCTTGGGAGCCTAGGGACCAGCTCATATTGTCCTTTCCGGATTTGCGGCTTGAGGACAAGCCGAATCTCAACGGGGGAGAGAATGATACGGCACAAACACAGGCCATACGAAGATCGGTTCGGGAACGGCGTGTCCCGATCAGATTTAGAGATTAATTTATTTAAGTTTATTATCTATTGTAATTATTGTAATTTTTTAAACAGGAGTTTTACTCCCTTCTCAGGTTTTCTTTCGGGTTCTTTCCTAAGTCGCTTTTATTGAACCCGTAGGGCATAGCTTATATAAACCCTTGTAAGCTAAAGTTGAGAATTATCCAAGAAATAAACTCTTCTTCCCTAATCCTCTGTCTCTCCTTCTCCCCTTTCGTCTCTCCCTGCCTCGGGCTGCGCGCCCATTCCCCTTCCCGGTTTCTTGGTTCATCTTTCCTTGGTACGCTAGGATCCCTAGTGTATCATACACCTACAGAGATACAATCGATTACAAAAAATTAAAATCCCACATTCTCACATGAAGACAAAAATAAACTAGATTAATACACCAAACAAAGTTTATGAGATTAACTAGTTTTTTATCCAACCAAGTAAATAGTTTTTTAACTTAAACTAATTAATAAACTTAAACTAGTTTTTTAACTAACATGACAAACACATCCTTAGTTTCCCTCACAAAATTTTTCAATCAGCCAAACATTTTTATTTCTCTCCAAATTTATTTTAGATTGATTTAATATTAATACACTTTTCTACATACAAATAATCTAAATAATTAAAACACTTTCCTATATATACACTTTCCTATTTGAAAAGGACAATAATTAAAAGTGTGAAATTGAAAATTTTATATATAAACCGATATTAATCTAACATGATAATAAAATAAATCTTCATGGCTATATGACCACAAACTTATTATCGAACTTAGCTTCATGGTTATTTCGCGACAAATTTCCCATAAATTTAGAACCGATTTTAGCTTCGTAATATATTCGCGACAATATGGCCACAACTATAGCCCAACCCATATTTTCATGGCTATATGGCCACAAAATTAGAATCAAACTCAGTTGTGTGTTTATTTCGCGACAATATTCCACCAAATGTAGCGCCAACCGTGGATTTCATGTGTAAACAGCCAGAAAATTTGAGATTTGTGGGGGATGTTGTGGCAGTAACCCACAAACTTAACCACACCTAAATTTTCTGGCTATATTTTCCTGGCTATACGCGCGTTTTCTAGTATTGTTACTCAAAGGAAATTCTAGGATGGTCATGCATGTGCATAAATGACTTCTAGAAATACTTTTTATTCTCACATGCATATTTTGAAAGACTTATCATAACTTAGGCTAAAAATTATATTTCCCTTTTATTAAAAGGGTATAGTAAAACACCATCTTAGTAAATCTAGAACACATGCAAAAATAACAATTATTCTAAAAACTCCATAAATTCTACATGCATAACTTATAGAATTTATTTAAATATCTAATGATTTTTTATATATATTTTCGGTTATATAAAAAAAATTCAAGTGTTAAAAATTCTAGGAAACTACATGCATTAAGTTTTACTCTCAAAAATTCCTTTTAAAATACATGCAAGGCATAAGTAACTAGTTTTTTTTTGATAAGGAAAGAAATTAGGATGACCAGCGTGGTCACCCTAGAGCATCCTGGCGGATGAGGGCAAGAAAGCCCAGATCAACTGCAAGTGGGGCGGAGGAGACGCGTCTGAACGATCCAGCGATGTAGTCCTCTATAGAATTGCACTCCCGAAAAACGTGAGAGATAAGCCATTCCTGGAAACGAGCCAACAAACAGTGGATATCCGCACGCAACAACTCGATCTCCCAAGGGCAGCGCCAGTCACCGAGTACGGCATTGACCAGCTACAAACTATCGCCTTCAATCTGGATCCGGGGAATGCCACGTCTAATGGCCTCAAGAAGTCCCTGGCGTAAGGTGATGGTCTCGGATATCAGAACAGACTGTCGACCAATCAGTCCTCCGTCAAAATGGATGGGGGAGCCACCTGAGTCCCTAAGGATGAACTCGAATGAAGCCACGCCATCTGCACTAACCGCACCATCAAAATTTAATTTAATAAAGTCATTTATGGGTTTTTCCCATCTCGTTCGTTTTCTACCACTCCGACCGCGTACATTACGATTACGGGGATCAGAGACGGCTACGGTATCTTCATGTTTCCAATCTCTAATCTGGTTTCGGGCGAAACCAGCTATTTGATCGGCATTGATCAGGTTTATTCCGGTGTTGCCATCAATACTCTTTTGTTTCTCGAAAACCAGAGGCACCACCACGTGTTGGTGAGGACTTCAAATTCCTCTTTCGTTGTCATCTTCTTAATTTCTTCTAGGATCTCATGTGGTTTTTTCCCATCCGGGGATATTCGGCTAGTTATCCCCTTTAGTTTTGGGTCAATTGAGTTAAGGGTTGCCTTAGTGAGAGGGCAAGAAAGTAACACATGGTTTGTATCCTCCACCATGCAGTTACATGCTTCACAGCCTTGTACTACCGGAATATGGTTTGTTGCAAGCATGGATTTAGTTGGTAGCCCGTTTCGGGCTACTTTCCACATGAAGTTTTTCATTTTGGGTGGGATATTTAACTTGTTAATCCATTCTAGGTTAATTTGGGGTTCTCCTTTAGCTTGGTGGAGCCACTGCATGGTCGAGTGGGTGGAATACCAACCATTTTTGCTCGGTTGCCAGTACAATCTATCTGGTAATTTATTTATGGGGTTAATAATTTTGGAGATTCTATCAAAGTCATCAAGCGACACGACTCTAGCTAGTTTCTCAGAATTCCAGGAGTTATCCTCCCGTAGGTACGCATCCACAGATTCCTCCTTGTCGATGATGTTTGCAGACTCGGGTTTCGGGTTTAGGGGACCATTTCCGGTCCAATTATCTTTCCAGAAACGGATGGTTTTACCATCCCCCACTTGCCAAATGAGGCCCTTAGTAAACAAGTCCCTCAAACTTACAAGTTTAGCCCATTGCCAAGAAGTATTATTCTTTTTGTTGTAGTTTAGAATGTTTTCAGATTTGAGCTATTTTTCGGTCACTATTTTGACCCGTGGGTTATTTGGTTCCGCAAGGATTTTCCAGAGTAGCTTCATTTGAAGTGCTTGGTTCATTTCAGCTGCTTTTGCAATTCCCAATCCCCCATGGTCCGGGGGCGACAAATGGAGTTCCAGCTTATTAATGGCTTGTAGTTATTTTCCTTGTTCCAAAAGAAATTTTTGTTTATCCGGTCAAGTTCCTTCAGTATTGAATTTGGTAGCAGAAATGATTGCATGATATAGTTTGGTTGTGATGAAAGGTTCGCTTTAATCAGAATTTTCCACCCTTCTTGGGAGAGGGCGTTAGCTTTCCATTTTGATAATTGGGATCTGGTTCTCGAGACAATAGGCTTGAAAGTATTTTGTGTTACCCTCCCGTTAATAATCGGGCATCCCAGATATTTATCAAGTGCAACTGTGTTTGCTATTTGTAGTATTTGTTTTATCTGCTCCTTTGTGTTGTTGTTAGTGTTTTTGGTCACTTGGAATGCGGATTTATGGAAATTGACTTTCTGATTAGATATCTGGCAGTAGTCGTCAATAGTATCCTTGATGTTCTTGCATGTTTGGCTGTTCGCTTTTGCAAAAATGATGATATCATCTGCAAATGCCAAGAAAGGGATTTTTGTTCCATTTCTCGAGATTTGGATCCCGATGCCACTTTTAGGATTCAAACTCCAGGAATGGAGTTGTCTTGCCAAAACATAAGCGGCGATAATGAATAAATATGGCGATAAGGGATCCCCTTGCCTAAGGCCCCGTTGAGGGTAGAATTGCTCTGTCGGTCCATTATTGACAAGGACTGAGAACGAGACCGTTTCAACGCATTCACGGATCCAACCCAAGAATTTATCGTTGAAACCGAATTTTTGGAGAATCACATAAATGAATTCCCAGCTGATCCGATCATAGGCTTTTTCCATGTCGAGTTTTATCGCAATCCACCCCTCCTTCCCCCGTTTGTTTCGTAATGAGTGGAAAATTTCATGTGCTATTAGTGTATTATCGTGGATACTTCTGTTCTGAGCGAACGCCCCTTGCATAGGGTGGATAAGTTTATTTAACACACTTTTAAGGCGGTTTGTTAAGATCTTTGAAATTATTTTATATATGGTGTTACATAGGCTGATTGGCCTGTAATGATTGGTGGAGTTGGGGTTGTCACATTTGGCTAGCAGAGTTATAAATGTATGGTTTAATTGTTTCAAGATTTTTCCGGAGTGGAAGAAACTTTTAACAGCTTTAATCACGTCAGGGCCAACGATATATGCCAATATTTCTTATAGAAACTTGCTGGCATTCCATCCGGGTCGGGTGATTTGTCATCCCCGATGTCAAAAAGAGCATTTTTTACTTTCGTGTTTGTTACCGGTTTTGTGATTTCTATGTTGTCTTGTTCAATAACTTCTTTCTGGATGGTTTGGGTCATGTGGTGTAGTTTCCTGCGGTTTATTTCCAAAGCACGAAATCGGTTCTGGAAGTCCCGTTTGATTTCTGTTCTGATATTTTCTACTCTGGTGATATGCGTTCCCTCAATAGTTCGAATTTCTTTGATATTGGTTCTATTCCTTCTGCCGCTTGCAATCCGGTGAAAATATTTCGTGTTTTTGTCATTCAATTTTATGTGGGTGTTTTTTTCCCTTTGCTTCCAATAGGAGTTATGGAAATTGATTAAGCATGACCGTTTCTTGGCCAATCTTTCCTGCTTTTGGATAAGTTGCGTGTTTTTGTTTTCAATGATTTCTTTCTGAATTTGGAGTAGATCTTCATCTAGGTTTTTTATTTGTTCGAAAATATTGCCAAATGTATGCTTATTCCATGCTTTTGCCTTACTCTTAAGGAGTTGTGTTTTTTTGGTGAGATTAAAAATATGTGATCCTCCAGCGTTATGGCGCCATGCTTGTTTAATGACATTCTGGAAATCTTTTCTAGAAGTCCACATCATTTCAAATTTGAATGGTTGTGCTTTGAATGGTACTCCTGTAGGGAGATCGCACGAGATAGGACAGTGATCAGAAGTTAAGAAAGCGTGGTTCTTTGTCGCTATGGACGGGTACCATTGGATAATTTGATTACTAACTAAAGTACGGTCTAGTTTCTCGAATGTAGTGTTATCGAGATGCTTGGATCTTCTCCAAGTAAACTTGTTTCCCAATGTTGGAATGTCGCATACATCGCAGTCGTTTTTAAATTTAATGAGTCGATCAAACCTAGAGTAATTTGGGTTTGCGCCCCCTTGTTTTTCACTCGCGTGTTGGATTTCATTGAGGTCTCCCATAATAATGCAAGGTAGGTTATAGTTTTGGATGAACTCTGTGAGCCTCGTCCAGAACTGATCCTTTTCTTGTGCCCTTGGTGGAGCATAGGCGAAGATAATGACCAATTCGTTATTTGTTTCCAGGTTAATATAGTTGAAACAAATGAATCGTTCATCTTTATGGATGGATTGAATCCTTTCATTCGATAGTTGTTCCCCCTTCCAGAGGACGCAAATTCCTCCCGCAAAGCCATTAGACGGAATAAATTCAATTGAGTCAAACCCGACTTTTTGCCAGGATTTACATTCGGGTGGGGTTTGGGATTTCGTTTCGACTAGCGAAATTAGTTGGATGTTTTCAAGGCGGCATAAAGCGTTAATTTCGGTCCAAAAAGACCTGCGCTTCATACCTCGATAATTCCACATACTTATCTTCATAAATAACCATCTAAATTGTGGTTTTTGGCCATCAGTTGGTATGGATTATTCCATGGTCTTCTTTTCAACGTTTTCCTCATATTCTTGTTTAATATCCCTATGTGGTATAAGAGATTAGAGATTTTAAATGTGTCATTTTCGAAGTTTGGTAAGTTTGTTCCCTTGTAATGGGCTTCCCCGTTATGTTTGTATTAAGGCCTTCCCTTTCGCTTCTATATAATTTGTTGAAATATTGCCTTGGATGGATCACTATTGCAATAGCACTTTGGAGGTACGGATTTCGTGTGGCGGGTGTTTCCCAATATTTATGTTTAGCGAGTTCGTTTTTGAGTTGAATATTTTCCTTGACCTTTTAAAAACTACATGGATTTAAATGGAAGACATTTAAAGACATTTTAAAAAACTAATTTTAAAAACTACATGCAAGGATTTAAATGGAAGACATTTTAGTTGATCATGGATTTAAATGGAAGACATTTTAAAAACTACATGCAAGGTGATTTTCTTTACTAAAAATCCATTTAAAGACATGCAAGAATACCTTCAACTTAAAAGCCCTTTTAGCTCATGCTTTTTAGTTTACAAAAAAATTAAAATTCTCATAAAAGTTTATTTCAAAGACCAAAAGTGACATGCATGAAGGTTTTAAGCAAGATAAAAATGTTTTAAGTAGCTATCATGGAAAAATACTCTCTCAAAGATCCTTAATCAAAGAAGGCTTATAAGGCCTTTTTAATAAAAATAAAAATCAGAAAATAAAAGGTAGAAAATCCCCTTTAAAAGTGTAGGACTTTAGTATACTTTCTCATGATTTGTAGAGAACACAATCTTCTTTACCAAGACTTGCATGCATGTATAAATCAAGGAAAGATGAACAAATTTGGTAACATTTTATATTTTGAATATTTAAAAAAAAAATCAGATCTTAAACCAAGATTTAACATGCTATAAAACAACTTAAAATGGTGTAAAAAGGGTTAGAATTTATATCCTTAATTTTGTTGGATTTTTGGAGGAAGACACACAAGGAGAGCAGGGGGGCTGGCGGCTCACGGTGGCTGGGCGGCGCCTGGTGGTGGCCGGCAATGGTGGTGGTGTGGTGGAAGAACACAAAGAAAAGCTTATTATGGTGGGAGAGAAAAGACTAGGCAATTGCATTTAACCACCCTTTATTTTACACTTGTTGCAATTAACCAGCCTTTATATTTTTTCCTACACTTAACCAACCCTTATTTGTAAATATGTGCATCTAACCACCCATTTTGATGAAAAATGTTATTTTCAATGCAATTGCAACAAGTGCAAAATAATATAAAGAGTGTTTAATTGCAACAAGTGCAAAATAAGAGGCGATTTGTTTGCGCACTCCTATTTTTGGGTTTCGCACTCAACTATGGGCGGGTTCCAAACCAGCCCAAAAAAGGATAAAAATTATGGGCGTGTTTTAAACCCGCACAACAAAAATAACACAAAACATGGGCGGATTTCAAACCCGTACAAAAAAACCGTATATTTATGGACGGGTTTAGAATCCGCACAAAGTGGAGTGCGCATCCGAAAAAACAGAGTGCGCAAAATCTACCCGCAAAATAAAGGGTGCTTAAATGCAATTTCCCCTTATTTTTTTGTTTACACAAGAATAGACTAGCAAAATATCTACGTCGTGGTCGATACAACTAGATCGAAGAAAAGGAGAGAATTCAATTAAGGCCTTTTTTATTTGGGAAATGTAGAACTGGGCCCAAAACAGTCTTGTCTACAAATTTAAACATAGTTCGACCAAAAAAAAAAAAAAAATTTAAACATAGAATGATCAAATGAATCAGATCAAACCATGACACATCTTTACGATACCCCACAAAAAACCTGCCGCCCATTTTATAACGCTTGTAATTCCTACACACTAAATTTCAGCTATTTGGACGTAATATTTTTCACACCATACTCATGGAGGCTTTGATACCATAAAACACAAAAGAGCTTGGTTGTTTGCAGAGAACTGCGTTGCTAGCTGTTTATTCCTTCTATTTGCCAATATATACGTACAAGAGGAGAAAGATATATTCTATTCTAATGGAAGAGACGCTCCTTCTATCCCTATGATTTCTCAATCAGAAAAGGGGGAAGAATTCCAACGGTAGAATATAAAATAATTATTCTAAGTATCTCATATTATAACACTCATTACAAAAACTATAAAATATCTTTTTTACATATTAAAATAAAAAGTTTTTTATTTTCTTGTTACCTTAATTTAAATTTCGTCTAGGTTGACCGGTCCCCCAGTTGACTTATAGTGATTCAAAGCACAGCCAACATCCCAAAGAAATCCTTATATACGAAGCAAATATCTGGTAAGGGACACATGCAGTGGGGCTGAGGAAAAGCGATCGAAATTGGAGAGACATGGAAGAGAAGAAGCCGAGAAACATAGCATCGAATACCCATGTTTCTTCTCTTCACTAGAGACCAGTCATATTTACATCAAATCCTCACTGGCACTGGAAAGTGAGGATTTGATGGGAATAAGCAGGAGATGGACTGATGGAAGTATAGTTGAAACAGAGAGCAAGCTTGAATATGGTAATTACGGCGCACGTGGTGACAAGAGAGCAAGTTGGGTACATAAGTCGGCTTGGTACGTGACTACGCGGTATCGAGTGGCCAGGTTTCCGCACTTTTTTCCACCTATTTAATCCCCTCATTCCGACGCTGGAACTCGTAATTAAAAGATTTTGCTGTCGCCCTCTCATACGCACGTAGCCAGTTACCCGAAAATTCATATCTCCTCAGTGTTTTAGGAGCTAGGCTACTTAATTACGATGGACAGCCCAGCTGATTATATATTGCCCCGCGTCAAGAAGTTGAATGAACTTCACCACCACGCTATGGTGGCAACCTATACGCACGTGATCTCGGGGTCGGCTTCCAGCCCGTCAATGGCGGCAAGCGGGCACGTGATCTCGGGGGAGTATCCTTTAGCAATGATGACTACGAGTTCCAGCGTCGGCGTACTAGCACTGCATGCGCAGCCCAGCCCGTCGAGTGGTAATCACGGGGGCATCAAGAAGTACAAGGGCATAAGGCGGAGGCCATCGGGGAGATGGGGCGCGGAGATAAGGAACAGGCACAAGGTGCCGCCCAGTTGAGCTTTGCGTGGGGCCCGTGAAGCCTGATGGCCGCCCTGTCGTAGGCCATGGCCGCATCTTCGGGTTTGTCGTCCCTGATCACTACCACCACCAGAAACCACCTGAGGTTGGGGATGGATAACCACAACACTTATCTTACCTATCATGTGCCATAACTATCAATTTTTCGAGTGACAATTATACTTGTATGCCATTGTTTTATAATGCTATAATTGGTGTTTATCTTGTACTTGCATGTACTTGTATACCATTGTTTGATATTGACCCATCTTTATTAGACTAGATTTGTGCCTATGCTTTGCAGTGGAAAGCATTCCAAAGTGTGTGTTCATAGAAATAATTGTAGATGTTTGCTCTAAAATGAATACAACTTAGAAACTAAAAACCTACTAAGAAGTTACCCAACCAACCAACCTACTAATTACATGCAGCGATAAAGCAAGTGAGGCGAAATTGAAAGCATGAAATAACTGTGAAATTGAATCCTAAATAATCCAACAAAAAGGGTCTACAAAATGTTAGCATTGGGAAACAACTAAAATGACGACAACATATTGCTTGAATATGTGGCTACACATAAGAAAATGTGTCAATGGCAAGATCCAATTCAAGAAATGGTCTTCGAAGCATGTGTTTGTAGACCTTTGTCATCCCAACCCTAAAAAAAGCAACAAAGAAGCATGTGAAATTACACACAGAACACTGGACACGTACATAAAGCAATAGGCTTCTATTTACTTCAAACCTCAGCTTGAATATATTCTATATGTAGTAGCGCAAATGAGGTTACTAAGTGTAAAATCAGAGACTCTTAGAATGGGAGAATTTTCTGTCTATTAAGGTTCCAAGATGTACAATATATATATGACCTTTGACCTAACATGGGCCATAAGATCAGAAAGATATCTACAATTAGAGGTGGGTTCGGTTCCGGAACCGGCGGTTCCGGTTCCTCGGAACCCTGGAACCGGGACCGGAACCGAGAACCCCCCGGTTCTTCGGTTCGGTTCCGGTTCCGGTTCGGTTTCGGTTTTTTCCGGTTCCGAGGCGGTTCCGAACCTAAAAAAAAATTAAAATTGCAAAACCGCGATCGCGGCTTTGGAACCGCGATCGCGGCTTTGGAACCGCGATCGCGGTTTTGCATTTTCACGTATATTTTCTTTTTTTTTAAGGGGTGGAACCGGCCGTTCCGTTCCGGTTCCGGTTCCGGTTTCGGAACCGCCGGTTCTCCGGTTCCAAGGAACGTGGAACCGGGACCGGAACCGGCCAACCCCCGGTTCCACCGGTTCCGGAACCACCGGTTTTTTTCCGGTTCGGTTCCGGTTCGGTTCCGGTTCGGTTCCGGTTCGGTTCCGGTTCGGTTCCCCGGTTCCTTGGAACCGAACCCACCACTATCTACAATATCAAGAAACTTATATACATAAAACTAAATATATAAGAATAAGATATAAACTATCATAATACTCCCCCTCAAGTTGGAGCATGTAGATCACGAATGCCCAACTTGGAGAGAAGATAGGTGAACTGTTGCTTTTTCAATGCCTTAGTAAGAATGTCAGCCAACTGCTCAGTCGTCCGAACATAGAAAGTCGAAATGGAACCCATCCGAATATAATCTCGAACGAAATGAAGGTCGATCTCAATATGCTTAGTCCGTTCATGAAAGACCGGATTAGCAGCGATATGAAGGGCGACTTGATTGTCACAAAAAAGCTTCATCGGAGACCGATGATAATAGCCAAGGGATGACAAAAAGGAACGTAGCCAGAGAAGTTCACAACAAGCAGCCGTCATGGACCTATATTCGGCTTCTGCCGATGAGCGAGCAACGGTAGGTTGCTTCTTTGTCTTCTAAGAAATAGGAGATTCACCAAGGAAGACAAAGTAACCGGTCAAAGAACGACGAGTTAGTGGGCAAGCGGCCCAATCAGAGTCACAATAGGCGGATAATTGAAGGGAGCTATGCCGAGATAGGACAAGACCTTGTCCCGGAGACCCCTTCAAATAGCGTAAGACATGAATAGCAGCCTGCCAATGAGCATCCTTCGGTGACTGCATGAACTGGGATAACGTATGGACAGCATAGGACAACTTAGGCCGAGTAATAGTAAGATAGATGAGTTTGCCAATAAGACGTCGATACTGCTCGGGATTAGCAAAGTCCGGACCGGTGGCCTTGCTGAGATGGTGATTCTGAGGCAAGGGAAAAGAAGTCGGTTTTGAAGCAAGCAGGCCGACCTCAGATAAAATCTCTAGAGCATATTTTCGTTGTGAGAGAAACAAACCATTTGCACCATGAGCAATCTCAATGCCGAGGAAGTACTTCAGAGCGCCTAAGTCTTTCATATGAAAGCATGTATGCAAATAGGACTTAAAGCGAGCAATAGAAGCAGAGTCGTTGCCTGAAATAATAAGGTCATCCACATAAACGAGAACATGCACAACAGTGGAAGCACGACTGAAGGAGAAAAGAGAATAATCGGCATGAGACTGACGAAAACCAAAACGAAGCAAAGCAGAGGCAAGCTTAGCAAACCAGTTACGAGGAGCCTGACGTAGTCCATACAGAGATTTACGAAGCCGACAAAACTGACCAGGAGGTGTAGAATAGCCAGGTGGCGGGCGCATATATACCTCCTCGTCAAGATCACCGTGCAAAAACGCGTTATGCACGTCCATCTGATGCAGTTGCCAACCCTTGATTGCAGCAACTGAGAGAAAAACACGAATAGAAGTCATCTTGGCAACAGGAGCAAAGGTTTCAGTAAAATCAATACCTTCAACCTGCTTGTTGCCAAGAACAACCAAACGAGCCTTGTAACGTTCAATCGAGCCATCGGCTTTGTACTTGATCTTATAAACCCATTTGCACCCAATAGGCTTTTTATCTGGCGGAAGCGATTGTAAAGACCAAGTACGATTATTCTCCAAAGCTGTAATCTCAACAGCCATAGCCGTTCTCCAAACCGAATGCTTGACAACCTGGGAGAAAGTAGTTGGTTCGGTGCCTGCTGTAACAGCTGCTAGGAACTGGATATGATTTTTAGAAAAATTATTGCAATCAACATAATTAGCTAGAGGATATAAGGTACTTGAAGACTTGGTTGGAGTGGGTGTTGAAGATGCACGAGGGGGGGGGGGTCTAAGCAAGCGGTCGTATGGCAAACAAAGTCGCGGAGTCGTGTTGACGGTCGACGAGGACGAGCACTACGCCGGATAGGATCAGCCGGCATAGGCTGTTGTAATTGTTGATTTGCATATTCAGCAGCCTGCTGGACAGCAAATTCAGCAGGCTGTTGTACCGGTTGGAGAGCTAATTCAGCAGGGGCGTCAACAATCTCAGTTGGCATAGAAGAATCAGTAGGTGACGCAGACATGTCTAAGCTCCCCCTATCAAGTATAGGCTGATCATCATAGACAACAGGAGACCCAAACTCATCATCAGAAGGGAGTTCGGGAATTGACGATGGCGATGCAAACGGGAATTCAGATTCCGAGAAAACAACATCACGAGAGTTGAAGAACACATGTTGATCGAGGTCGTATAAGCGCCAAGCTTTCTTCCCAAAGGGGTATCCGACAAAAATGCAACGCCGACTACGGGAAGCGAATTTGTCCTTGTCCCGTGGAATCACTGAGGCATGACATAGACAACCAAATATGCGAATGTGTGCATAAGAAGGCTGCTGACCAAAGAGAAGCTCATACGGTGTGCAATTGCCGAGAATCGAAGAAGGTGTTCGGTTAATTAAATAAGCGGCGGTAAGAACACATTCACCCCAAAATTTAATCGGTAGGTGTGCTTGGAAGCGAAGGGCGCGAGCAACGTTGAGTAGATGACGATGCTTGCGTTCGACACGACCGTTTTGTTGCGGAGTTGCAACACAGGAGGTCTCAAAAATAATGCCTGATGAATCAAAGAACGAACGGAGTGGAAGGAATTCCGTCCAATTGTCAGCACGAATTCGTTTGACTGTAGCTTGAAATTGAGTCTTGACATAGGAGCAAAAATTTTGAACTAACTTAACAACTTCTGTTTTCCTAGCCATTAGATGAACCCAAACACACCGGGAAAAATCATCTACAATGGTAAAAAAATAAAAGGCTCCACAAGAGGAGGCAATGCTATAGGGACCCCATACATCAAGATGAATTAACTCAAACAAAGTTGCTGCTTTATTCAAACTCAAGGGAAAAGATTCTCTAGTTTGTTTAGCTTTCAAACAAATAACACAAGGTTCATTGGTTCCACATTCAACTGAACTAACAATAGGTAATTTAGAAATAGTCTTCATAGAAGGATGGCCCATTCTCATATGCCAGCACACAGGAGAAACAGACGACGCAACAGCATACAAAACTCGATCAACTGAACCAGGAGAGGAGACCGAGCATAGCCAAAAAACCCCACCTCGAGCTTCACCCACGCCAATCAAAGTCTTCGAAGTGCGGTCCTGAATAGCACAAAATTTGTCAGTAAGAGTGACAATGCACCATAAATCCTTAGTTAATTTAGCAATGGATATGAGATTGCAATAAAAATTCGGAACTAGCAAAACATTAGTAATGCGTAAAGAAGAAGTGAGGAAAATAGTGCCGGCTTCCCGGGCTGTTGAATTCGAACCATCAAGAAGCAATATCATGGATGGAGTAATAGCATGGACATCAACAAGGAGATCCCGACGTCCGGTCATGTGGTAGGACGCACCCGAATCTAATATCCACTGAGCACGAGAAGAATTACCCGTCATTTTATCGTCACCAGAAGTGCGAAATTGATAGAGCATGGTTAACATGTCCTGCCACTGACCGTCATCCAAGGAATTACGAAAAGCCGCTCGATCTTGGCTGTTGGAAATAGTGGAAGTAGAAGCTGCTGTAGCAACCGCATTGGCCATGGGAGAAACAACATGGACTGAGGGAGCAGGGGCTGAAACAGAGGAGTGCTGGCCCTTGGCAGTAGAAGATGAGGACCGATTTTTCCGGAATTCGTCCCACCACTCGGGGTAACCGATATTTTTGAAGCAAGTAGCGACCTCATGACCAGGAACCCCGCAGTGCGTACAAATTCGAGTGTCATCACGCTTGCCGGAATCGGAACTAGAGGAAGTCTGTCGAGTCGATGGCTGACGTGAGGACGAATGGGAGGAACTTGACGGGCGACCACGAGCAGCAAGGGCCACAACATCTTGACGAGCAGCAGCAGCCCGCTCGTTGGTGACGGCCCGTTGTCGTTCCTCTTGAATGACAAGGGAGTAAACCCGATTAAGGTTCGGAAGAGGATCCTTAGCCAAGATATTAGATCGGATAGTGCCGTAAGTATCATCATCAAGACCCATCAAGAATTGATGGATCAATTCCTCTTCTCGATCGGCCTCTAATTCAGTAGCCCAAGTTTGTAAGCACTTGCAGGAGCCACATGAACAACCACGTTTTTTGGTGTACGTGGACAATTCAACTTGCAAGAGATTGAGACGACCAAAGTAGGCTTCGACGGATTGCCCATTCTGGGAAGAGCGAGCGATTTCAGTCCGAAGTTGATGCACACGAGGGGAATTCCCAATGGAAAACCACTGTTTGATGTTGTCCCAAAGAGTCTTAACGGAGTCAGAGTAAGTCAAGGAGGATCGTAAAGCCGGATCGATGGAATTAAGGATCCAACCGACCATCATAGAGTGCACGCTGCACCAATCATCGTATTCATCGGTGCCTGTGGAAGGCATTGGAAGAGTGCCATCAATGAAAGCGAGTTTGCCTCTTGCTCGGAAAGCATTTCGCAAAGACCGCTCCCATTCTTGGTAGTTATCCCCCTTCAGGACAATCGGGCTGATTTTCAAGCCGGTATGGTCGGAAGGGTGGAGATAGTAGGGAGACCGCTGTCGAGCGGAATCAGTAGAGGCCTTGGCGGCGGCGTCGGCGGCAGCCTTGGCGAATAGTTCGGCGGTGGCAGCGGCAGCAGATCGGCTGCAGCTTTGAGTGTGGCTGGATCAGACATACTGCACGAGATGGAATCGTGAATCAAAGTAAAAAAAAAAATTGAATTTGGCTGAATGATGCGGAGAAAATCACGCAAGGTAATTGTATTTAGGGTTTTGGCTCTGATGCCATGTAAAATCAGAGACGCTTAGAATGGGAGAATTTTCTCTGTCTATTAAGGTTCCAAGATGTACAATATATATATGACCTTTGACCTAACTTGGGCCATAAGATCAGAAAGATATCTACAATATCAAGAAACTTATATACATAAAACTAAATATATAAGAATAAGATATAAACTATCATAATACTAAGCCTCGAACATAAAAATGTAGAAATTGTACTAATGTAAAATGCTTTACAAAAAAGCGATTGCAAAAATGCATTGGTCGAACAAAATTTTCAGTTGCCTATGTCTATATATACATGAGGTAAACGAGAAATACTACTTCAACAATACTTTTTTTGACAAGGGCAATGAATCTCATTCTTTGTTGACCCATTATTGTACTGCCAATCTCTAAAGCAAACATCAACACAAAGCCACAAACATAACAAACCGAAATCAGGCCAGGGAAAAACAAACAACTACTTAATTGTTCCATTCATAAATAATTATATCATCTTCATGTCATGGTAATTGATAATTGAGTGCTGAGCTATATATCCACTTATAACCTGCATTTAATGAAAAGATGATGGCCAAATATGCACCATTCCACTATACAGCTTTCGAACAATTTGGAAAGCTTGATTTTAAAAAAAACGTGGATATTTAACTAACAAAAATCTATGATTATCTTTTTGATATGTGACCAATTGTCAAACAATTTGGAAAAGCATGATTTAAAAAAAAACATGGATATTTAACTAACAAAAATCTATGATTATATTTTTGATATATGATCAATTGCTATGGTTTCACAGTTCTATGTAGGATAGAGTAACAGAGTTGACAAATTTAGTAGATTTTGAAGCTGAATACCCATTGTCCCCTCTCCAAAAAAATTAATTAACGTGCAAAAAAGGGTAAAGAGGATTTGTCAAGCACATACTAAATTGACCACCGGAATTAAAGTCACATGTATATTAACTACAACAGAAAGGTGTTTTAGCGAGAAAAAATTTCCTCGCTAAAAGTGGAGATTTTGTCGATGAAGGTGATTAATTTCCTCGCAAGTTCGTCGTAGAAAACTCGTCAAGGAAGGGTTTCAACGAGGAAAAAAATATTTTCTCGGAGAAGCCTTTTTGCGACGATAATAATATTTCTCGGTATTATAATTTTGCGACCATTATTTTTCTCGCAAAAAGGTATACAATTTCGTTGCCGAATAAGATGAGGGATTATACAATGGTCGTTGAATATTATTGTCGACCAAATAAATTTTTTCGCTGATCCTTTTATTTCCTCGTTAAAAATGGCTTGTAATTAAAATATTATAAATAAAAAATATTTAAAATAATATTAGAGACAATTTTTTTCTCGAGATATGTAATTTTTATCGAGAAAAACAAATTCCTCGTTATTTATACCCTTTTAGCGAGAAAATATTGTCTCAGTACATGCACCTTTTAACTACAAAATCATTTTGTTAGTGTAGGACTTACGTTTATCATCTTTAAAAATAGTTTTTTTTTGTGAGAAAGTTATTCCTCGTTATTGCCCAACCTTTTAGCATGGGAGATGTTTTAGCGAGAAAAATTCATAAAAATATTATAAGACCTACAAAATATCAAGAAAATGAATTCTATGATTTAATATAAATAATTATGATTCGATAATATATTAAAAACCTATTAAAAATAACTTAATAGATTATAATATATGTATTTCTAGAACAACTAGTAATTGTACTAATAAGTGTAAACCAAATTCCAAATTAGAAATGAGCTACAAGTCTTTAACTATCTTGCTCTTGCTTATGCTCATGCTCTTGAAGCTCGTGCAACCTGCTTTCCTGAAGCTCGTGCTACTTGCTCACTGCTGCTCAAGCATTCTCAATCTCTGATCGGGCAATGTGTCGTTCCTCCCCTCAAAAAGCTTCTTTGCATCTTCCAAAGCCTGCAGAAGGAATAATGAAAACATATCTTTTAGGGCTTCCGTCGAGATTAATGGGTTGTTGCTGTTGTTATAGAATTTGACATAGAAAGTGAACTAACATAGAAAAGTTACAGAATCTAAAGGTTAGATATGCAAGCAAGTTTCTTTTACTAACTAAAAAGATGAAATAACATAAAAAGTGATTTTGAAGTTTAATTCCTTAACAGAAGTTCCAATTTTTTTAGCCTCAGAAATCATCCATACTAGTATGAACTCAAAATATAAAGCAGGAACTCAACTATATACATCATGCACTCAAAAAATACAGCAGGTATACACTAATATACAACATGACAACCCAACCAAGTTTTTTTTTTGTGATGTACAAATTACATTTAAGACAGTAGGAACTCAAATATATAGTAGGAACTCAACTATACAGCAAGTACACACAAATATACAACATGACAAACCCAACCAAGTAATACAGTAGAAACATGACCTGCACCATGACGAGTAATCAACATGAAGCAAATGACAACGCATATTGCACATGATTCATCTTTGAACTAATATCAGCTGCTAGGTTAGTAATAATCTCCGACAGTGATTTCAAACAACAAAGATTAAAAAGAAAAGGAAAAAACACATCATTAATGGATCAAAGTAATGCAATATGACAGAATCCTTCGGGAGGTAACTTCACCTGTTTGTGGCCATGAGGACCTTAATGTTACCACGTGCATCAGAACCATCAAGCTGGTTCACAATTTCAAGCATGGTATGCTGGACCTCATTATCACCAACCACACCATCATCAAAACGTGCTCCTCCAATAGCATCGACTTCATCAAAGAACACAATGTAGACTTTTTTGGATCTCAATGTCTACAATAAAAGATAAAAATAAATAAAAAAATCTTATATATCTAGATGAGAAAGACCACATATAATTAAGAATGGATGATGTTAAAAACTCCAATTAATTAATATAGGCATGACTTGACCATACCTGAAATAGTTCACGAACTATTCGAGCTCTCTCACCAACATACTTCTACACTGATTACTTTTCATATATACAGCATGCACTCAAAAATATACAAGCCCTAAGCAATAGAATAGAAGCAAACATCCTAACAATACATCAACAATACAGCAGAAACTCAAAATTCTAAAATATACCAGCCCTGATTAGACAAATATACTAAGCAGAAAATTCTAAAGCAAATCAATTGATCGGATCTATCGCACAATAAACAATAAAACCCTAAGACTTAACTAGCAAACAGTGAATCCTCATCAATCGAACAATAAATTAATTGCCTGAATCAATCATACAATAAACTGAAACGTTTCGATTGGAATTCGATAACTGCTTCAATCTGTTTTAGAAACAAAAAAAATCAAAAGTTAGGTGTGACCGAACATCATTGTTAAATTAAAAAAAACAATTAGAAAACTTATATAACCTATGCAACACTGAATCCACCCTCTGGAAAGTTTTGCTGGTAGAGCACAATATTTGCTGCATCTACTATAGCCTCATAATCAGAATTCTTTCCAAGACAATCCTTTGTAAGAATAAAAATAAGAATAAAAAAAAGTAATTAAGAATTTGAATAGCATTATCTAAATCACACAATCTTCAAAAGCAATCACACTATATTTTCATACTTATACTACTATATGCAATTGCATTCTATTTAACAAAATTGGAACCAACCATCTTTACAGGAAAAGGGCCAATCATACTAAGCAATGTTGTTAAGATAAAAACTATTTGCTACTCCAAACATTGTTTAGCAAAATTGACATAGCAAATTCAAGGCACCTCCTTAAACAAGGCAACCATCTGATGCAAATTTTCATCACACATAATCACAAGTCATCATACTTACATTGGCTTATTCCACCTCCTTTATCCATCTCAGCTAAACCAACCAAATTTATGATATATCTCAGCTATACCAACCAAAAGTATAATAAGTTGGAAACTTCCATCCAATTCAATCTACTAATTCATTTCACCTATCTACATTATCACATGATATTTAGACAAGTATCAACTCACCATGAAACATCCAAAATTAGGTTTAGCTTCCCTCTACATGGCCAGCCCTGGCACCGGTTGTGCAAAATTTGCAGTCTCCCTAGAGTCGATGTCAACACAAACCAAGCTCAGACCACACCCACAACACCCTCCATTCTCATCAACAAACACCTTCTTAACCTCCCATTTCCCACTCCATACCAGCCCAGGCCATGCCATCCGCCTCAATTCTCTTCTCTCATCGCCCTCAATCTCTCAAAATTCAACTCCCCGCCACCCACTTTCTCCGCCTTTTCGCTCCCAAACCACCTCTCCACCGTCGTGGCTGTCGCCTCACTCATACTCCTCGCTGCCTCTCTTAATTTGTGCAAATACTCATACACTCTTTCCTCTCTTCCGGAATCCATACTAACCCAAAGCAAGACCACGATCTCAACCTATTCTCTCTCATATGTTCATCGCAAACTTGATAAACAAGAAGAGGAGATCGGGGGAATTGCAGACGGCGTCGCGTGGGATTCGAATTCAGATAGATGAGATTGTAATTCGAAACTGTAGTAGGTGGGAATTGCAGACGACGTCGCTTGGGATTGGAATTTGGAACTAAGGTGGGAATTGCAAACGGCGTTGCTTGGAATTCCGATGTGAGAGCGAGAATGATAGCTCGCATATAGGAGTAGTTTAGATGCATGTTTTATTTATGTTTTAGTTAGTTTTAGGTTGGTTTTTATGTAGTTTTTAGGTTTTTGTGTTGTCGGGTAGTTTGCGCTTGTTTGCTCGGTTTTGCAGGTTTTTAGGTTCAGGAGCAGCATCTGGGCAAAAGTTGGATTGACCATGGCGGTATTGGATGCATGAGGTAACTCCTATATTAACCTTTTGTCATAATTATGCATGTGGGGGCCATTTTAGTTCTAATAAAACAACTAGGAAGGTATTTGATGCAGGATTTTACTGGCCAAGCATTTTTAGGGATGCTCATGGCTTTTGTAAATCCTGTGACCGATGTCAAAGAGTTGGGAATATGTCCCAAAAGAATGAGATGCCTCAATCTCCTATTATTTTCTGTGAAATTTTTTACGTATGGGGCATTGACTTTATGGGTCCTTTTCCTAATTCTTTTGGGAATTATTATATTTTGCTTGAGGTGGACTACGTTTCCATATGGGTGGAAGCGAAGGCCACCAGGACTGACGACTCTAAAGCGTTGACAGATTTTTTGAAGACCAACATTTTCACTAGATTTGGAGTCCCTAGAGCTTTAGTTAGTGACAAGGGATCCCATTTCTGTAATAGGATGGTTAGTGCATTATTGAAGAAGTATCATGTCACACACAGGGTCTCTACAACATACCATCCTCGGACAAATAGCCAGGCAGAGGTGTCTAACAGGGAAATCAAGTCCATTTTGGAAAAGACTATTGCACCAAACAGAAAAGACTGGAGTGTTAGGTTGGATGATGCACTATGGGCATACAAGACTGCTTATAAAACACCAATTGGGAAGTCACCATTCAGGTTGGTGTTTGGTAAAGCATGTCATCTACCGGTGGAAATTCAACATAAAGCATACTAGGCAGTCAAGAAGTGCAACATGCAAGAAAATGAGGTGGGCAAATTCAGGAAACTTCAACTCCAAGAATTAGAAGAAATCAGGCTTGAGTCTTATGGCAACGCAGTAATATACAAAGAAAAGACAAAAGCCTGGCATGACAAGCATATATGGAGGAAGAATTTCAAGGTTGGAGACAAAGTACTTCTGTTCCAATCTCGCCTCAAGTTGTTTCCTGGAAAATTAAGCTCAAGATGGAGAGGCCCTTTTGTGGTAGCACGTGTATATCCATATGGCGCTGTCGATGTCTATGACGGGGCCACTCATTCCGTCTTCAAAGTGAATGGTCAGAGACTGAAGCCATACTATGAAGGATTCAACAATGCCACTTTAGAAGAAACGGCTCTACAAGAGCCGGAGCAAGAGCCTTAATATCCTTTTTACGTCAAGCTAATGACGTTAAACAAGCGCTTCTTGGGAGGCAACCCAAGGTCTAGTTTAGTTTTGCTTTGAATGTTGTTTTGAGTTTTAGGTTTTGCTTTTGTTTCTTTAGTTGTTAGTTAGTAGAAGTAATCCTCAAAATTACAGATAGCTCAGGCCAGCGTCGGAAGGTATGCCTAAGTACCTTTTATAGTAGTTAAAACTCGGATTGGGGACTAAAATTGCGTGGTTAAGCAATCAAGCCCCAAAAC
Source organism: Fallopia convolvulus (assembly GCA_964016875.1). NCBI lineage: Eukaryota > Viridiplantae > Streptophyta > Magnoliopsida > Caryophyllales > Polygonaceae > Fallopia > Fallopia convolvulus. The sequence goes on from OZ024721.1 coordinate 7,658,687, forward strand.
CCGAGCAATTCCAACTGCGGGATGAGTACGCGGGATCGCACATTGCGCGGCCGCGCAATTCTAGAGCTCATCCCGCGCCATCCCAACTGAGGCCTACTTACGCGGGGTAGCAATTGCGCGGCCGCGCAATGATCTGCTAACCCGCGCATTTGGCCGATTTCAGCGACGGGTAAGTTAAAACCCCGACCCCTTTCTTCTTCCTCATAACACACGCCCCCTCCTACCTTTCTCTCAAAACCTCCATTGAAGTTCAAGTTCAAGCTCCATTCAAGCTCTTTCAACCCGGATTTTCAACCCAAATCAACCAAGGAACTCAAAATCAAGCGGGATTCAAGTAAGTTTGCTCAAATTTCTCTTCAATATCGGTTTTAGTAATTAAACCTAGATCTAGGTTTAGCTAGAAAAACCCGAATTTCCTGCTTTTAGGCTCGGATTTAGGCTTAGCTCTTTCATAAAAGTTCGTGTATTGCATGATTCTAGTCTAGATTCGTGTTTTATGTGAGCTTTTTCTACAAATCCGAAATTTGATTAAAATATTCTAGGTAGTGGGGGAAGAGAGTGGTTGAGAGCTTATTTGTGAAATATTGATGTGGTTGTCCTTGCCGGGACAACAGAATTGTGTTTGCGTGGTTTGTTTGTGGTGATTGTGCAGGTCTTTGTGAAATTCTGAAATTATGGGTAAGAAAAGGGCTAGAACCGATGGAACATCTTCATCTCGTACTGCTAGTCAGGGTGTTCATCTGGTTCCTCCTACTGTGGAGGGAGAAAGCACTCCAGAGACCTTTGGGTTTTGTCTGACTAAGCTCGTTCACATTGCCAGATTTGATTTGCTGAAAGATAGGGAGTGGAAGGCGACTAGGTTTATAGATTGGAGTTTAATGGATGCCCTTGGTCTATCACATTTGTTAAGGGAGATGGCAGCATATCTACATATGGGGCAGTTCTTACAGTTGTGTGAACCTACTTTCAAAGGGTTATCACTTGAGTTTTTGAGCTCCTTATCAACAGATTTCAGAGGTGAAGGGGAATTTAAGTTTTTGTTGGGAGGTATAAGAAGGAAGATGACCTTTAAAGAGGTCAATACTGTGTTTGGATTCTGTAATTTTCCCTGTAACGATGTTGTGCTGAATGAGATTGGTGCCACCTAGGCGGATAAACATTTCTGGAGGTCCATCACAGGGAGACTGATCTATGAGCCTACCAGGGAAAAGGCTTCTCCCATTACTCACCTTGCCATTCGAGTTTTTCAGAGATTCATAGCTTGTACTCTGAATGGGCGGGGTGAGGGTGGAAACAACTGCCCCAAGGAAGATGTTGTTGTGTTGGGCGCCTGCTTAAAAAGAAAGAAGTTGAATTTGGGTGCTATGCTGATGCACCATCTGGCTCATGTTGGAAACAAGGGAGGAGGAGCCATCTGTATTGGTGGGATTGTGACCTATCTAGCCAGGCACTTTGGAGTTGATCTTGATAGGCGACATGTTGACATTTCGCCCTTGGCTATAGACTTCACCATGCTTAAAAAGATGGGTGCCCTTTACAAGTACATGAAATCTTATTTCTGGGTTATTGGAGATACAAAGAGTGTGATGAAGCTCCCTTATGGAGCTAGAGTGAGGATTGGGAACAACCCGGCCAACTGGTTTATTGGAGTCCGGGATGATGATCTAGAGCTGAATGATGTCAAGGGCCCTGCTAGGGGTAAAAAGAAGGCTCCAATTGTTATTGAGGAAGAGTCAGATGAAGAAGAGATGTATGATGATGACTTTGCTATGGCTGGAGAGGAAGAATAGTCGGATGAAGATGAAGAATCTGAGGAGGAGTATGAGTCTGAGGAGGAAGAAGATCAACAGCGACAGTTTGATCCTTCTTTGCCTTCTGGAAGTGGTCCCTACTTTTCTGATACTCAGTACAGTCAGATGATGGATATGAAGAGACAGATGCAGTTCGACAACACACATCGTTACAATGATATGTCGTCTCACATTGATCAGAGCTTCCAGAGTATGAGGGGTTATGTGGATGAGAGGTTAACCTCTTATCAGACTCATTAGGATCAGCAGTTTGCTGCATACTAGGCTGGCCAGGATGAGCAATTCAGGTTGCTCAACACTAGACTTGATGGATGGAGTTCGACGGGATATCCACCTCACATGTCTTACCCTCAGTATGCTTTTCCCGACCCGCCATATCCTTAGTATCCGCCGTACCAGCCACCTCCTACAGAGTATCCGCCACCACCACCACCGGATTTTCCGCCCTACTACCCACCAAACAACTAGAGTTTTGTGAGTATTTCTCTTCTCTTTACTTTTTACTATACTTTGGGGACAAAATATGTTTTAAGCATGGGGGAAGGGAATTACTTGTTTGCATTGCATTTAGTTGCATTAGATTAGGTCATGTTTAAATTTTTGCATGCATTGATTTTCCTGAAAAATAAAAAAAAATCTGAAAAGTTTGAAAAAATACAAAATATTGCATTTAGGTTCTTATTTCCCCATTGTTTGATACCTCTTGTGTTTCTATGCTAAGTATGAGTCCTAACCCATAATTTGCATGATTTGCTGAAGTTTATATGATATGAGCATGATCATTGATTGATTACCTTGATTATAGGACTGAGCATGTATTTGGCTTGAGTATTTGATTCATTCTGAAGTTCTAGACAAAAATTTGCCTTGTGAGATATTTTTGGCCTTTCATGATTATATTTGTTCTCTACATTCTTGAGTGCATCACCATGATTATCTAGCTCTAGAACTTGCGTTAATACTCTTTTTCAAGGCTGCTTTATATGATTGAATGCATGACATTAAAATGATTGAGGCAATGTTTCTTATAGCCTATTATTTCCATTCCTACCTTACAAGATCCATGTTTTCACAACCCCATTTCTTTTAAGCTTTAAGCCTATTTTTGATTACTCCACAAAATTTTCCTAGCCTAATAAGCTTGACCATCCGGGATTTAGGACTTTAGGTCGTGTTTTTGTTTTTGTGTGAGTTATGTATAAGTATGGGGGAGTTGAAAAGGAGGAAAAGAGGAATACAACTCTAGCATGAAAGTGAAAAAATGGAGATGAAAAGTTTGTTATAAAAGAAAAGAAAATTGAGCTTTAATGTTAGTAGTCTTCATTAGTGTGAAAGAAAAGAGTTGAAGAAGTGGTGAAGAAAGAAAAAAAAAAGAAGCAAGTGTATGAAAGTGTGTATGGAGTTGAGAAAGAAAAGTTTGGGAGAAGTAGGAGAAGAAAATGTGTAAAAGTTCGGTTTAAGATTAGTTCTTTATCCCGGATTTAGCACCACAAGCCAAAGATCCCTTCCAAATTTCTCTTTACCTTGGCCCCATTATAACCCTTAAAAAGACCTCATGATTTTTGTTATGTGTTTGATCCCCGGCCAGCGGTTGAGATTCAGAACTCTGATGCAAGCATATGGTAGTCTAGTTTTCATCGGGGCAAAAGTTGGATTGACCATGGGAGTGGTGGATGACTAAAAGAGAGCTAAGAGATGCTAGAATGAAGATTGGAGAAGTGCAAGTGAAGAGCCAAGACAAGAAGAAAGCTCGGGTTGCAAGCCGAGCATTGCAAGCCGCGCAATCCAAACTGAGGAGCACTTACACGGGATGGCATAAAGCGGGGCCGCGCTTTTGGGCAAACCGCGCAATCTGGTGTTTCTATGCGGGCGTCATTTGGGCCGAGCTCGTGATTTTTGGGCTTGTATTATATCATGTCCGAGATGTGGCTTAAGATATAAGTCTTGAGGGTTATTTTTGAAGACATATATATATATATATATTATGTTAGTTTATTTTCTCATAACTTTTGTCAAACTTTTGGAGGCTAGGGTTTTTCTCTCAAGAGAGCAACTTTGAAACTCTTGTAAGTTTTTTTTTATAAGGTAAGAATTCGGATACCAAACAGACTTGATAATCCGAGAGGCCGTTAAAAAACGGCAGCCGTGTGTTTTCAATTTAATTATGCATTGCTAAATTTATTGTGTTTGGCTAGTTATTGAAGTCATGATTTGTATATAATTGTGAGGTTTGATTGATTCTCAATAAACTTGAATAGAGTTTATTCCCTGTGCTTAATTGAATCTAAACTAGGGTTTTGTTAGATTAGCTACCTAATTGAATTTCTAGTTAAAACCGAATCTGATTAATTACCGGTTGGAGTTAATTTGATCAAGAGTATACTTTAAGCAATTTAGTACCGGTTGGACTAGTTGGTTGAAAAAGGGAATAAATTCACAAGTCACTTAGATGTCTGGTTGCTCTAAGTGTTTGTTTCTATTGATAACTTGAATCGTCATGTTGTTATTTAATTGAATCTAGAAGGTCTTCTAGGTTGTTTTATAATTAGGGTTGTTAGACTGGTAGTTCTATCAACTAAATCTGAAGTTTGGATCTTAATCCTTAGTAGGACCATTATCAACAATAGATTATTCAAGTGAGAAGAGAATCAAGAGAATCAATGATCGACAAATCAATATCATGATGGATTTAACTAGTTGAACACGCTTGTCTTTCATATATTTAAATCATCTTTGCATTCATAGTTAGTTTTATTCTTGCATAGTAGTTTAGAATTTACAAATTACAAACCCCCTTTGGTTTGGCATACAAGTAATAACACAAATACACAGTCCTTGTGGGATCGACCCTTACTTGCCGCTCTACTGAGTTGGTAAAGATAAGGTTTCTTTGATAGGTATTAACGACCACTGAAAATACCTCATCAGAGAGAAAGAGAGGAAATCGGCTCCAAATCCATTTTTTAGGTCGAAAACTCCAAATCCTTTGTAATTGTAATTTAAGGTTAATTTTGATCGCCAAATTAATTTGGGTAAATTTTGGTTTAGCGCTCTATTTTCATAATAAAACGATGAATTCTAAATCTATTTGTTTTTTAAGGATAGGCAATTAGAATTTAACACAATTAGTTTCATTAAAGAGAAATTATGAAAAAAAATATTATTAAAAAATATTATTATATATGCAGTGTACAAGCCTGGTTAACTAATGATAATTTTTATAGAATAAGTTAAATTAAATAATAATAAAATTATCAACTTTATATAGAAATATTATCGCTCGATTTAAATTTCAAAATAGTTACACATTTTTGGAGTAATTAATGATGCTAACAAAAAGGTTATAAAATAATGTTAAAATTCTCAAAACGTTAGTTTTTTCGATTTTCGGTTCGATTTCAGGTACTTTAGCCATTTTTTACACCAACAAACTAGACCTAAATATAACGCTATATAATAATAAATTTACACTCTAACCCTAAACCTTAGCCATTTTTTACACCACCAAACTAGACCTATGCAAATGCGAAATCGAGCCTAGACATGGATGCGGGCTAGATGCATTGTCCATGTCCTCCCATATTGGCAGACTCGAATAGCTTGTCGGGACTCATATGCCCAAGTCTGCCTAAAACCCCACACCACACTACAAACCCTAAACCCTCAAACCCTAACCCAAACCCTAACTTATATTACTAATAACTAAAGTTGAAGCAATTTCTGACCGCGTTGCGCCACATCACCCCTTTATTCAAATAAAAATTTTAAATCATTAATTATGCAAAAAAAAAATTTTCTCCAAATAAACATAAAGATAAAATAATATTTGTAAAAATTTATCCCCAAATAAACATAAAGATAAAATAATATTAGTAGATTTGACCAATATAGATAAAAAGCACATTATATTTATTATATTTGTAAAAGATAAATAAAATATAATAAAGATAAGAAAAATATGTACACGTGATCACATATATATCTTTGAAATAAAAATAGCCATATCTATCATCATAACTATATACTAAAGCGGAGGTTAAAAAAATTATTAAACGACACATGTCGCTTTTAGATTGGACCAAACCACCCCTTTTATTAAAACCAATCTTTGGCAAAATAATTAAGTTTAATATAAAGATAGTGTAATACAATCTTATATCACTATAATCAATGGATATAAAATCCCATTCTTAATTTTAAGAAAATAATCTTTTATTTTTAGATATGATAAATAGGAAGATTATTAAGATATTTTTATGCTATATATTATACAAATATTAGGATATTTATTTTATTTTTAGATAGAATGCATATGCTAGGTTTAGATAATTAAGTTTAATATAAAGATAGTGTCAAGTTTTTAAATAACAAATATTATAATAATTTATATTATTCTTTCTATACATCCAATTTTCTTTATTATATAAACTTGATCTATATGTTGATATTATTTTTATGCATAATTTATTTTTTATCTTGTAACAAGATTTGGGCTCCAAGTATATAATGTTTTTTTTTATCTATATGTAGATATTTTATAATATAATAAATTATTTATCCTTATGTTAGTATACATTGATATAATTTTATATGACTCAACGTTTTACATTTAACTACTAGAATAAATTAATTTAAATTTAAATTTATAAGAAAAACTAAAAGTTAATATAAACTCTACCACTAAAAACATGGCCCATTAAAATAAAGTTAATATAAACAATTTCGTAACTAAAAATATGTTGATTGACATTAAAATTTAATGACAATATTACATTTAACTATCATATTTATAGATAGAAAATTAATATTTAAAAGACAACGTATTTATGGATGGAAATTTAAAAAGTTGTCATTCTTAAGCATAGAAAATTAATATTGAAAAATCTGAAATTAATATCAAAAATATGGTCAATATTAATTAAAAATGTTGACATACTTATAAATGAAAAATTAATATTAAAATTCTGAAATTAATATAAAAATATATGGTTAAAAATATGGTTCATAAAAATTAAAAAAAGTTGGGATATGAAATTAGTATTTATTATGAGATATTGAAGTAAAAAAGACAGTTGAGATATTAAATTACTATTTTATATTTGTCATATTTATGGATGAAAACTTAACTAGTTGTACCCGTCGTGCCATGCACAACTACGACTCATCAATTTTCAGATATATTATAAATATTATATAATAAAGTAAATATACAAAAATAAATAAAAAGCCAAAAAAATGTAAATTCATAAAAAATAATCAAATTCAATTCTTTAAAAATCTTTTCAATGAAAAGTTAAAAAGATAAATAATAACAAAAGATTAAAAAATATAGAATTTTTTAAAGATAAAAATTCTTCTATATTTACATAAAAATCCAAAAAGGAAATTAAGGAAAAGATAATATAATTATTTATAAAAATTTAACTTAGGCAAGTAATTATATTTAAAAATTTTACTTTTTTGTCAAAATTTTATTTAAGATAATTGTTTTATAAATAGATAAAAGATAAAGATAAAATAATTTTTGTTATTTTTTTTATTAAAATTCGAATTAATTTTTTCCACAGGAATTATACAAAGGAATTTAATTGTAAAAAATATAAATATTTTTTTAAATATAAGGTGGGTTAGAATTATTGTGGTGGGTAGAAAATTTACAACCTTAATATATAGTTATAGATTTTATTTCAAAGATATATATTTCATATCAAGTACATATTTTTTTGAATCTTTTTTATTTATCTTTTACCAATATAATAAATATAATGTCCCTTTCTTTATCTATTTATGTCTATTTGGGGATAGCTTTTTTGCATAATTAATTTTTAATAATTTAATATTTCAATTAACTATAAAAACTATTATTTTAATAAATGGGTGATGTGGCGCAATGTGGTGGCAGAAAATTGCTTCGGTTTTAGTTATTAGTAATAGACATTAAAAATCTGTTATTATATATATATACTTATAGATAAAAAATTTAGATAAAAATGATTTTATATTTTTCATATTTATGGATAAAAAACTTATATATTTCTAATATTTTAAATTATTATTTTTTATGTGTCATACATATGGATAGAATTATTGTATTACTTCTTTGTGTTTGTAAATTTTGATTAAATTGATATAAATATATAAGGACATTTCTAAAAAAACTATACTTATCTATAAAAAATTATCATAAGTCCACATGCAATAAGTCAAATAGTTTTTCAGCGTAAGAATTGCTAGGAGGTGACGGAACATTGTGAAATTTTGCTAATGAGCACACATCACAAATAAAATCTCCATGTAAAGAACTTTTGCAATTAGGAATATGTAGCATTTTTGACACAGAAATATGTCCCAATCTTCTATGCAACAAATCAAAATCACAATCACCAGTAGTAGCACAATTGTAATGTTTGGCAAAATTATTTTTCAATCTATTAAACTCGGAAAAAACTAATATTCTTGTTTATGCTTCCAGTCTTGACTCTTAACATCCCTCGCGATCCTTCTCCAACAACCAAAGTTCTCCTACTCATATAGTCCTACACCATACAATAATATTTGTGAAAATGTGCTATTAGATTTCCAGATGAAACTAGCTTACTAACACTAGCTTACTAACAAACAATAAATTGCATCTTAATTCTGGCATATGCAACACATCTCTTAATATCAAATCATCATTTTATTTTACATCTCCCGCAGTTTGTACAATTTTTGTACTTCCATCTGGTAATACTATATGCACATGTATTCTAACTAAGGGTGGCTTGAGAAACCGATCACAAAAGGAGGTCATATGATCTGATGCTCCACTGTCCACAATCCAGTCTTCTAAATTATACTAAGTTGCATTTAACACTGAAACTGTAATACTTGCAAAGTGAATGTTGTGCCTGATGTTTCTGCCACCTAAACTTGTGCCTTCTCTATATCCCGATGCTGAAGCTAAGCCACCTAGTCTGTCTCCCTTAATTCCAAAATTTCCTAGAATTCTTCTTGCCTCAACGTTCAAAGCTCCCTCTGGTCCGATGCATTTCACCACTTCTTGGTAGGAACTAGACAAAGTTGACACAACTTTTATGCTTTGTTGCTCAAAATTACCTCGATGATCTCTGTTAGAGCATATAGATATAGGTTTTAGAGCATGTTTTTATTCCCTTATTATGCATTTCTAGATAGAGTTTTTCTTTAAGTTGTAGTTTAAGTTTTATTTCGGTTTAGTTCGGAATCTACGCTTTTCTGTGCTTTCTTGCAGGTTGGAAGGTAAAGCATGGTGGATGTGAAGCTAAGGACCGGAGCTAGGATCGAGTGGAGAGTATTCAAGTGAAGAACCGAAGGGAAAATCACAAATCAAGATGAAGCTTAAAGTGATTTAAGTGAAGATTGGAAGAGCTATGGCCCAAGAGCTTGAGGGATAAAAACGCTTAAACCCGGGTCATGCATTCGAGTCTTATTTTGACACCTCTATCTTGCAATGCTTGGTTTGGGAGATACAGTGGTCAGATGAAGCTGAATTTGGTATCACTGGAATTCTAACTCGAAGAGCTACAATTCAAATTTTTACTCCGAGTCCAAATTCCAACTCGAAGAGTGTCAAAACAGCCTCTAAAGTGTCACTAGAGTTGCTGAGGCCGGGGCGCGGGCAGGACCAGCCATAGCGCGACCGCGCTTTGGGTGACATTGACCGTGCTTTGGCACGTTGATCCGACGCTGATATCGAGCCTCCGTGTTATCTTGTGGTCCGACTTTAGTAGTATTTTTGGATATTTTGAGCCATGATATAAATACTTTTCTTAGGTTTTATTTGGAGGATGCTATCTATTACTCTTGCTTTTTACGTTATTTTGAATTGGAGATTTGTGGGAGACCAAACCCTAGTTTGCAATATTGAAGAGAAATCAAACTCTTGTAAGTTTGATTCTTCTTTAATGTCAATTTCTAGCTAATTTTCCCATGTGCAACTAGTTAGTTGAAGTTGTATGCATGATTGTTTGTGAGATTTGAATTATTTCTATTTTCCTTGACTAGGTTGAATCTCTCCGTGCTTGATTGATTAAATTCACTTAGGATTATAATAGCTTGATCACCTATTCTACTTCTAGGTTGAATTACAACTAGAATAATTAAATAGACGATGGAATTTGATTATTCACAAATGAATCCTTTGATTAAACTTATAGACGGTGGAATAAGGTTAATCAAAGGCGGAGAATTTAATCACAAGACTTCAGGAATAGATGGTGGAATTCATGATTATTGTTTGTATTGAATGCTTTGAACTTAATTGCATGATCAACTTGACATAAAAGGTTTTCTAGGTTAATTGATTAAAAGGTTGTTAAAGACGGTGTATATTAATAACCACCTTAAGCTTGAATTTCATAAATTCACAATAGATTAGTCAAGGGAAATCGAAATAAGATTAATCAAGGATCAAAAATCATGTATGCAATGGATACGAAACTAGTTGGACGCTTTTCTCTATATTTAAATCTTCATTTATTTTATTTGTTTTGCTTTATTTCATTAGATTAATAGGTTGAATCATAAAAACCCCATTTTTACTTATTAATATTATTTAAAAACGAGTAATCTGAGTCCTTGTGGGTTCGACCCTTGCTTCTACTATACTTAGGTTCGGAAGTTTGGATATTTCTTTGAGAACGATTTTACCGCGACATAAAAGTGTTCGTTAAATTTGGCGTCGTTGCTGGGGACTCGACTATTTCTTTGTGTTTATTTAGTATTACTATTTTTTGGCGTTGTGAACCTATCTTACGTTTCATAACACCCGTGCTACTGATCCATGGCTATGTTTGCATGTAGACAACTACAGGGTGAATATTTTCATGAGTATTTTGCTAGACTAAAGCAAAAGATTCATGAATATGGTACTTTGCTGGGTTATTATCCATGTGAGAGAGAATTATGTGAATGCATCCTAAACCGTTTGAATTCTCAAACTCGAGGGCTCGTAGAGTACATGAGCAATTATAGGCTTTGGTGTATGGGACCAGAAGAGTGTTGGGACTTCTTTTGGTACATGAGCCATCAATGTATGCTAGTCGAATTATCTCCACCAATTCCCTATCCAATGATGGGAGAGGTGGCATTGGAATCAAATGCCCTTGAGTTAGACACCCAAGTGCAAGTTGAGGAGGAATCCACTAGAGTTGAGTTGGGTTATGAGGGTGACTTTAATGTCCAATATGACTTTATTCCTATTATTCAACTTGAAGAGAGCACCAAGGAGCCAAGTTCAATCTCTATTGACATGGAGAAGCCTATAGAACCAAGTGAGTTTAAGGTTGGTACTAGAGAATACTCACAATTCATCTTTGAGGAAAGTGGTGATGGTGACAAGTACTTTGACCCATACTCTAAGTATTTTCTGACATCACCACTTGTGTTGACTTTTTTTTGAGCATAGGCCATTTCATGAAAATTGGTCTCACAAGTTTGATAAGTTGAAGCGGTTTTTAAATGGGCTATTCAATTTGAAATTATCCTTGTGCTACTTATTTTCTTGTGAGATGTATTCACAGGCTTTTGACAGGTTGTTAAGGGCATTGACAATGTCTAATCTTGTCAAATCATGCTAAACGTCAAGCTAATGACGCTAAACAAGCGCTTCTTGGGAGGCAACCCAAGCTTTAAGTTTAGTTTTTCTTTGTTTTCGGTTTGTTTTTGTGTTGTTTTTGTTTTGTTTTGGTTTGTTTTTGTTCTTAGTTTTAGGTAAAGTCGAGAAACAGGTACACGCGGTCCGAGAAAGCCAAGGCGCCCCCGTGCTCATAGCACCACCACCGCCAGAGGAGTAGATTCTTGAGTGTGTCAAGTTCTTGTGACGAGGTTAGTTTTGTTTTTCTCTTATCTTTTCTTTTACTTTGGGGACAAAGTAAAGTTTAAGCATGGGGGAAGGGGATTCTTTATTTTGTCATAAGTGCTTAGTTGTAGTTAGTTCATGTAGTTGCATTTGCATGTTTATTTTATTTTTATGCATCGTTAAAAAGTTTGAAAAATCCAATAAAAACTTGAAAAATTCAGAAAATAAAAAAAAGTTTTTTTTGCATTTTAGGATTCATTTTCCCCCTTGGAACCACTTGTTTATTGAGTGAGCATGATTTTATATCCCATGACTTGTTAGTTATTGATGAAAATTCTAAAATAAGAATTGCTTAATTATGAAGGAGTATACATGAAAGTGGAAATTTGAGTTATTTATGAAGTTCTAACCAATTTTTGCCTTGTGAGATCTTTTGAGCCTTTATATGCTATTTTTGCATGAAATTTCTTGAGTGCATCTCTTTGATTGCTCTAACTCTAGAACTTGTGTTTAGATTCTTTTTCGAGGCCACATTATATGATTTGAATGCATGATGTAAAAGTGATTGAGACAAGTTTTCTTTAGCTCATTTATATCCTTATCTACCCTACATTATACCTTTGTTTTGTAGCCCCATTGTTTTGAGCCTTAGCCTTGTTTATTAGCTCCAAAAAAATTGTTCCTAGCCGAATAAGCTTGACCCTTATCCGGGAATTAGGATTTGACTAGGGGAATTTTGTGGGTTATATGATGTACTTTGGGGTTTGTAAGGACGTTTGAAAAGGTGTAATTGAGGAAAATGTGAAAAATTGTTAAGAAACTTAAGGATGTTGAGAATGTTTATTGAAAATCGTTTGAGGAAAGTTAGGTATGAATGGTTGATTGAGATGGTGTTTTATGTATAAATTGCAAATTGTTCTTGTGAGAGAAGAATGAGAAAGAATGAATCTCAATTGGGTTTGTGGAAAGAAAATAAAAAAATGAGCAAAAGAAAGAAAGAAAGAAGTGTTCAAAGCAAGTAATGGAAGAAAGGGAAGAGCAAGTTCGGAAGATGTTTTGAGAGTGAGTGTTAATGTAATTTGGGTTTTAGTTGATTCTAGTTCCCGGATTTAACACCACATGACCAAATAATGATCCCACCTACTTGTCTATACCTTGGCCCCATTTAAACCTTGAAAAAGATCTCATGATTTACATTTTGCATTTGAACATCCGTGGTGAAGATTTAGTACACTGATGCAAGCATATGGTAGTTGGCATTCAAAGATGATTTTTGAGCGTAAACACATATCCTTTTTAAACATTTGAGCGTTGAGTGCAAACACATATACCTTGGTGAGGGTTAGAATGGATTAATAGCTTGGTTTGAAGCTTTCAATAAATGTATGCAACGATTTCATAGTTAAGTTTGAGTTTCTTGAAAATGAATGTAAGTCTTGACTTGCTTGTTTGTGGTGTGATTGATTTTATGTCTTGCTTGAGGACAAGCAAGGTTCAAGCATGGGGGAATTTGATAGAGCATATAGATATAGGTTTTAGAGCATGTTTTTATTCCCTTATTATGCATTTCTAGATAGAGTTTTGCTTTAATTTGTAGTTTAAGTTTTATTTCGGTTTAGTTCGGAATCTACGCTTTTCTGTGCTTTATTGCAGGTTGGAAGGTGAAGCATGGTCGATGTGAAGCTAAGGACCGGAGCTAGGATCGAGTGGAGAGTATTCAAGTGAAGAACTGAAGGGAAAATCACAAATCAAGATGAAGCTTAAAGTGATTCAAGTGAAGATTGGAAGAGCTAATGCCCAAGAGCTTGAGGGATAACAACGCTTAAACCCGGGTCATGCATTGGAGTCTTATTTTGACTCCTCTATCTTGCAATGCTTGGTTTGGGAGCTACAGTGGTCGGATGAAGCTGAATTTGGTATCACTAGAATTCCAACTAGAAGAGCTACAATTCATATTTTTACTCCGAGTCCAAATTCCAACTCGAAGAGGGTCAAAACAGCTTCTAAAGTGTTACTAGAGTTGCTAAGGCCGGGGCGCGGGCAGGACCAGCCATAGCGCGACCGCGCTCTGGGTGACATTGACCGCACTTTGGCACGTTGATCCGACGCTGATATCGAGCCTCCATGTTATCTTGTGGGCCGACTTTAGTAGTATTTTTGGATATTTTGAGCCATGATATAAATACTTTTCTTAGGTTTTCTTTGGAGGATGCTATATATTACTCTTGCTTTTTACGTTATTTTGAATTGGAGATTTGTGGGAGACCAAACCCTAGTTTGCAATATTGAAGAGAAATCAAACTCTTGTAAGTTTGATTCTTCTTTAATGTCAATTTCTAGCTAATTTTCCCATGTGCAACTAGTTAGTTGAAGTTGTATGCATGATTGTTTGTGAGATTTGAATTATTTCTATTTTCCTTGACTAGATTGAATCTCTCCGTGCTTGATTGATTAAATTCACTTAGGATTATAATAGCTTGATCACCTATTCTACTTCTAGGTTGAATTACAACTAGAATAATTAAATAGACGGTGGAATTTGATTATTCACGGATGAATCCTTTGATTAAACTTATAGACGGTGGAATAAGGTTAATCAAAGGCGGAGAATTTAATCACAAGACTTCATGAATAGACGGTGGAATTCATGATTATTGTTTCTATTGAATGCTTTGAACTTAATTGCATTATCAACTTGACATAGAAGATTTTCTAGGTTAATTGATTAAAAGGTTGTTAAAGACGGTGTATATTAATAACCACCTTAAGCTTGAATTTCATAAATTCACAATAGATTAGTCAAGGGAAATCGAAATAAGAATAATCAAGGATCAAAAATCATGTATGCAATGGATACGAAACTAGTTGGACGCTTTTCTCTATATTTGAATCTTTATTTATTTTATTTGTTTTGCTTTATTTAATTAGATTAATAGGTTGAATCATAAAAACCCCCTTTTTACTTAGTAATATTATTTAAACACGAGTAATCTGAGTCCTTGTGGGTCCGACCCTTGCTTCCACTATACTTAGGTTCGAAAGTTAGGATATCTCTTTGACAACGCTTTTACCGCGACATAAAAGTGTTCGTCAATCTCTTCCATTTCCTTGATCAAGAGGTGAATCTCCTACACCCTGATTATATGTTTCCACATTGATTGCAACCTTATACCCTTTTTCTGGCCCTTTTTCCTTTCCACCAATCTAGGTAACCTACAAGCTCAAAGCAATTTTCCTTGATATGTCCCTCTTCTTTGCAATGGAAACATATCCTTTTGTCGCTTTGCTTCTTGAATTCCCTTTTCTCTCCTCCATAGTTATTCCCTTTTCCATTGTCACTAGCCCCTGACATGTTATTGTTCGTCTCTCTATTTCCTTCCCTCATTTGACTTCCCTGATTTACCATGAAGGCAGCTCCATCGCTCACAACCCCACTAGTGACCTTCTTTTGTGTTTCCACCTCTAGAACTGTTTGGAAAACCTTAGAAACATGTGGTAGGGGATCCATCGCCACAATATGGAAGTTTCATAAAAACTTCCATCACCCTTAACTGATTCTCTTGTTCTTGCAGTCTACGAACCATATTACACTTGCAAGCCATCATCACTCCACAGTTACAAACAGGTAACCCAGCCAAATTAGACAATTCATCCAAACATTTCTTCAAATGACAGTAATAATATGTCACAGTGGAGTTAACTTGAGAGATCTAAGATAGCTCATGCCTTAGCTGATACACTAGTGGCCCATTGCTTTGCTTGAATCTCTCGCATACGTCCAACCATAACGAACGAGTTGAATCCGTAAACATAAAGATGTTGGACATCTCCGGCGTCATCGAGTTCAGGATCCAACTCGACACCATGGAGTCACATCTTTGTCAGCGTTCCAACTCCACAGATCCAACCTCAGGTTTTGTTCTTGTTCCATTGATGAAGCTGAGCTTCATTTTTTCCATCAACGCTCGCTCGATTTGATGGCTCCATCCTGGAAAGTTACCTCTATCGAACAAGACTCCGGTAAGCATCCTCCTGGGGTAATCCGAATTGGTTAACATTAGTGGATCAACCATGCTCGTCGCCGTTGCAACCTTGTATGCTTCCTTCTAAGTTTCAGTAACCGCCATTTGAAAGTTTCCTTGTAACCAGCAAACAGAAGATCGAACCAACAATGTTCGAAACCCTCACAAAATCTCAGAAACGGAAATACAGGAAGAGATCGATCAAAAAACAATTATAATTCTCGTTCGCTCTAATACCATGTAGGAAATTAAGGTGCGATAAACAAAATCAAGCAAACACACACTTGATTCTCATCAAAAGGTAAACAATATCACACAGATAGTAGTGAATTCAGTAAAGCTTGAAGGTAGCTAGCAAAGCCCTATCACAAGTGAGCACTGAATTAGGGAACAAGAAAGGAGATAACAAACTATATAAAGCATCGGTTTACTAGCTAAACCAGACTTGTTATTACACCACATGAAACCGGGTTTAAGCAGAAAAGAAACAGATTGAAATAAAGGTGAAAAGAATTTTCCCGCGCTTGATGTGAAAGTGAGCTTCCTTCAATTATCTGCTAAGTTCCACACCTTTCTTGTGTTGGCTCCAACTTGACAGACTTGAAGAGAGCTTCAATTCCACAAGAGGATATTGGTGAAGGAAAGGAGGAAGATCAGAATGATATTCATTGCAGGAACTAACAAATGTTATGGTGGCGTATTTGGGATTGGAATAATATGAGATTGGAATTCAAAACTGTAGACTTTTTTAGCTGCTAGCATAAATTAATTTTAGTGATTAGACCAAGCAAGCTGCTTGTGTAATTGCTTTGTATCTGCATCTATCATTCTCCATCATCGTCATTCCTTGAATGTTCAATGGTCGACTTTTGCTCTTTCAATAACAATGACATTTGACTTTACCAAAAGAAAATAAAAATAAAACTGACATTTGTCAGACTAATTAAAAAGGAACGTGCTAGCTAATTGCAGCTTGCCACACCATAGCTATAAAATTACCAAGATTATTAACCTGCTTAAACGAATCTAAATCATTCCGTTCATTACTGTCTATTTTGCTTAGTTATATGCCTAAGTTCCCCCTGAAATTAAATCTATATTTACAATATATGAATTAAAAAATTTTAGGTCCAAGGACCCAAATTATGGTGTTTTGGGCATTTGAGATAGGAAAAGGGTTTTTAATGATGAACAAATTCGTCATTATATGCCGAACATTTCGTCGGTATAACTTTTAACGACGACCAATATTTCATCGTTTGTTCATTGCAATTGCTTCTGATGTTATTGGTTTTAATGACAATGTTCATCGTTAATAATTAACGAGGACATATTTGGACGTCGTTAATTATTAACGATGACATATCTGCTCGTCGTTAAGTTATTAACGGCGACATGACCGCTCATCGTTAAGTTATTAACGAAGACATGCCCGCTCGTCGTTAAGTTATTAATAAAGACATGCCCGCTCGTCGTTAAGTTATTAACGACGACAAGCCCGGTCGTTGTTAAGTTATTTAGTTAATTTTTTTTTGTCAGAAAGAGCGGTTAAGACCGCATTTTATTAAGAAAGGCTAACTAGGAATCAAACAGGGTGTAGCCAAACCCCTAAAGTCATCTAACAACAAAGGAAGAACCTGATCCAGGGATCAGTTAAACAATGAAAGCCTAAAGGAAAAGAAAAACCAAAAGACGCAAGCCCGTCCGCCACGCGGTTGGCCTCACGATAAATATGTCTAAACTTAACAACCTAGTCTCTACTGATGAAGCCTTGGCATTGAGATACTAGGATGAACAGAGGATGAGCTCGATTGAGCGGCTTATGCAACAAGCTGATCACCAACTGAGAATCCGCCTCCACTAAAACCTTCAGGAAGCCATTATCCCAAGCTAACCGCAAACCCTGCAGAATTCTCCAAAGCTCAACAGTGGGAACCGAGCAAGCCCCAATGCTGTGCACGAACCCAGCCAACCACCGCCCATAATCATCCTGGATCACCCCACCAGTAGCAACTAAACCCAACTGTTGGTTGATGGCCCCATATGTGTTAACTTTCACCCAAGATTCTTGTGGAAGAACCCATTTAATATGAACTTCCTCAAGATTCCGACTCGCCCTCAACTTATGTGCCACATTCCACGCCCTCCCAAAATCAATCACCTGACCAAGGATAAAATTCGACCGATTCGGAGGGTGAGGAGTCGCGTTGAAAATCACCATGTTCCTCCATTTCCATAGCCACCAGCATGTCGTAGCAAAAATGATCGGCCATGATAAACCCTTAACTTTCCAACCAGCCGAAAGGAGATTCCATCGGACCTAATCTACCGTCGACAAGCCAAGAAAATGCTACAGCTACGACACAGGCACCAACTGGGACCACGTCTGATTCGCCCCATGACAATCCCTTAAGAGATTCCCAATGCACTCGTCCTCCAGTCCACACAACTGACAAAGACCCGAGCCATCAAGGTGGCGCCTTCTCCTTTCTAAGTTGGTCAAGATACGTCCATGGCTAACTAACCACATAAAATAACAAATGCGCTCGGGAACGTGGAGCTTCCAAATGACTCGAAAAACATCCACTCTCGGGGTAGAAGGAAAACCATCACTTCTCAATCGATAAGCAGAAGCAACTGAATATTGCCCAGAAGAGGTCCCACTCCAAGATATACAATCAATGGCATTCGGATCTTCAACGACTACAAAGGCAACAATTTTAAGCAAAACACTAGAAGGGAGGAAGCGATTAAAAGTGTTCCATTTCCAACCAACTCCTACTTCCCAGAGATCAACAACACACACATTAAGAAGGGCCTCATCAACAACATCAATGGCAACCGAAAGCAAAGTCACCTCAAGCACCCAAAAATGGGTCCAGAACTTGACATGTCGGCCGTTACCCACCGTCCAACGAATACCGAGGCAACGACTGGCGAGCACTTTTACGTCGCTATAAAAGCACTGCCAAAAAAAATTCCTAACTTCCTAACCTTATCAAAGTGGAAGTAAGGGTCGAACCCACAGAGACTGGGAATATTTGTATTTAAGTAATATTACTAAATTAAGGGGGATTTTGTGATTGTAAACTAAAAATCTAAGTAACTAAATCAAAGCAAGTGAAACTATTGAAGATTCAAATATGGAGAGAAGCGTCCAACTAGTTTCGTATCCATTGCATACATGAGTTTTGATCCTCGATTATCCTTATTTCAATTTCCCTTGACTAATCTATTGTGAATTTATGAATTCAAGCTTAAGGTGGTTGTTAATATACACCGTCTTTAACAACCTTTTAACCAATTAACCTAGAAAACCTTCTATGTCAAATTGATCATGCAATTAAGTTCAAAGCATTCAATAGAAACAATAATCATGAATTCCACCGTCTATTCATGACATCTTGTGATTAAATTCTCCACCTTTGATTAACCTTATTCCACCGTCTATAAGTTTAATCAAAGGATTTATCCATGAATAATCAAATTCCACCGTCTATTTAATTATTCTAGTTGTAATTCAACCTAGAAGTAGAATAGGTGGCCAATCTATAATAATCCTAAGTGAATTTAATCAATTAAGCACGGAGAGATTCAATCTAGTCAAGGCAAACTAAAATAATTCAAATCTCACAAACAATCATGCATACAACTTCAACTAACTAGTTGGACATGAGAAAATTAGCTAGACATTGTCATTGAAGAAAAATAAAACTTACAAGAGTCAAATTGATCTTCAATTGCAAAAACTAGGGTTTTTGTTTCCCACCAGTCTCCAAACTCAATCAAACTTAGAACACAAGAATTATAGATAGCATAAAAATCCAAATAAAACCTAGAGAAAGTATTTATATTATGTCTAAAAATATCCAAAAAGCAATACTAAATCGGCCCACAAGATCTCGCAAAGCCCAAGTTGGCGTCGCCGAAACGCGCCGGAGCGCGGTTTGCTCCTCCCCAGAGCGTGGTCGCGCTCTCCCGGATCTTCCCGCGCTGACGCCGCAACAACTCTAGTGACACTTCAGAGGCTGTTTTGACCCCCTTCGAGTTGGAATTTGGACTCGGAGTAAAAATATGAATTGTATCTCTTCGAGTTAGCTTTCCATTGATACCAAATTCAGTTTCATCCGAGCACTATAGCTCCCAAACCAAGCATCGCAAGATAGAGGTGTTAAAATAATACTCCAATGCATGACCCGATTTTAAGCGTTTTTATCCCTCAAGCTCTTGGGTCTTAGCTCTTCCAATCTTCACTTGCACCACTTTAAGCCTCATCTTGATCCTCCACAATCATCTAAGATCCATCCCGTCCATGCTTGTTTACCTAAATATCTGCAAAAACGAACAAAACAAGTGCAAAAGCCGAATTTCCTAGAAAACCTAAAAACCTAGAAACTAAGCTAAAACCATGAAAATTAAACATAAATATGCATCCTAAACACTACCTAAATGCGATCTATCAATGACATCATGGATACCCTTATGAATACTACGCCAAGAATGCGACACCCTGTTCAACACAAAGATGGACGAAGGTTGGAGAGCATTCACAACCCCATACTTTGAGTTGAGAACCGAGGCCCACAAATTGTCATCATCATTAAGAAGCCGCCACCCACTTTTTCCAAGCATGGTCATATTCATTTCACGCATGGACTTCACTCCAAGCCCCCAAGCTGCTTCGGTATACAAATGGTCGACCAGGAAACCAAATGCATTTTCGATTTATCAACGTCCCCACCCCAAATAAACCGTCGGCAATACATATCAATACTATCACAAGTCTTCTTGGGAAGGCAGGTAGTATTCATGGCATAGATAGGAATGGAAGAGAGCACCGAACGAGTAAGAGTCACCCGCCCAGCTAAACTTAAGTTCTTGCCCCTCCAACCATTTAGACGGCTCATAATCTTGTACAATAGAGGATCATAAGTGTCCTTAGACATCCGCCGATGAATCAAAGGCATTCCCAAGTAAGTACCAAGATTATTAGTGATCTCAATACCACTCTCAGACTGAAGGCGAGCCATCATAGTGGGTTTAGCATTAGGGGAGACAAACAACTTGGACTTTTGAAGACTCACTTTCTGACCAGAAGCAGCACAAAACTCATGAAGAATGTTTCTAATAACCCGAATCTGACTCACAGAAGCGTCTGCTAAAAGAATAATATCATCAGCAAAAAGAACATGGGATAAAGCTGGGCCGTTTCAACATAACTTGACTGGCTTCCAACCTCCATCGCTCACTGCTTGATTAATGCGCTGGCTCAACCTCTTAATGCACAAGACAAATAAGTACGGGGAAATTGGATCCCCTTGTCTGATGCCCCGAGAAGGCTTAAAGCGATTGGTCATCTCCCCATTCCAAAGCAAACACATTGTGGACGACTCAAGGCATTCCTGAATCCATCTACCCCAATCAGAGGGAAGCCCCGCATCATTAATCGTGTCAATAATAAGATCCCAGCTCAACCAATTGTAGGCTTTCTCAAGGTCAAGTTTAAGGTCCATCCACCACTTCTTCCCCTTTTTCCGCTGCATGGAATGAATTACCTCCTGGACTAGCACAATATTATCAGTAATGAACCGTCCGGGTAAGAAGCTGCCTTGGGTCGGGCTAATAGGCAGACTCATTAAAGGTTTTAACCGATTAGTTAAAATCTTAGAGATGAGCTTATGTTAGGACGTAACTGTGAGATAGTATCCGGTTGAGAAACTTTAGTAATCAACACCATCAGTGTGTCATTAAGAGAAGGAGGCAAACGACCGGAGCTAAAAAAATTGATAACTGTTCGGCAAGCTGAAGGACCCACAGTCGCCCAACATTTCTGAAAGAAGATAACCTGGAATCTGTCAATACCAGGAGCTTTATAAGCACCCATCTGATTCAAAGCAGTAACAATCTCAGTCTCAGAAACCACTTTCGTCAGGGGATCAATATCCGACGACGCAAGAGAGGGAAAATGGCCAAATAAGAAGTTCCCGGGAGTCGTGTTAGCAGGTTTCCCCGTATAGAGGTTTTGGAAGAAATCAACCGCTAATTTCTCCAACTCGGTAGCATCAGAAATCCAGGAACCATCAGACGTTCTCAAACCGTCAACACGGTTATTTTTCCTACGGATGACAGTCGACGTATGGAAATAGGAAGTATTCCGATCTCCATACAAAATCCAATTCTCTCGGGACTTTTGAAACCAAAGAATCTCTTCCCGCAAAAGGACGATTTCCAACTCTCATTTCAACCGGTTCTCAAGTTTATAAAGCCTGGCGTGAGCATTGGCATTTAAAGCAGACTGAATTCCCTATAGACGAGCAAGGAGATGCCGTTTCCGCTTATGAATATGACCAAACATGTTCGTATTCCAAGACTAGAGAATCGGCGTGATCTTCTAAAGAGCGCCCGGAGTTTCCACCCTAGCATCCCAGTTGGTTGAAATAACATCAAGGAAATCCTGATGAAGGATCCAGGCCGCTTGGAAACGAAAGGGGCACCTGCTAGGGTTTTGGTCGAGACTCGGATCAAGCTCAAGCAACAAGGGATTATGATCCGAGCTAAGCCATGGGAGATGCTTAACACATGCATTTGGCCAAAGAACTCTACCCAAAGCATTAATAAAAATCTGGTCAAGGCGTTTAGAGATCCTGCCATTAATCCTAGAATCTCTAGACCAAGTGAACGGAGAACCCGAGTAGCCCATATCAATCAAGTTTAGGGAATTGATCCAATCCAAGAAATAGACCGAATCATCAGAAAGCTCCCCTCAACCACCACTTCTTTCACTATAATCCACAATTGAGTTAAAGTCACCACCTATCACAACCGGTTCTGAAACAGCCGCCACAATAGTCTCCAAAGAATCCCAGAAGCCAGAAGGACGAGAGGGAGAAGGCGGATCATAAACAAAGACCATATTCAAAGCACCTACATCCAATAACACTCAAGAATGAATAAAATGATCATAAGTTGCCACAACAGAAAGTCTGATCGAGTCATGCCACAATAACCACACTCCCCCAGCACGACCATCAGCTTCAAAACGGACACAATTCTCAAAACCAAGCTTACTACAAACAAACATGGAAATGTCGACATAAATATCTAATCGAGCGTTTAAAGCTCGGTTTCGCAGCCCCACAACAATTCAAGAAAAGACTAATCATCGAAAACTTTGCGGAGAGGGAGAAACAACAACACATAATCATGCAGATAGATCACCATGTTGGTGATCAGTCAACATCACATCCTCTTGACTATCCCCGTGCAACTGCACCGTTTCATTACCATCATGTTGCGCTAAAGACGTATCATTAAAGACCACAGGTTCAGGTACAAGGCAAACCATATGGGGAGCCGGGTCCTCTACCTCAATAGCCATACTCTCTGACTCAGTATTAGAATATATAGATTTACCCTTAGCAGTAGTAGTGCTCGTGATTGAGCTCAACTTAGTCATCGACCCATTCTGAAAAGACTTCGGCTTGGAACTTGGATTCGGATCCACAGTCAAAGCCTTGCCAAGCACCATACTCCTAGGATGAGCTTTATTCTGTTGTTGGGCGCCACGCCCTCCACCAACAGGCCCCATATTCGGAATGACTATGGGTCGACTGTCACCCTTGGCGTTCGATCGAGCTCTTTTACGCCCCGAAGATCTTTTCCTGTTATTGCGACTAGAGGAAGACCCCGGATCATACCTAATGACGAAATCCGTATCCCGGGGAGGAATATTAGAGGCAACTATAGGATCATGTATCTTATCTAGCTGTGCATATCTGTTCGATTCGGGTAAAATACCAATTTTGACCAAATCTTTTCCTTTTTGGGGTCTAGGTTTTCTGGCGACCGTCATCCATGTCCCAAGTGATCGGCGGCTTCAACCTCCGGAACCACCATAGCATTGGCGGTAGATGTGGCCGTGGGACTCGCCACAGGCTTCATACAATCAATAGCCTTCCTAACCAAGTTAGGGCACACATCTTTGGAATGATCATATTTCCCACAATGAAGGCAAATAATGTGCAGGCCTTCATATTCTAATTGAACCCTGTCCCCATTCACGTACATTGTACCCTTCAGAGGTTGGCTAATATCCAGTTCAATGCACACACGAGCAAAACGCCCTCTCGCTCCGGTGATGGTATTCATGTCAACCTTGATGGGTTTGCCAAGGGCAGCCGCCACCCCAAACAAAACTTCTTCTTCATAGAGAACCGGAGACAAGCCTGACAATCTAACCCACATAAAGGTTGTGTTAATGACGTCTGTATGAGGATTAAAGGAAGGCTCCCATTGCTTGACAGCAATATAGTTGCCAAAAACCATCCACGGGCCATCCGTTATAACATGGAGAAAGTCTTCTTCAAGATCGAATCTTGCTAAAAAAAAGTCATTAGGAACGTCCACTAGACGTATTCTTCCCTTAGGTTGCCACATATATCGAAGCCTCGTATCAAGCAAAGCATGTGAAATTGACCTTCCCAGAATTTTGATGACCACCGTGTAGTTCCACGAAGCATACAGAGATTGCATGACTTCATTATCAATGGACACATGAGGAGCCGAGTCTATACCTTCCGGATACTCAACCCTAATTTTCCCGCTCTTCCAAAGATCATCCTTTGCAAGAGAAGCATGATTTTGTTTACGGGCACCCGCAACTTTGTCTCTCCAAGTTGCACCTTGATCTGGAGGTTTATCCGGTGGTAGACCTTGAATTGGAGGGCTACTGGAAAGCGGGGGTTGAGACGACGGCGGAATTTCCATAGAGAGCTTTAAAAAAAATAGCTATAAGTGATTTTGTTACAAGTGTTTTCTTACACTAGTTATTTAGTTAATTAATAATATAACGACAAAATCATAAACGATAATGATGAACGAACTACTCATAAAACGAAAATCAAACTAACCAAAATTTATTAAAATTATGCAACAATGACCAACAAAATGAAACCATCATTAAGTCTTTAATATAAGTAATTAGAAACAACAAGTAATAACGACACAATAAATTATCCCATACGGGTTTAGTGGTTTAAAAATACATTGGCCACAACCTAACTCAAATACACAATACGTGCACATAAAATACTCTTCTTTGAAGAGGCGGAAGATCCCTATATGTTTTTCATTCAGTAACTAAAAACAACCCTGATACAACTCAGTTGACTGCTACAAACTCCTACGCTCTCACGTCATTCATAACAAACATCCTTTAAGAACAAAGAGGACAATCATTGCCCCTAGTGCTCTGCCTCTTGTCTTTCCTTTAGTTTCTTGTTTCCTAAAACAGCACACACCAAGAGTTAGCACAGGGTGAGATCTGGAGCATAACGAAAACAACAAATGTTAAGTCACATGCAAACCTTATATATCCATAACTTCCCATTCCTTTGACCTTTCTTCAATCTCACCAGTAGTATCACCAATCAATGCCCTAGGCTTGACTAGTAAGATTCCTCTAGTGTTTGAAGATGCATTGACTCTTTTAATTACCTGCTAAAAAGAGTCCTCCAAATTCCCGAAAGTCTTAGGTGCATGAAATTGATGTTGATCATATTCTTGTTGGAACAGTTGAGGAAGAGGTGTAACCTTTATGAAGGATTTGAAAAGCATGAGAGAACTCTTAGCTTGCGAGAATGGAGCTTCATGGGAAACTCCTCTAATGGTTGCAAAGTGACAGTCTCTACATACACTTCGGTCCATCCTCCAACCTACAAACCACAAAAGTCTAAAATTGTAAATTATTTTTATCTACCTTTCTTTTTTAGCTCCAATTTTCTTATGAAGTTGTATTGTTAATTTATGATACAAAAGCTAGAGTCTTAATTCAGACCTATTGCCTAGCAAACCAAAGCTTTCAAGTGCTCGTAGCTAGATTTGAGATCAAGCGTCCTTTCTAGTTTTTGCACATAGGCTTACACCCAATGAGAATACATAATATTGATAATACTAAAATGACAAATCTGGAGGACTGAAGAAATAACAATTAGAAAGAAAAGGAGGGAAGAAAATACAAATTAAGCATGTTATTACTAAAAGCATTCATAGAACTGATTGTCTTTTCCAGTTTTTGCACGTGGGCTTACACTCAATGAAAATACAAATTAAGCATGTTGTTGTTATAAAGCTTCAGAAAGAAACAAAGATACCATCAAGGATTTACATGAAGTGTCTTGGAAACAAAATTAATCTCCACATACATCACTTTATTTCTCTTCTGTTTCAACTTGATGTGAACCCGTCTTCATATTCACGAAAGGATTTTGAACTTGGACTCGTATTGTGTCTCTTCGAACTTGTAACTGATAGATTGAGGCAATGAAGCCTAGAATCAAGAGAGAAGTCTGAGTTTAGAGATGAGAAGCTCAAATTCAAGGGAGAACTCGAAAGAGGAAGAGAGTTTTGGAGAAGATTGGTGACGCCTAAATGGAGAGTGTGGAAAAATTCCGACAGCACTTCGTTATCAATATTAAAGCGTAAGAAATACAAAGGGTTAGAGTCCTTTATATAGAGAGACTCTCAAAACTCTAGCAAGCAACAAGAGGTGGACTAGGGCTAGTAAGCATACTATGCCCAACGTCCATAAAAGCCCAAAAGTACCAATTAAAATAATAAAACATAAATAGAAAGTCCGCAAATAGAAAACAATACTAAAATAAGAAAGATAGGGCCAAAGCCATGTCTTGACATGCCAATACAAGGTGTCAGCATAGGCGCTGACACGATGTTGGCATGGTGCTGGTGCGATGCTGGCATGAGCCTCATGTACCGGTGTCATGGCACGGTAGGATTCAAGGCTGGCCAGGAGGACTCGTTCCGGTGTTAGCCCAAGGGGGTCGCCATGGTCTTAGGATCCCCGACCTAGTCGGTACTTGATCTAACTCTACGCAGGGTCGCATCATCCTCCCTCCCTTAGATTCGACGTATCCTCGCGTCAAGGTGGTGTGGAGAAAGGAGACCGAAAAAGTAAGAAGGTGGAACTTTTCTTCGACCTCGGTCTTCTCAAATTTCATAATGTGTGGTGTCGATGTAGACTCAAGGTGGATTTTTGAAACGGAGATGGAGGGCACGGTCATGGTTGCGCCAATGGGCAGGGCGGGCTCGACGGTGTCCATGACTATGGCCATGGATGGCATAGTCATGGGTGTGCCAATGGTCGAGGCGGGCTCCTCGGGGGCCTCGATCACAGGCACATGAGGCACAATCAAGGGATGGACAAAAGGTGCGACTTGCTCCATGGTGGCCTGGTCCACGACCACGGTTGGCGCGACCATGGGCGTGACAAGAGGCGCGGTCGGCTCCACGTTGGCCTCGATCACCACAACGGGTGGTGTGTCCATGGGCGTGCCAACATGCTCGGCTGGCGCCTTGGTGGACTCGACCACGACCATAGGAGGCGCGATCGGTAATGGTGTCGTTGTAGCACGACCCTTGTCCAATGACACTCTCTTTGGGGCGACTACCGAATGGCATGTGGAAAGATCTCTCTCTTTGGCCATGCGCCCAATGATATATTCCTTAAATGAGAAGGCGTCCACATGTGGCATAAAATGTCGAACCATGTGGCACAAAAGGTGTAACCAAGTCGCAATGGGATGTCGATGCCTAGACCATCTATCATCTTGAAGTCGTGCAAACCACTTACGAGCATAGCCGGTGAAGCATCCAATTGCAGTATCAAGTTGCTCATAATAGTTTTAGTCTCTTTGACCGAAGTAGGTGGCCAAATGTTTTGCGCATGCCAAAAACGCTCCAGGGTCATCATACTCGGCAAAGCGTCTTCGGTGAATACCTATCACAACATAAGCCATAGACGAGTAAAAAGTCACAACAAATCAAAAGCAAACAAAAGCCGAGACCTTGTAGGACTCACCGACCCAAGTTCTCTTAGTTGCACGAATAAGAGGCTTAGAAGGTTAGGGAGGCTTAGGATTTCGACAATACACAATCAATTGCAAAGCAAAAAGCAATCAAGCATGCAATAAGAGAAGAGAAAGGGAGAGGGAGGCGTATGCTACTAGCCTTGGCGCCCACGAGAAATAGAAAAAGAAAGAATTAAAGAATCTCTTCCAAGAAGGGAGGTTGAGATCTTTTAGCAATCAATACCAATCAAGTAGATACTATCCAAACAAGAAAGGTATGATAGAGAAGAAGAGAAGATATGAGATAATTGGAGAGAGAAAGGGATCGATTGTGATCTTGCAAAATATGGGAGCACTTGCCTTATTTTGGCTTGGGTGTCCACACAAAAGCTTTTTTTGTTTTCTTAATTATGGACTAATCTGATTTTTTTTATATTTTATTCGGCAACAACTAACAACTTACCAAATCTTGTGGATTTTATCCTCCAAGAAAGGTAAAAAAAATTGTGGAAGATCTCGGACGATCCTAACAACCCAATGGATCTTTCCAACCACAAGAACAAGCAATGAATATGCTCGACAAGGACAAAAAATCGGCAATCAAATTGAACAAAAATTGACTCTATCATGCAAGACTCGAAAAACTTGAGCAATAACAACCAATAATATGCAAAGTCGAGTAGGTATGGATATGTTCTTGTGAATTTTTTTTTTGTAATGTTCGATTGAAAAAACGTGGATCTAGATGGATGATGGTAGTAAAGGCGGAAGCTATCAAAATTATGATGGAAAAAGAAAAAAAATCGTGCAAACGAAGAATAAAAGGGTAAGATGAGACTTACGTAGTCCAAACACTCTAATGACAATTGATGTGAACCTACTCGGCTTCGGTCAACGAAGGGCGGATCTAGGCTCGAAACGCCCGGATCTTCTCCGACAATAGTAATCGGATAGGTACGAGTCCAACGTATGGACTCGCGAGCCTCTAATGCTCGTCGGAACGAGGGCAAGGGGAGGAAGAGATTAGAGATGTCGACCCAAGGAAGGACCGACGAGACGGAAAGGGGTTTGGATGGTTTGGGTTACGTCGGGCCAAATAAGGAGGAAACTCGACTCTACTTTAACTTGGCTTAATCATGACATAGATTGAAAGGAGTCCCGAGTGCCTCTTATATAGAGAGCAAGCTCGAAACCCATGTACAAAGAAGGGGATCGGATTGGGCCTAGCATGCAATCAAGGCTCACATCCGAAAAGCCCATAAATCTAATAATAATACAACTATAACGGGAAAGGTGCAACAAACCCTAATGGGCCTTATTCTACCGTAATGGGCCGGTCTCTTAAGCATAAGAGAACATACGCCTAAAATATTAAAGACGGAATGTAAATGACGAAAATAGAAATAATAATATAAATAATACATAAATGAGACTATGTCCTAAGCCAAGGGGGTCTCCAAGGTCTAGGTCATCTCGGAATGGTAGGAGCTGGGTCCGAGCCAGGGCAGGGTCATATCAGAACAAGGGAAGATCTGGTCATGGTGGGTAAAAATCCAAAGGGAAGGAGAAGACTACGAAGGACAAGAGCAAGATCAACTGTTGGAATTATGGTGAATTTGGTCACGACAAAAGTGAATGTCAAGCATCAAAGGAGGAGTTAGAAGATACAACATCAAAGTATGTTGGAGATGTATTGATTCTGAATACCGCAAGTTCAGGTGGGAGCAAGACAATGGTTCCTAATAGGCAGGACGCCTTGAAGGAAGAGCCACAAACCGATGGCCAGAAGATCATTGAAGAATTGGATAGGGATTCGCCTTTTGATTTCTATCTAAAGTTTGCCGAGTTAGCTGAGCCAGATGACTATGCACATGGTAGGAAAGTCAGATGGGCTGACATGGTAGAGATGGAATCTTGCAAAGAGTAGTGCATACGATAGGTGTCGAGTGTGGTGCGAGAAAACCTTGTTGACAAGCAAGGGATTAAAGCCTAGCAAGGCTTCAGACAGGCTTACGTAAGTTTGAAGGCCCAACACTACCAAGATTGAAGGATTGTTGAATAAGAAGACAATTACAATTGGAATCAGTCTCCAGGTGGGAGATTGTTGGGTTATGGAGCCTGATTCGGAATTAGGCGGAAAAGGAGACGAAGGTAGAGCGAGACACAAGACATTGCCGCGGCTAGGAGGGTCGCGACCGCGCCCGAGATAGCGGCTGGGCGTGATGATGCGACCACATCTTGGGAAGACGAGCCCGCTTGATGACGACTGATGTCTGCCTTTTTAGTCGTGTTTTTAGGGTGTGTTTTTCTGTCTTGGAGTCTTTTTTCTTTGAGTTTTGTGTTTTGTTTTGAGTCATTTGTGTAGGTTTTCGTATTTCTTTAAGATATGGAGTCTACATAAACTTTGGTGGTGTTTTATAGGATTTTGGAAGCTATTTGGAGCACTTTTAAGGAAAAGAGTAAAACCGAGGTGAAACACTTAAGGAAAAGCTCAAGGAACGAAGTCCATAAAGACATTAAAGATCAAGTTTGATCTTGGAAAGAAGTAGAGAAACTCGTTACAAAGACATAGGAAAAGAATCGAGTCAAACGGAGGTGTAACGAACCCGCTATTGAAGTTTTACTCTCAGTTGTCCACAGTGCTGAATAGGGTCGGTAACGACCCTGTTAGGTTCGATACCGAGGTCAGAAGGGGTCGATACCAAGGTACACAGGTCAGTACCGAGGTGTTCAGCAAAGGAGAAAGTGAAGAAGTTCAACAAGTGACTATCGACCCTGTGAGGGTCGATACCGAGGCACTCCGTGTCGGTAGCGAAGACCGAGTCGGCGTAATTAAAGTTCTTTTATCCCTTTCCTTTTATGTTATTAGATAGTTTTAAGGGATATATCTTTTAAGAAGATATTATTTCCTTATAGATAGATCTAAGATAGATTAGTTTCTCTATAAATATCCTTCTCTAGCTCTTGTTTTTATATACACACGATTGAGGAGAGGAGGTAGAGAGAAGAGAGAGAGAGGAGCGTGTTAGATAGAGATAGAGTAGAGATTGCAGATTGCTTGGAGGACAAGTTTCATTTTGAATTCAGTTTATAAGCCTTTCTTTCTTAATTCAATTATTTTGTTTTCAATTATGATGATTAGTGAGTAGTCTTCCTCTCTAAGGTTGGGGTTAAACCCAACAATGGTTGTGCATGCTTGTTTATGATCATGTCTTGATTGTTTTTATTGCATGAATCTATTCTCTTGTTCTTAATCCTTGAAACGAAAGTTGAAGGGAATTTCTCAATCATAGTTGAAGCGAAAGCGGAAACCTTGAATCAGAATAGTCAATTTAGGGTTTTGAATCGAAAGCGGATCTATCCTAGTTGAAGAAGAAGAGATTAGATAGTAAGTTTATTGATTGAACGAAAGTTAGTTGATTTACTTGCTTAGGTTGACGAAAGTTGACACCTTTATGTGATAAAAATATGATCTTTATGTTTCATTAGCGTTTGGCATGCATAATTGTTGTTGTGGGGATACCTTTACCTTAGATTTTCTCTTTATTGATATAAAAATCCATACTTTCTCTCTGACTTGCGTGACAAGTAACAAAACTTGATACTGACTATCTCCCGTGGACGAACCTGACTCCCTTGTACTCAACGGGGTCTTGATTATAAATTTATTTTTTGTCAAGAAACCCTATCAACAAATTGGTGCCGTTGCCGGGGAGATTTCAATAGTGCCCAGTTTTGTTCTTTTAGCGTTTTTTGGGACTCTGAAGAGTCGGTAACGACCCCCTAGGGTCGGTACCAACCCTGTCGGCAACCTAGTTTTTCTTCTTTCTTTTATTTGTTTGCTTTTAAGATCCATGTCGAGTCGGTAACGACCCTACCAGGTCGCTACTGACCCTGTCGACAGATAGTTGTTTCTTTCTTTTTAGTTTCTGTTTCACGGGATCACTGCAGGCTCGAACCGACCCCCTGGGCCTCGGTACCGACCCTCCTCTAAGAACCCGTTTTGCTGTTTATTTCGTTTTTGTTTTTGTTTTTGCTTTCAGTGTATGCCAGCTGAAGGACGTCGAATTGTCTCTAATCCAGTAGTAGACTCTGAACCCGAGTGATCCTTCCACCAATGATTAAGAGAACGCAAAGCCATGGCCATGACACCGGAAGAGATGACACAACAGATGGCCGCTCTCCAGAGGCAGATAGAGGCGTTACAAGCTGATCGAGACGCTGTTGCTGCTACCACTGAACGTGAACGAGTAAACGCTGAACGTCACCGAGAGTACAATGCTCGTCTACCAGAGCAGTTGAATGCCTATCCCAGGAATGCCAAGCAGTATATGCATCCAGAACTGAGGACGCCACAGTCCGCCATTCAGCTTCCTGAGATAGAGAAGACCGTTGAGATCAAACCTCAATTCATATCCTTGATCAAAAGGGCTTAGTTTGAGGGAAAACCCACTGAGTGCCCAATAGAACATATTAGAAATTTCCTTGATTTATGTGACAATATTGCCGCTAACGATGTCTCTTTGGAATATGTTCTATTGAAAGCTTTTAAGTGGTCTCTTGCAGGAAAGGCCTTGAGCTGGTTAGAGAGCCTACCTCCCAAGTCAATAAAGAAATGGGAAACTCTGCATGACTTGTTCATGACAAAGTTCTTCCCACATGTCAAGACTACGGAGTTAAGGAAGCGCATCACCTCCTATCACCAGTTGCCTAATGAGACCTTTGTGGAGACATGGGAGAGATTCAAGGAAATGCTTAGACAGTGCCCTACTCATGGGCAACCACAATATGTGCTCCA
Source organism: Fallopia convolvulus (assembly GCA_964016875.1). NCBI lineage: Eukaryota > Viridiplantae > Streptophyta > Magnoliopsida > Caryophyllales > Polygonaceae > Fallopia > Fallopia convolvulus. Next base: position 7,691,002 of record OZ024721.1, read on the forward strand.
AGAAATCTTCTTCCAAGGGATCAATGTTGAGACGAAAAACCGCATCAATCTTCATACTACTTGTGGTTTCATTAAGATGGATCCCAATGAGGAGTGGGCGTTGCTCGATAGTTAACCAACTACGATGCAATGTATGGAGTGCAACAAGCCCATCAGCCCCAACGACGGCTCTACAATCCAAACAAGGATTAGGTCGACCTTGAAGTAGAACGCCAATTCTTGCAAGATGAGATCAATCGCCTGAAAAAGCAGGTAAGTTATTTTAAATCATCTCTTTCTTGTCAAGAATGTGGGTCTCAATCCCATGCTACTTTTGCCTGCACTAACTTGCAACAAGTCCGTGCTGCTGAGGCATATGAAGAAGCTAACTATATGAGGGGTCCATATAGGAACCAAGTATATAATTCTTATGCAGGGAGGAATAACAATCAGTCCACCTGGGGCAAATATGGACAAGGGAGCCAACCTCCTCAACAAGAACAAAGGGGTCCTCCTTACAGACCACTAGGATATCAAGAGGTACCTTCTTGGGTACAAGGGCTACAAGAAGGCATCCATAGCAAGATGGATGGAATCCATAATAAGATTGATGGAGTCCAAGCCAACCTTAACAATCGGTTGAATGGTCTTGAAACATGGAAGAAGAGCGTTGACTCCCAACTGGGCAACCTTACTGCACAAATTCCAAGACCTCAAGGGCAACTCCCGGGCCGCCCCGACGAGAACCCGAGAGGACAAATAGCAGCTGTACACCTCCGGAGCGGAAAAACACTACAGACCGTGATGAGGCCAAGAAGAAAGAACCCGGTACCGAAGAAACTGCTCCGGCCACGATCGATAACGAGTTAAAAAGGATCGATACCGAGCCTAACACCCTCAGTACCGATGTTCCGAGGGTCGTTACCGACCCTAACCCAAGTAAGTCTTTGATACTGAGTCACTCCCTCAGTCGCAGGCTCTGTACTGACCCCACCAGGGTCGATACCGATCCTTCTACAACACCGATCGACCCTCTTGTCGATTTGGTAGGACTTCGATCCGGGTCTCTCTCTATCCCGAGTACGTCAAAAACTCTTCCTTTCCCGATTAAGAAGTCTAATGATGTCACGGAAGGAAATTTTAGATGCTTTGTTAAAATTCTCCAGGGGTTAAATATTTCAATTCCATTTACTGAAGCCCTTAATGAAATGTCGGCGTACACTAAATTTTTGAAAGAGATTTTGAGCAGGAAAAGATCTATCTCAGAATTGTCATGTGATGTCCGATCTATAAAGCTCCCTAAAAAACTCGGTGATCTTGGTAAGTTTGCAATTTCAATTGGTATTGGGACTCACCGTTTTAAAGCTCTATGTGATCTAGGTGCTAGTGCCAGTTTATTGCCATTGTCTATCTGGACCAAAGCTAACATGGGACCACTGGAGCCTGTTGATATGAATCTCTACATGGCGGATGGATCTTCTATAAAATCAACTAGAGTCATTGATGTCCCTATCCAAGTTGGAAAATTCTTTGTTCCCAACGACTTCATTGTGCTAGATATGCCTGAAGACTGTGTGGTGCCAATCATTTTTGGAAGACCATTCTTTGCCACCGCAGGGGCACGTGTAGATGTTAAGAAAGGACTTCTCACGTTTGATATAGGAGAAGAAAAAGTCGAGTTTCACTTCAATCCGGCCGTGAACGAGGTTGCTAGTTGCAGTACTGAAGAGCATACCGACCCACCAAGGCTCGATATTGACCCTTCTTTGAGTACAGAAACAAGCGAAATCAAGTAAAAGACGCCTACCGAAGGTCCTACCGACCCACCATGGGTCGGTACCGAACCCAACACCATAACTAAGTCTGATCTGCACGATATCGAGGTACTTCCTGATCCAGCAAGGTCGGTAACGACCCCCTTTACCTCTGTAACGACCCCTTTGCTACTCGATCAAGGTAAGTCTTCTTATTCTGATTTGATACATTTTGGTCATGATCCCTTCTCCCATCCTTGTTCTATATTAAATCCTATTGTTAGTTCTGTGAAGGAGTCAAAACCTCCTTGGTTTTCGGATTTGACTAACCCTGTTGTAGAACTTCCAAGCATTCTTGTGGATGATCGAGGGCCAAATATTTTAGAGAGAGGCTTTAATGCTGTTTCGGCTAAGTATGGGGTTTCTTATGATCCCGACAAAGCTGGATGGAAGCCGCCCTGATCCGATAAGGTAAGTTCGTCGGGCTAACGATGTTAGAAATAGCGCTTACGGTAGGCAACCCGATTTTTGTTTTTGCTTTTAGTTTTTGCTTTCCTAGTTCTTTTAGCTAGCTTTCTTTTGACTTGTTTTTGGGTTAGATTAGTGTAGTAGGGATAGAAGTTTTTCTAAAGCGACTTAGGTACAACACGATGAAGAAGTGCTAAGCAGAAGAAGAAAAATCAATGCACTCAGTACAAGAGAAATAATGAGCAACCGGTACAAACGACAGGTTCGTTACCGACCTTCACAGATTCGGTACCGACTCCTACAAAAAACTGAAAATTCAAATTCCTCAAGTGATCAATGGTTTCAAGCAGCTTCAGTTTTATTTTGTGAGTTCCCTTTTCTTATCCTCTTTATTTTTATGTCTTTGTTTTAAACAGTGAGGACACTGTTTGGTTTAAGTAATTGGTATGGGAAAAGGAAACTCAATTTTTGTTTTCTTTGTGTTTTGTGTTTTAGGATTGATAATGCTCTACTTAGATGTCCTATGATATGCTTTAACTTGTTTGATCATGTAATTCCATAGCATGTTTGGAAAGCTTTGCCTGAATCTTGTTGAAAAGTTGTTTCTATGTGGATATTTAGCATGTGATGAAATTGAGCACATATGATCTTAGGTAGAAGTGACTTTAATCCAACAAAATTGCTACCTTATGAGTTGTTTTTGGCCTTATAGGGATATTTATTAAAAATCCCTCTTCTTTTCTTGTGTGATTTACTCTCCTTATGCATACTATCTCTTGTCATTGATATGGTTATCTATTACTTGAGACCTTTATGAGATATTAGTTCATTGCATGTGAGATCATATGATGGAGAACTTATTTTTTTAGCCACTTTTTATCCTCTCTTTTTACCTACCTTTTTATTATCCTCTTTTTGAAGCCAATTTGAGCCTTGAAACCTTTTATTTATAGCTCCACAAAATTATTCCTTAGCCGATGTTAGCTTGACCCTATCCGGGGATTAGGACTTAGTATTGGTTTATTATTGTTTTGTTGAGTGAGATGTATTGGTTCAAGTGTGGGGTAATATGGGTTGGGAAAAGAAAAGTCTTGCAATTTGTCATGTCAAAGGAGTTTGGTTCCCTGAATGCACTTACAAAAGAAGTGGAAAGTAAAGAGGAAGAAAGAAAGAAAAATAATGAGCAAAACTCGTTACCGACCCCGGTAAGGTCGGTACCGAACTTCCCACAGAAAAATAATGAAGATGAAAAGGGAGAAAAATCTGAAAAGAAAGAGAACTGAAAAGTAAACGTGTGCATGAGCCAAAAATTCCTTGTTGTTTTATAAGCAAGATTAGATGGGATATTAAAGGGGTTAATGAGATGAGTGTGCATAATGTTTGAGAGAGTTTGGTATGTAAGTATGTTGTTTTATGAGAGTTTTTGAATGTGTGAGTTTTTAGGAGTCTTTGATTCCCGGATTATTAGCACCACAAAGCCAAAATATTTCCATGCCTTATTGTTATTACCAAGCCCCATTACAACCCGACCGAATGGATCTTCTATGAAGTTTTTCATTGAGCCTAAGTTCTCTTGATGATTTTTATGTGTTTTGACATCTCTGGTGGAGAGTTTGGTGATATAAGTAACAATGACTATGTTGATTTTTGCATATTGGATTGAGTTGAGAGTTGTTATTCTAAGCCTAAACACTTGAGAGTTGAGCGAAACACATTACCCTTGTGAGGTTGGATTTTTAGTTGCTTTTGCTTGAGGTTGTTTATATATGTGTGATGACGTTAGATTCACTTGTCTATTTATTCTACTTGAGCTTTGATGTTCCTTTTTGATAAGGCCATTGACTTGATATATGTGTTGATGGTTTTGGTTGATGTCTTGTTGATTGCTTGAGGACAAGCAAGTCTAAGTATGGGGTACTTTGATGTCCGCCTTTTTAGTCGTGTTTTTAGGGTGTGTTTTTGTGTCTTTGAGTCTTTTTTTCTTTGAGTTTTGTGTTTTATTTTGAGTCATTTGTTTAGGTTTTCGTATTTCTTTAAGATATGGAATCTACATAAGCTATGGTGGTGTTTTATAGGTTTTTGGAAGCTATTTGGAGCACTTTTGAGGAAAAGAGAAAAACTGAGGAGCAACAATTAAGGAAAATCTCAAGGAACGAAGTCCATACAGACATTGAAGATCAATTTTGAGCTTGGATAGAAGTAGAGAAACTCGTTACAAAGACATAGGAAAAAGAATCGAGTCAAACAGAGGTGTAACGAACCCGCTATCGAAGTTTTACTCTCAGCTGTCCACTGTGCTGAATAGGGTCGGTAACGACCCTGTTAGGCTCGATACCGAGGTCAGCAGGGGTCGATACCAAGGTACACAGGTCGGTACCGAGGTGTTCAGCAAAGGAGAGAGTGAAGAAGTTCAGCAAGTGACTAACGACCCTATGAGGGTCGGTACCGAGGCACTCCGTGTCGGTAGCGAAGACCGTGTCAGCGCAATTAAAGTTCTTTTATCCCTTTCCTTTTATGTTATTAGATAGTTTTAAGGAATATATCTTTTAAGAAGATATTATTTCCTTATAGATAGATCTAAGATAGATTAGTTTCTCTATAAATACCCTTCTCTAGCTCTTGTTTTTATATACACACGATTGAGGAGAGGATGAAGAGAGAAGATAGAGAGTGGGGCGTGTTAGATAGAGATAGAGTAGAGATTGGAGACTGCTTAGAGGACAAGTTTCGTTTTGAATTCAGTTTGTAAGCCTTTCTTTCTTAATTCAATTGTTTTGTTTTCAATTATGATGATTAGTGAGTAGTCTTCCTCTCTAAGGTTTTGGTTAAACCCAACAATGGTTTTGCATGCTTGTTTATGATCATGTCTTGATTGCTTTTATTGCATGAATCTATTCTCTTGTTCTTAATCCTTGAAACGAAAGTTGAAGGGAATTTCTCATTCATAGTTGAAGCGAAAGCGGAAACCTTGAATCAGAATAGTCAATTTAGGGTTTTGAATCGAAAGCGGATCTATCCTAGTTGAAGAAGAAGAGATTAGATAGTAAGTTTATTGATTGAACGAAAGTTAGTTGATTTACTTGCTTAGGTTGACGAAAGTTGACACTTTTATGTGATAAAAACATGATCTTTATGTTTCATTAGCGTTTGGCATGCATAATTGTTGTTGTGGGGATACCTTTACCTTAGATTTTCTCTTTATTGATATAAAAATCCATACTTTCTCTCTTACTTGCGTAACAAGTAACAAAACTTGATGCTGACTATCTCCCGTGGACGAACCTGACGCCCCTGTACTCAGCGGGGTCTTGATTGTAAATTTTGTTGTTGTCAAGAAACCCTATCAACACCGACAAGGAGCTAATGGAAGTAAGTGCGGTCCATGTGGGGCTAACGCGACTGCGTCTTCCTGGATGTGCCCGCCCTCTGAACCGAGTCGGTGAAGGGCCGAGTTTTCTTGATGGGCAAGTTTGACGGGATCTTTTTTCGATAAATTATGACTTCTTATTTTGGGAAGATAATATCTTGTATCTATCTTTAAGGCTTTGTGTTCTTTATTTAAATCAAACTATGACTATTGTAATTGTGTACTATACTGTGCTAAGAAAATCCTATGAGTTAGAGAGGGAAAAAGTCTAGAGAGCCTGAGAGATTAGGTTAGACTGATTAGATCAATGTAGATCAAGAAAATCAGTTCTTGTAATCCTTGGAATCCTCGGATCTAATGAAAGTCTTCAGCTTGGTAATGTCCCTAAACGTAGTCATTTTTATGAACTAGGTTAACAAATTCTTGTGTTCTTCTCTTCTTGTTCTTTCTTGTTCCGTTCCAATTCTTCTCTTGTGAGTCTGTTTGAGTCCGTAAGGGTGTCAAATTTCCTAACAATAAGTTAGATCAATTATCTTGTCGAACAGTACAATCAACTGTTGGTGATTTTAAAGTCATCAAGTGACTGTTCCCTATATGGGAACAATGCCTTTTAGTGTGATTGGGATTCAAACGACACTATGAGATCTTACTTTGCTATGTCACGGGTTTGGGTGTGCAGAGTGCGCACTCGTGTAAGCATAGTTGAGGTCTAGAGGGAAACATTAAAGAGAAGTTGCTTTACCTATGATGGAACTATATCCCTAAGAGGGAAACGTGTCTCTAAGACAAGATTTCTATATACAACGTTAAGGATGAACAATAGGCGTTGTTCCCTGAAAAGGAACAATGAGTCTGTTCCCTATTGGAGGGAAAATGTCTGTTCTCTTGGCGGGAATAGTGGTTCACCTGAGTGGGAACAGTAGTTCTGTGACGCATGCCTAAAATTTCGTCACGTGTTTAATTGTTGATAACCGTCTTGTAAACCGTTGTATAACTGCATTGCAACTTCCTTAATGAGTAATAACTAATGGGTGACGTGGGTTATTGAGGATAACCCTTCGTGGCACTTGGTAACCACTGGTAACTTCTAGTAGCTGCCGGTAACTGCTGCTAACCGTTCCCTGAAACTGCTTTCCTTTGCCTATATAAATGGCTATTGGGAGATTAGTGTCGGGTTGGTTCACGTTGGTTCACATAATCATAGGAGAACGTTTCTCTCCATGATTGAACTTCAAATAGAGTCTAATATCCATTTTACATGAACTCTAAGGTTCGATCTCTTTCATGAGCCTTGTTAGAGATCGGTTGGTTTGTCTTCTCTCACTTCAAATTTCGTGGATTCCCCAAGGCTATGTAGGGGGGCGAAATATTGATTTCGGAAAGCGTTTCTACGTGATTCAAACCTATATCAAGTATTACATATGATTGATCTACTGAAGATTCGACGTCTTCAACTACATCCACGAAGAGGAACTTCACGGCTTCAGCAACACACTGTTCCCTGAGTAACAGCAGATACAGGATCTTCGGTGGGAACTACGAAGCAAGAGTCCAAGACACCTACATCGACTACTCATATATGAACACTTTTGTAAATTTATAATTGCAGGCCTTGAAGTAAACTGTTTGGCAGTAATCGCTGGAAAACACAAGGTTTATTTAGTATGGGTGTAATAGAAAGAGATGGATACACACTGTACTATATAGTCATGTTTTTTTTTTATTTTCAAGGTCGTTAACTATAGAACGTATGTCAGACTCAATGAAATGGAAAAAATACAAAGGGAAATTGTTATCTTAAAATTGCATATCATTGGAGAGCTTGGTTTTTTGTGTAACATATTATTGTTTACAAATGATATTTCCCGCACTTTATCACCCTCCTTGTTAATTCCTTGATTTAGCCATATCTTAATATCAATACCCCTTCTTCCCAAAATGCTTAAAGAGAATGCATTCCTTGTATAAACTATTCTAGAGTCTAAAACATGATGAAAACAATACTAGAGAAACTGACCTTTGCTATACATAGTTGTGCTCAATAGTGACATTATTTTTTCCCAATAGATTGCAACACCTATCTTTTCGATTGGAGTTTGAAATACTGGAATTGTCTACCCATATCCAAAACCCCTAGGGAAGTTGTGATGTGACCCCCTACCTAGAGTTAGATCTAGTATCGACTAGTCCAGGGATCCTGAGACCATGGCGACCCCCTTGGGCTAACATCGGAATGAGTCCACCTGGCCATCCACGGATCCTACCATGCCATGACACTGGTACATGAGGTTCATGCCAGCATCGCGCCAACACCGTGCAAACATTGTGTTATCGCCTATGCCGACACCTGGTCTTGGCATGTCAAGACATGGCTTTGGCTCTATCTTTCTTATTTTAGTATTGTTTTCTATTTGCGGACTTTTTATTTATGTTTTTTTATTTTAATTGGTACTTTTGGGCTTTTATGGACGTTGGGACTAGTATGCTTACTAGCCCTAGTCCACCTCTTGTTGCTTGCTATGGTTTTGAGAACCTCTCTATATAAAGGCCTCTAACCCTTTGTATTTCTTACGCTTGAATATTGATAAAGAAGTGATGTCAGAATTGTTCCACACTCTCCATTTAGGCGTGACCAATCTTCTCCAAAACTCTCTTCCTCTTTCAAGTTCTCCCTTGAATTTCAGCTTCTCATCTCTAAGCTCTGACTTCTCTCTTGATTCTAGGCTTCATTGCCTCAATCTATCGGTTACAAGTTCGAAGAGACACAATATGAGTCCCAGTTCAAGATCCTTTTGTGAATACGAAGACGGGTTCACATCAATTGGTATCAGAGCCCAGTCGGCTCGATGAAGACGTCCTTCGAATTCTTGGGCATTAAAAGAGTTCGATATTTTTTTCGGCCTAAGATTTGTTGTTAGTGGCAGAAAATTTTCCTATTGTAAGAAAATCTTTTGGATTTTGAAAGATCTCTAGTAGTAAAAAGAAAAAAAGAAAAAAAGAGAAAAAAAATCCCGAAGGGGCAGAGCCATGTCTTGGACCTGCTTGGAAATATGAGACGATTCGAATTCTTAGGATTGGCCACATCGATGAGTCAACACTCGTCCCTATAAGCCGCTTCCAAAAGACCACCAGGATTGGATCCCACCATACTGGCTTACCGAGAATCGGACCCGCTACTATGGAGAAACTCCCAAACCCCAACATCGTTCCTACGACGAGCAGGATTGGAGTCCGCCTCCAAGTTGCCCACGCGAAACTCCTAAACCCCGGCATCGTTCCTACGATGAGCGAGATCAGAGTCTGCCTCCTCGACACTCAGACAACCGAGTCCTTGAACCGGACCCACAACCACGACCTCCTTGGCCACCCTCTCCCATGGTCGAGAGTCCTTGCATCGAGGACATGTTCGCGACCTTAGAGCGCCAGATGGCCGAATACATGGCGAATTTCCATCCCACACATGTCCCGATACTCATCCGGACATCCCAGCCGTCATTGGCGTCGGTGCCGAGCGAGTCCATCATCGAGACCGTCCCGGCACCTCAACCACAACTGGCACCCGTAACAAGCGACGTGACAAGCGAGCTAGTCCTCATCGAGGATCCCACACCAGCGACGACAACGCCCATGGTCGAGTTCCTGCCTTAGCTCAACGTCGAGCCCTCACCTATGCTGGCGACTACTTGGATTGAGCCTACGACGTCAGACAAGCCAATCACCACGACCTTGTCTTTGTTATCCGATGCCGAACCCGAGCCCATTCTCGAGCCTGACCCTGTGTCGATACCTTATATCTTACTCTTCGAGAAGACCCACATCGATGGCATGGTTTTGATTAGGCCGCAACCTTCTTCCCTCGTCTCCACCACGTTGAAGCGAGAACGCTTCGAATCTAAGGGAGGGAGGATGATGCGACCTTGCCATGGCTCGGACCTAGCTCCTACCATTCCGAGACGGCCTAGACCTTGGAGACCCCCTTGGCTTAGGACATAGTCTCATTTACGTATTATTTATATTATTATTTCTATTTTCGTCATTTAATTCCGTCTTTACTATTTTAGGCGTGTGTTCTCTTATGGTTAAGAAACCGGCCCATTATGGTAGAATAAGGCCCAATAGGTTTGTTGTACCTTCCCCTTTATAGCTTTACTATTATTAGATTTATGGGCTTTTCAGATGTGGGCCTGGATTGCATGCTAGGCCCAATCCAATCCCCTTCTTTGTACCTAGTGTTTTTAGCTTTCTCTCTATATAAGAGGAATTCGAGACTCCTTTCAATCTTCATCATGATTAAGCCAAGTTAAAGTAGAGTCGAGTTTCCTCCTTATTTGGCCTGGCGTCACCCAAACCTTCTAAACCCCTTTCGGTCTCGACGGTCCTCCCTTTGGTCGACGTCTCTCATCTCTGCCTCGCCCTGCCCTCGTTCCGACGAGCATTAGAGGCCCGCGAGTCCATAATGTTGGACTCATACCTATCCGGTTACTATTGTCCGAGCGTTTCGAACCTAGATCCGCCCTTCGTGGACCGAAGCCGAGGTTCATATCATATTCCCTACATTCAAGGATGATCTTGATGTAGAGCTTTACTCCTACCTGCGAATTTCTTTGCTCATCATCAAATCCCTCACATCATCAAACTTTAACTTCCATTTCCCATCTGAAGCACTGACAGCCCTGACAACTTCGCTCCGACTTTCAAGCAAAGAAGAGAGTAGAATTAGGGCTTGTACCTCATCATCGAACTCAATCTTCACCAATTGTAGTTGTGCAATCGTCATTTTGAATTCAATCAAGTGCTTGGATACTGTTATGTCCTCCTTGATCTTCAGTTTGAACAACTTCCTCATCAGATGCACCTTGTTCACCGTTGACGGTTTCTCATACAGTGTGGATAAGATTGCAAGCAAGCCCTTTGTTATACTCGTCTTGACCATGCGGCGCGCTACACTCCTGGACAGGGACGGGCAAATTAAGTTAATCACCTTCATATCCAATAGCTTCCAGTCTTCATCCTTCATATCCTTAATCTTCAATTTGCATCTCCCAGAAACCATAATCCTTTCCAGCAAACTTCTCCACTGGAATTGATGAAGGACCTTGATGTTGCAAGCAGTGCAAGGCAATCCGAGGAAGACCCGAGCAATCTTGATGGAAGAACTTCTATTCTGGCTTCACGAGGGAAGATCTCCCTTGTCCGGACTCGGAATTAGGTGATTCTAAAGCCCAGAGATACATCTAAAAGTCTTCTTTAATCCCTCAAAAATTGAGAACAAAATTGTTGAGAGGGTTTCTTGACAACAAATAAATTTATATCAAGACCCCGCTGAATACAGGGAGGTCAGGTTCGTCCACGGGAATTGGAAGTATCTAAGTCTAGTTATTAATCCTAACAAAATAAAACAAAACAAAGCAAAACACACACTATAGATGCTCGGCACCCGACCTAAAAGGGGTCGTAACCTACCTATCCGGGTAACAAATAAACTTCGAAAAATCAAATTAAAAGAGATCTAGAGCTAATGATTCACCACAACAAGCTATGCATGCAAACATGAATCAAAATCAACCCATCGTAATCCCATGAATGACTTTCATCATGAATTTATCAAGCATAAATCCTAACTTTCGTAAAGATCTAAACTTGCAACCCTACTTGTTTTCTAAAGGTTTTAACTTTCGTTTCAACCCAAATATTATCCAGATTCACAATTCAATCTTTCAATTCAATCACGAACATGAACATGCCTCAATTTTCATCAAGGAATTGATAACAATCAAGAAGAATAAAGGATAGAGATTAAAAGAGATGGTTTATTCAAAGATTCATGCTTTAATCATGCACAACTCGTCGGGTTTCACCCTAACCCTAGAAAAGTAGACTACTCACGATCCATGGAACAATCAACAACCATAAACAAAAGAGAAGACATAATTCAAACCAAACAAACTTCAATTGAAAAGAAAACTTACAAATCTTAAGCAAACCTCCAAGTCTCTCTTAAAATTGTCCAAGAGCTTGGAATCAAAGTTAACCCTATCGATCAAACTTGCAACCTATTCCGTTTCTCCACAACGTCCCCAAACGTCTCCCAAAAGCGTGTCCCCTTAAAACTAACCCTAAAAGAACCTTATATAGTGGTGGGAATGTCTTTATAAGGAAACTAAATTCTATCTTAAAAAGGCCCATAAATAAAACATTTACTAAACCTAACTTAAGGCGCAAGTTTTATTCTCGCTACACACGGAGGTGGTCGTCTCCGACCCAAAGTAGGTCGTCACCGACCTAGGTAGCACTTGGTTTCTTCATTTTTTCGCTCAAAACTTGCTCCAAAGCTTGGTTCTTCTTCAATGTTCCTTCTTTAATCGCTCTTGGCCTTCTAAAACTTCCTTTAGTTCCTTCTTAAAACACCTTCATCTTGAAATCTTCACCTTTGAATCATCAAAACTTCAAATGCACCGACTCTCGCCCTTCTATCAACATCACCAAAAGACAACTCTAACGCCACCTCCTAGAAAGCTTGAAAACTCGGGATATCTCCTCCTCTACGTTTCAAATACCTATAAAAACAACAAACAAGCGCAAACGACTCCAACTCTCCAAAGAGGGTCGGAATTATATGCAAAACAACACAATCAACATAGAAAAGACTCAACCTAGCTAGAAAACTACCCACAAAATCCAACTAAAATGTGCGACATCAAAATACCCCATACTTAGACTTGCTTGTCCTCAAGCAATCACTTAACATGCATCACTACCATACAACAAACTCAAGAATCACCTTTATAGAAAAAGAAGCACAAGTAGAATAATGAGCCAACAACTTCCACATCCTAGCACACATAAACATTTCCAAGCAATCACAATCCAACCTCACAAAGGAATGTATTTCACTCAACTCTCAAAGTGTTTAGGGTATAGCAATGATCACTCAACTCAAATTCCAAACACAAAACCGCATAGTTAATGGAACTTATATAAACAAACTCTCCAGCGAAGAAGTCAAAACAAGTCAAATCATCAAATGAACTCGGGGGGCTCAATGAAAGCTTCAAAGAAGTCTCCATTCAGCCGGGTTGTAATGGGGCTTGGTAATTCAAAGGGCGTGGAAATATTTTGGCCTTGTGGTGCTAACTAATCCGAGAATCAAGACTCTTAGACTACACATCACTCACCCAACATTCTTTCCTCTTACTTCAATCACCAAACACTTAAAACTTTACAATGCACTTCCCTTTTCACCTATTATAATTGTCCTTCTTCTTCTATTCCTTGAAAGCCCTTGAACTCTTGTGCTTATTACATGCCTTTCCCCATTTTGGGGGGGGGGGGGGGGGGTCGGCACCGACCTTCTTTGGGTCAGTGATGAGCTACATATATGCACTTTGAGCCCAAAAACAATTCATACTTATGATTTTCCAAAGACAACATTCTTTATCTACCTTTCATAATCACTTTGTTTTCACCCAATCACTCCAAAACATTCTTAAACAATTTCTTCTAAGTCCTAATTCCCGGATCAAAGGGTCAAGCTTTTCATGGCTAGGGAATTTTTTGTGGAGCTAGAAATAGGCTTTAGGCTCAAAATAAGGGCTACAAACAGAGGGATCATGTATAGGTAGGAAAAGGAATATAATAGGCTTATAAAAATAAGTTCAAAATCATTTGATTCAATCAAGTAATGAGCATATCTCCATTGGTCTCAAGTTTAAAATAACCATGCCATTGTCAATTGGTATATTGCATTTGGAAGAGTAATTCCCACATGAAAGAGAAAGGAGTAAAAATGTACATCCTTTATAGGCCAAAATATCTCACTTAGGTTCAATTTTTGTTGGATTGCTTTCACTTAGAAATATGCATGCTCAATATCCATTATAAGCTCAAAATTAAAAAAAAAACAAGATCATGATTTAGGCAATTCTTAAAGCATGTTATAGGATTTACATGATGATGCAAGCAATTTTCATCCTAGAACATCTAAGAAATAGGGCATTTATCCATCTAAAATCAAAAAGAAAAAGACTCAAAACAAACCTAACCACACACATCAATCAAAACACAAAACAACACATGACTCAAACAAGTAATCTCCCAAACCACCCCATACTTAAGCATCAATGTCCCCATTGATTAAGAAAGTAAAGAGAAAGGAAAGAGAAACTAACTTGGACACTTTGAAGCGTTGGCAAAGGAGGAGAATCATTCTTGAGGAGGGTGAGGAGGCGGTGGAGCTTGGAAAAGGTGTTGCCCCAACCATAGGGGTGGGAGTAGTAAGGGATCATATTAGTCTGAGGTCCCATCGTGAAGTCCATAGGGTCGGCACCGTGCTGATTGTGGTAGTGTCCGCCCCCTGGTTGGTCGTCACCGACCCCCTGATCGTCGTCACCGATCTCTCCAGAACGGCCCCTTGGTGATTCCCACTTGAAGGTCGCCTCTTTCGGCGGTGGGTTAGGCTCGGCTCTTTGAAATCAGTTGGGCTGTCGTCTAATCCTTTCATCAATCCGGACTTTTGGCACCAATGGATAAGGAGCGGGGGCCCATACATCATACCAATTAGGGAGATATAAGAGCTCGAGATTTTCTTGGGTAAGAACTACATCAAGCGTCACATCCGTATTGATTGGAAACTTGTTGATGAAACCGTCAAAGGACTGAGCAATCACTTTAGTATTCAAGAAGTACTTCACATCCATAGCAATGACCTTTCTCGAAGAATAGGCGGAAAGGTTGACTTTCAAGGACTTGGCAAGGAGAGCCACAAGCCAACCGAAGTAGGTACTAGAGTGGGTCTTGAGGGCTTGGTGGTTTATGACGGCATTAGCAAACTCAAACCCCAAATTCATGTGAATGGTCGGCTCAAAGAGCATAGTGGAGAGGCATGCAATCTCGTGCTTGTGAGGGCGTGAGAGCTCGTACCGTGGCCAAATTGTGGAGCCGAGGATGCGAAGAATAATCCGGAAAACCGGGCTAGCTATGAATCAATCGGGAAGGTGGTTGGTGGGGTATTCAACCTTGCCGTTGAGGTAATGCCACAAATCCTTGATGGGAAAACTCGCCGGTGTGTACACTCCGGATGGTGCGCGGAAGCCAAGATGTTTGTTGAATTTTTTTATGTCCATATCGTACTCCTTATTACCGAGTTGAAATGTGACCATGGACTTGTTGGAGTCGGTTTCATCCCGGTACAAGTGGAAGTTGGACATGAACTCGCATGTGAGCGCCACAAAGTGTTCCTCAATAGGATGCAAAATAAGATGTTGAGCTCCAATCCAAGAAAAAGCCTCAAGCACTTCCCTATGAAAACCAATCTTCATGGCGCCGGCCCTTTGATAAGCGCACACACTAACATCTCCACGCCACATTTCAAGAAACCAGTCCTTTTGCTCCTCGGAATAAAATACCACACTATCCACCTTTTGCTTGTCTTTCTTGTGCTTCTTAGTAGGGTGACGAGAAGAAGAGGCCATTGTCCTACAAAACGTTAAATCTTCCAAGATAATTTCCAAAGTTTTAAATGACAATGTCAAACAGAGAACACATATGTCACCACCCAAAGAAGTACCCCATACTTACACAAAGAAACATGCTCAAATTTAGAAGGAATCTCAAGTTAACATGCTTAATCATGAAGAGTAGGTAAGTGGAGGTAAAAGATCATGCTAAAAGTACTCAA
Organism: Fallopia convolvulus; assembly: GCA_964016875.1. Taxonomy (NCBI): domain Eukaryota; kingdom Viridiplantae; phylum Streptophyta; class Magnoliopsida; order Caryophyllales; family Polygonaceae; genus Fallopia; species Fallopia convolvulus. Next base: position 7,706,246 of record OZ024721.1, read on the forward strand.
ATCAAGGTGAAAGTAGCTCAATAAGTATGCATATAATGAGGAATACGAGTCAACCGGGGTCGGAACCGACCCTTGGAGGCTCGGTACCGAGCAAATACACACTAAAGCTCTATAATAGGACACTGCTGGGTCGTCACCGACCCCCAATGGGTCGACACCGACCATTCCGGGCAAAATCATGTCCGAAATTTCAGCCCGATGTCCTTGCAAGGGTTACCAAAAATTCCGAAAAAAATCATATACTTACACAAACAACCAAACAACCAAGTATGTATCAAAAATTCCACTTATAACCCACAATTCATCATGAGTATCATGTAGATCTAACCACTAAAGCATTCAAACAACCCAAACTTCATATTCAAACTCAAGAACACCCAAAACCTAGATTCTCCACTAATCCCTCAATCATAAATCAAGTAAACTTGTATTCATCATCAAAGGAGTAGAATAACATACCAAAGATGAGTGAAAATAGAGGAATGAAAGTAGAAGGGGGGTCGTAGACGAGCACTAGAGCGGTTCCAAAATTTGAAAAATTGTGGGAAAGGGCGGATTTTCCGGTTTTTGGTAGAGGAATTGGAGGATTTATGTAGCACAAGGAAGGATTTTGGTAGATTTGGGATGGGGATGAAGGATTTGTGAGATTTGAGAGGGAATGAGAGATTTAATGGAGGCTATGGGTTTTGAGAGGGGAGAGGGTCGGCGGTGTGAGGAGAAAGAGAGGGGAGGGGCAGGGTTAAAAGAGGTAAAAGTTCAGGGACTTACCTGCAATTTCCAAATTTCTGAATTTTTTTTACCGTTTTTTCTTGGAGGGGGTCGGTGCCGACCCAAAATAGGTCGGTGACGACCCACCTTGGCTTTGCTTCCTTTCATTGTCGAGCATTTCGACCCCCTAGTTCCTTTTCCGCCGCCTCGGGTCCCTACAAAACTTTAGTGGAGATGCAAGACAAGAGTCCTAGCTACTCTAAACTAATAAAAACAAAAGAAATTAAGCTAAAAAGAAAATCAAAAACAAAAACAAAAACAAAGCGGGTTGCCTCCCGTAAGAGCTTAATTTAACGTCTTCCCCGGGAAGAGTCGAAGTCTAGAGTTAAAAAGGAGTACTTGATCACCGGTTTTGAAGGTCTTCGGGACAAGCTTCTTGTCATGCCATTTCTTGGTTCTCTCTTTGTAGATCTTGGCATTCTCATATGTTTTTAGCCTCAACTCCTCTAGTTCTTGCAAGTCCATGAATCGCTTTGCTACGACCGCGTCGAGGTCCATGTTGAGCTCCTTGAGAGCCCATAAAGCTTTGTGTTCAAGCTCGACGGGAAAGTGACATGACTTGCCATACACTAGATTGTAGGGAGTGGTGCGGAGTGGCATCTTGTAGGCGGTGCGGTACGGCCATAGTGCATCATCAAGCTTGGAGGACCAATCCTTCCTTGAGCGGGAAACCGTCTTCTCTAATATGATCCTGATTTTCCGGTTGGAAACCTCCACCTGACCGCTACTTTGGGGATGGTAAGGAGTCGCCACCTTTTGAGATACCCCATACTTGGTCAAAAGTGCCTCGAAGCTCCGCTCAATGAAGTGAGATCCGCCATCACTAATAAGAGCTCGGGGAACACCAAAGCGAGGAAAGATGTTGGTCTTCATGAATTTTTCCACCACTCGTGCATCATTGGTTCTTGTGGCTATGGCCTCAACCCACTTGGAAACATAGTCGACCGCCACGAAGATGTACTTGTAGGGACCCGAAGAGGGGAAGGGTCCCATGAAGTCAATACCCCATACATCGAAGAGCTCGATCTCTAGGATTCCCGTGAGTGGGTTCTCGTTCCTCCATGTAATGTTTCCCGCGCGTTGGCACTCATCACACGCCGTTACATATGCTTGAACGTCTTTGAAAAGGGTGGGCCAATAGAATCCACTTTGAAGAATCTTCGTTCTGGTTTTGAATCCCTTAGCATGGCCGCCCGTCGGGAGAGTATGACAATGTCGGATTACTCCCTCTATCTCATCGTCCAGCATTCAACGCCTGAAGATATGATCACTCCCTTGCTTGAACAGGTAAGGATCATCTCAATAGTATTGCTTGACGTCGTGGAGGAACTTCTTTTTAGCTTAGGAAGTCAATCCATCGGGAATAATGCCTCCTACAACATAGTTAGCAAAATCCGCAAACCAAGGGGTTTTCGCCCCTCTAATAGCATGTATAGAATGGGAAGAGCGGATGGGAGGAGAGGAAGGAAGAGTACTAGTAGGTACGTAAGAAGATGGAGAAGAGTGACCTGGATCGACCCCAGCTAGGGTCGGAGTCGTGTGGTATTGCTTGGAGTCGACTGTCTCTTGTACATGAGGGGGGTCGGTATCGACCCAGGGCTGGTCGTGAACGACCCAGGATGGGCGACATCGACCTGTAGAACTTTGTTGCTCAAGAGGGTTTCGTCCGGGCGAGAGTCATTGATGTGTACCGCATCTACGGATTCCGTGATGTGCTCAATGGGTAACCTAGAAAGGTGGTCCACCACAAGATTCTCCGCTCCTTGCTTGTCTCGTATCTCAAGGTCGAACTCTTGCAATAGGAGCATCCATCAGAGTAATCTTGGCTTGGCGTCCTTCTTGTCCATAAGGTAACGGATGGATGCATGATCGGTGTAGACGATTACCTTTAACCCACCAAGTATGACCGGAACATCTCAAAAGCAAACACCACCGCGAGGAACTTCTTCTCCGTAGTGGTGTACTTGCTTTGGGCTTCATCGAGCGTCTTGATCGCATAGTAGATAGCATGAAGCTTCTTCTCTTTCCTTTGCCCAAGAACCGCGCCCACGGCATAGTCACTCGCGTCGCACATGATCTCGAAGGGAAGTGTCCAATCCGGAGGTTGCATGATAGGGGCCGACACAAGTGCATCTCGGATCCTATGAAAAGCTTCAAGACACTCGGAAGAAAAATCAAACACAAGGAATCAACCTTTTACTTGGAATCAACCTTCTCTTTAGTTTGTGTTGGAGGCTCATGAAGTGGCTCTTTTGAAGTAGCTTCGTCCATGAATTTGGAGGTAAGGTTAACCACAAATTCTTGGATGAGAGGCTCCTCGATTGGATTTGAAACATCCACCTTAGGTGAAGGTTCAAATACTTGATGTGGTGGAACCAAGCAAGATGAATGCTCTCTACCTCTCTCTGGGACTCTTTGTGGCTCCACACTCATTGAAGGACAATAAGGTGGTTCTTCAAATGTGGCTTGTCCTCTAGGTGATGGATACCAAGGCATGACATTGGCGCCCCTCAAGGAAGCTTGGTCTTGATGATGAAAATCCCAAGCTTGATGATGAAAACCCCATGCTCCATGTCCTACAACGTTAGTGTCGCAAGTAGAATATGAAAGGTAAAAAGGATAAGCCTCAACATACACTTGTGGTACATACCTCTCCATGAGAGCTTGTTTGAGCTCTTGCCACGTACTAACGGGATGGTATCTTTTACGCCTCCTTCTCTCCTTGTGATCATACCACCAATTACGAGCCCCATGGATAAAGCGTTTTATGGCATAAGTAACTTTCATATCTTCAAGATAGCCTCCATAGTAGTTAAAAAATGATCGAGCTGGGAGATCCAAGCTGAGCAAGCATTGGCATCGGATCGGCCGTCAAAATATGGAATATAAACTCCTCATAATATGTACTTGTTTTTGACATCTTGCACACACGCAACGAACAAGATTATCCCACAAATCACAAGTAATGCCAAAACACAATTTCCTCCTAAATCAACCAAGAAAGAGCAAGGGAATACAAGTGCAAGGTCAAGGAAAGGAGTTAGGTATGGCTAGGCAAAGAACAAATAATCCAATGCACACACAAGCACCCGAACTCAACAAGGACTTATAGGAAAAGAAGATACTAGGCACCAAGTGTTTTACACAACAACAATTTAAGCAAATTTTGGCCTTGCTCAGTTATGTGGCCAATTCCGGGGTAACGCCTTCTTTTGCTACTTTTTTTTTCTGTGTCAGGCCCCTTATTAGCTTTTCGCCGCCGGCAAGGTTTTTCTAGCCTCGTTTTTTTTCTTTTTCTGTACCCGGCCCCTTATTAGCTTTCGCCGCCGGCAAGGTTTTTCTGATTTTATTTTTAAAACAAAGTGGCAAACAACCACAATTCACACAACAAGCAACAAGCAATTTCTTTTCGAAGTTTAACAACTCGATGTCATTCCCGTATCTTAAACCAAGCCTATCCAAGTCCAAATGCAAGACATGTGCATGGAAAATGGTAAGGGACGTGGCTGTTTTGAAGCTGGTTCGGATTTGGACACAACCCACACAAGACACCCTTAAATGCACAAAAAATGAAAGGTTGTTTCAAAGGGGTTTTGAGGTTTTTCGGTTTGAGGATTTAATGACCAACCCTTGGGCTATCCTCTTCAACCTTTGGACAAAAATCCTTGGCTGAATTCAGAAATGGTCGTGCACCACTCAGCCAACACAACAACAACACACAACAAAGGACAACAACCACAATTCTTGGGCAATTAGCAAGCAATTTCGAAAATGGTAACAACGGTGGCTCCTATGAGCACTTGAAACCCCAGATTGCTCAATCAAAGGTCAAAATAAGGAGTACCTTGCGTGGCTCTGATACCACGTGATGAAGGAATCGATGTTGCAAGCGGTGCAAGGTAATCCGAGGAAGACCCGAGCAATCTTGATGGAAGAACTTCTATTCTGGCTTCACGAGGGCAGATCTACGTCGTCCGGACTCAGAATTAGGTGATTCCAAAGCCCGGAGATAGATATACAAGTCTTCTTTAATCTCTAAAAAATTGAGGACAAAATATTTTATGGTTCAAAAGTTATGCCTCTTTTATTGAGGCATTGCAGAGTCCACCGGGATTGAATTTCGACTTGTTTTTATGGAGTTTTTGATGGGGTTTATGGATCTGATTTTGATGGAGGTTGAGATGGCGATTTTGAGTATGAAAGGTGATGGAAAAGTGGATGGTGATGGAGAATTGAGGATTGGATATGGACAAGCAAAACTCAAGGATATGACTCACCTTGAATCAAACTTGAACTATGAAGATCAATCGAGGATATGACTAACCACGATCTACCTTCGGATTTGGATTGATATGACTCACAATCCAAGGAACCAAAATCTGAATTTTGATTCAAAAACAAAGCTTAAAAAACGTTTTCCAAAGAGGAGAGACAAAGAGTTGGAATTTGGCATCAATCTTGTCTAACTAGGAAACTAGAGCCCTAGTGGCTTATAAAGAAAGACCTAAGGGCAAAACTGATATTTGCCTTTGGAAAAGTTTAACAAATAACAAAACAGACCCAAAATTTCCAAAAGTCAAAAAACACTCTCACAATCCAAGCAATGAACCACACAAGTCGTGGCCTTCTAACAAGACACGCAAGCCTCACTATTTCACGATGTGACGGCCTTAGCATAGTCACATCAGGAATCTTCATGTCTTCCATTACAACTGAAGGAATCAAACTTTGATACCAATTGTTAGGAATTTGGACACCCCTACAATAAGGGAGAACAAAAACAGACCTACAAGAGAAGAATTGGAACAAAACAAGAAAGAACAAGAAGAGAAGAACACAAGAATTTGTTAACCTAGTTCGTCAGAATGACTACGTCTAGGGGCACTACCAAGCCAGGGGCTTTCGCTAGATTTGAGGATTCCAAGGATTACTAGAACTGATCTTCCTGATCTACACTAATCTAATTAGTCTAACCTAATCTCTCAAACACTCTAGACTTTTCCCTCTCTGACTCTCAGGATTTTCTTACCACAGTACAGTACAATATTACAATAACCATAGTTGGGATTAAGTAGAGAACACAATGCCTTAAAGATAGATACAAGATATTATCTTCTCAAACTAAGAAGACACAATCTATCCAAACAAGATCCCTACAAACTTGCCCATCAACAAAACTCGGCCTTTCACCGACTCGGGTCAGGGCGCAGGCGCGTCTAGGAAGACGCGATCACGTCATCCCCTCATGGACCGCTCTCACTTTTTTAACCTCTTTGTCGGCATCACGCGAGCCCGTCCGCCCAAGATGCGGCCGCGTCATCACGCACAACCCACGCTATCCCGGGCGCGGTTGCAACCCTCCTGGCCGCAGTCACGTCTTGCTTCTCGCTCCGCCTCCATCTCCTTTTCTGCCTAATTCCGAATCAGGCTCCATAAGCCAACACTTATAACGGAAAACACCATAGGGAATTCTCCAAAAGAAATTAGTCAAAGAGTGGATTCCAAATTCATAAGAAGCCATATGGTACTAGTATTCTGCAAATGACATATTTATATGTTTAAAATTGCATTAAATAAAACATTGGAACTGCTTCGATGTCCTTGGAAGGGTTACCAAAAATTCCGAAAAAAATCATATACTTACACAAACAACCAAACAACCAAGTATGTATCAAAAATTCCACTTATAACCCACAATTCATCATGAGTATCATGTAGATCTAACCACTAAAGCATTCAAACAACCCAAACTTCATATTCAAACTCAAGAACACCCAAAACCTAGATTCTCCACTAATCCCTCAATCATAAATCAAGTAAACTTGTATTCATCATCAAAGGAGTAGAATAACATACCAAAGATGAGTGAAAATAGAGGAATGAAAGTAGAAGGGGGGTCGTAGACGAGCACTAGAGCGGTTCCAAAATTTGAAAAATTGTGGGAAAGGGCGGATTTTCCGGTTTTTGGTAGAGGAATTGGAGGATTTATGTAGCACAAGGAAGGATTTTGGTAGATTTGGGATGGGGATGAAGGATTTGTGAGATTTGAGAGGGAATGAGAGATTTAATGGAGGCTATGGGTTTTGAGAGGGGAGAGGGTCGGCGGTGTGAGGAGAAAGAGAGGGGAGGGGCAGGGTTAAAAGAGGTAAAAGTTCAGGGACTTACCTGCAATTTCCAAATTTCTGAATTTTTTTTACCGTTTTTTCTTGGAGGGGGTCGGTGCCGACCCAAAATAGGTCGGTGACGACCCACCTTGGCTTTGCTTCCTTTCATTGTCGAGCATTTCGACCCCCTAGTTCCTTTTCCGCCGCCTCGGGTCCCTACAAAACTTTAGTGGAGATGCAAGACAAGAGTCCTAGCTACTCTAAACTAATAAAAACAAAAGAAATTAAGCTAAAAAGAAAATCAAAAACAAAAACAAAAACAAAGCGGGTTGCCTCCCGTAAGAGCTTAATTTAACGTCTTCCCCGGGAAGAGTCGAAGTCTAGAGTTAAAAAGGAGTACTTGATCACCGGTTTTGAAGGTCTTCGGGACAAGCTTCTTGTCATGCCATTTCTTGGTTCTCTCTTTGTAGATCTTGGCATTCTCATATGTTTTTAGCCTCAACTCCTCTAGTTCTTGCAAGTCCATGAATCGCTTTGCTACGACCGCGTCGAGGTCCATGTTGAGCTCCTTGAGAGCCCATAAAGCTTTGTGTTCAAGCTCGACGGGAAAGTGACATGACTTGCCATACACTAGATTGTAGGGAGTGGTGCGGAGTGGCATCTTGTAGGCGGTGCGGTACGGCCATAGTGCATCATCAAGCTTGGAGGACCAATCCTTCCTTGAGCGGGAAACCGTCTTCTCTAATATGATCCTGATTTTCCGGTTGGAAACCTCCACCTGACCGCTACTTTGGGGATGGTAAGGAGTCGCCACCTTTTGAGATACCCCATACTTGGTCAAAAGTGCCTCGAAGCTCCGCTCAATGAAGTGAGATCCGCCATCACTAATAAGAGCTCGGGGAACACCAAAGCGAGGAAAGATGTTGGTCTTCATGAATTTTTCCACCACTCGTGCATCATTGGTTCTTGTGGCTATGGCCTCAACCCACTTGGAAACATAGTCGACCGCCACGAAGATGTACTTGTAGGGACCCGAAGAGGGGAAGGGTCCCATGAAGTCAATACCCCATACATCGAAGAGCTCGATCTCTAGGATTCCCGTGAGTGGGTTCTCGTTCCTCCATGTAATGTTTCCCGCGCGTTGGCACTCATCACACGCCGTTACATATGCTTGAACGTCTTTGAAAAGGGTGGGCCAATAGAATCCACTTTGAAGAATCTTCGTTCTGGTTTTGAATCCCTTAGCATGGCCGCCCGTCGGGAGAGTATGACAATGTCGGATTACTCCCTCTATCTCATCGTCCAGCATTCAACGCCTGAAGATATGATCACTCCCTTGCTTGAACAGGTAAGGATCATCTCAATAGTATTGCTTGACGTCGTGGAGGAACTTCTTTTTAGCTTAGGAAGTCAATCCATCGGGAATAATGCCTCCTACAACATAGTTAGCAAAATCCGCAAACCAAGGGGTTTTCGCCCCTCTAATAGCATGTATAGAATGGGAAGAGCGGATGGGAGGAGAGGAAGGAAGAGTACTAGTAGGTACGTAAGAAGATGGAGAAGAGTGACCTGGATCGACCCCAGCTAGGGTCGGAGTCGTGTGGTATTGCTTGGAGTCGACTGTCTCTTGTACATGAGGGGGGTCGGTATCGACCCAGGGCTGGTCGTGAACGACCCAGGATGGGCGACATCGACCTGTAGAACTTTGTTGCTCAAGAGGGTTTCGTCCGGGCGAGAGTCATTGATGTGTACCGCATCTACGGATTCCGTGATGTGCTCAATGGGTAACCTAGAAAGGTGGTCCACCACAAGATTCTCCGCTCCTTGCTTGTCTCGTATCTCAAGGTCGAACTCTTGCAATAGGAGCATCCATCAGAGTAATCTTGGCTTGGCGTCCTTCTTGTCCATAAGGTAACGGATGGATGCATGATCGGTGTAGACGATTACCTTTAACCCACCAAGTATGACCGGAACTTCTCAAAAGCAAACACCACCGCGAGGAACTTCTTCTCCGTAGTGGTGTACTTGCTTTGGGCTTCATCGAGCGTCTTGATCGCATAGTAGATAGCATGAAGCTTCTTCTCTTTCCTTTGCCCAAGAACCGCGCCCACGGCATAGTCACTCGCGTCGCACATGATCTCGAAGGGAAGTGTCCAATCCGGAGGTTGCATGATAGGGGCCGACACAAGTGCATCTCGGATCCTATGAAAAGCTTCAAGACACTCGGAAGAAAAATCAAACACAAGGAATCAACCTTTTACTTGGAATCAACCTTCTCTTTAGTTTGTGTTGGAGGCTCATGAAGTGGGCTCTTTTGAAGTAGCTTCGTCCATGAATTTGGAGGTAAGGTTAACCACAAATTCTTGGATGAGAGGCTCCTCGATTGGATTTGAAACATCCACCTTAGGTGAAGGTTCAAATACTTGATGTGGTGGAACCAAGCAAGATGAATGCTCTCTACCTCTCTCTGGGACTCTTTGTGGCTCCACACTCATTGAAGGACAATAAGGTGGTTCTTCAAATGTGGCTTGTCCTCTAGGTGATGGATACCAAGGCATGACATTGGCGCCCCTCAAGGAAGCTTGGTCTTGATGATGAAAATCCCAAGCTTGATGATGAAAACCCCATGCTCCATGTCCTACAACGTTAGTGTCGCAAGTAGAATATGAAAGGTAAAAAGGATAAGCCTCAACATACACTTGTGGTACATACCTCTCCATGAGAGCTTGTTTGAGCTCTTGCCACGTACTAACGGGATGGTATCTTTTACGCCTCCTTCTCTCCTTGTGATCATACCACCAATTACGAGCCCCATGGATAAAGCGTTTTATGGCATAAGTAACTTTCATATCTTCAAGATAGCCTCCATAGTAGTTAAAAAATGATCGAGCTGGGAGATCCAAGCTGAGCAAGCATTGGCATCGGATCGGCCGTCAAAATATGGAATATAAACTCCTCATAATATGTACTTGTTTTTGACATCTTGCACACACGCAACGAACAAGATTATCCCACAAATCACAAGTAATGCCAAAACACAATTTCCTCCTAAATCAACCAAGAAAGAGCAAGGGAATACAAGTGCAAGGTCAAGGAAAGGAGTTAGGTATGGCTAGGCAAAGAACAAATAATCCAATGCACACACAAGCACCCGAACTCAACAAGGACTTATAGGAAAAGAAGATACTAGGCACCAAGTGTTTTACACAACAACAATTTAAGCAAATTTTGGCCTTGCTCAGTTATGTGGCCAATTCCGGGGTAACGCCTTCTTTTGCTACTTTTTTTTTCTGTGTCAGGCCCCTTATTAGCTTTTCGCCGCCGGCAAGGTTTTTCTAGCCTCGTTTTTTTCTTTTTCTGTACCCGGCCCCTTATTAGCTTTCGCCGCCGGCAAGGTTTTTCTGATTTTATTTTTAAAACAAAGTGGCAAACAACCACAATTCACACAACAAGCAACAAGCAATTTCTTTTCGAAGTTTAACAACTCGATGTCATTCCCGTATCTTAAACCAAGCCTATCCAAGTCCAAATGCAAGACATGTGCATGGAAAATGGTAAGGGACGTGGCTGTTTTGAAGCTGGTTCGGATTTGGACACAACCCACACAAGACACCCTTAAATGCACAAAAAATGAAAGGTTGTTTCAAAGGGGTTTTGAGGTTTTTCGGTTTGAGGATTTAATGACCAACCCTTGGGCTATCCTCTTCAACCTTTGGACAAAAATCCTTGGCTGAATTCAGAAATGGTCGTGCACCACTCAGCCAACACAACAACAACACACAACAAAGGACAACAACCACAATTCTTGGGCAATTAGCAAGCAATTTCGAAAATGGTAACAACGGTGGCTCCTATGAGCACTTGAAACCCCAGATTGCTCAATCAAAGGTCAAAATAAGGAGTACCTTGCGTGGCTCTGATACCACGTGATGAAGGAATCGATGTTGCAAGCGGTGCAAGGTAATCCGAGGAAGACCCGAGCAATCTTGATGGAAGAACTTCTATTCTGGCTTCACGAGGGCAGATCTACGTCGTCCGGACTCAGAATTAGGGGATTCCAAAGCCCGGAGATAGATATACAAGTCTTCTTTAATCTCTAAAAAATTGAGGACAAAATATTTTATGGTTCAAAAGTTATGCCTCTTTTATTGAGGCATTGCAGAGTCCACCGGGATTGAATTTCGACTTGTTTTTATGGAGTTTTTGATGGGGTTTATGGATCTGATTTTGATGGAGCTTGAGATGGCGATTTTGAGTATGAAAGGTGATGGAAAAGTGGATGGTGATGGCGAATTGAGGATTGGATATGGACAAGCAAAACTCAAGGATATGACTCACCTTGAATCAAACTTGAACTATGAAGATCAATCGAGGATATGACTAACCACGATCTACCTTCGGATTTGGATTGATATGACTCACAATCCAAGGAACCAAAATCTGAATTTTGATTCAAAAACAAAGCTTAAAAAACGTTTTCCAAAGAGGAGAGACAAAGAGTTGGAATTTGGCATCAATCTTGTCTAACTAGGAAACTAGAGCCCTAGTGGCTTATAAAGAAAGACCTAAGGGCAAAACTGATATTTGCCTTTGGAAAAGTTTAACAAATAACAAAACAGACCCAAAATTTCCAAAAGTCAAAAAACACTCTCACAATCCAAGCAATGAACCACACAAGTCGTGGCCTTCTAACAAGACACGCAAGCCTCACTATTTCACGATGTGACGGCCTTAGCATAGTCACATCAGGAATCTTCATGTCTTCCATTACAACTGAAGGAATCAAACTTTGATACCAATTGTTAGGAATTTGGACACCCCTACAATAAGGGAGAACAAAAACAGACCTACAAGAGAAGAATTGGAACAAAACAAGAAAGAACAAGAAGAGAAGAACACAAGAATTTGTTAACCTAGTTCGTCAGAATGACTACGTCTAGGGGCACTACCAAGCCAGGGGCTTTCGCTAGATTTGAGGATTCCAAGGATTACTAGAACTGATCTTCCTGATCTACACTAATCTAATTAGTCTAACCTAATCTCTCAAACACTCTAGACTTTTCCCTCTCTGACTCTCAGGATTTTCTTACCACAGTACAGTACAATATTACAATAACCATAGTTGGGATTAAATAGAGAACACAATGCCTTAAAGATAGATACAAGATATTATCTTCTCAAACTAAGAAGACACAATCTATCCAAACAAGATCCCTACAAACTTGCCCATCAACAAAACTCGGCCTTTCACCGACTCGGGTCAGGGCGCAGGCGCGTCTAGGAAGACGCGATCACGTCATCCCCTCATGGACCGCTCTCACTTTTTTAACCTCTTTGTCGGCATCACGCGAGCCCGTCCGCCCAAGATGCGGCCGCGTCATCACGCACAACCCACGCTATCCCGGGCGCGGTTGCAACCCTCCTGGCCGCAGTCACGTCTTGCTTCTCGCTCCGCCTCCATCTCCTTTTCTGCCTAATTCCGAATCAGGCTCCATAAGCCAACACTTATAACGGAAAACACCATAGGGAATTCTCCAAAAGAAATTAGTCAAAGAGTGGATTCCAAATTCATAAGAAGCCATATGGTACTAGTATTCTGCAAATGACATATTTATATGTTTAAAATTGCATTAAATAAAACATTGGAACTGCTTCGCGTCGGTATATGACATTGGCCCATATTTTATGCATATTTGGAGTGTGTTTGGATCTCATAGTTTATAAACTCATTTTGCATTATAGATTATTTTATTTTATGATGTGTTTAATTTGAATTTTTTTTATACTTTAATATTTGATGTGATATTTATGTTGTTGTGGGAGGGAGAAAAAAAAAGTAACTAGGAACTTCTTTATTAAAAATAAATGCTTTTTACATATTCAAAATTAAAGTAATCCAAACAAATCTTATAACTTTGAATTATTAAATTAAGTTAAATTAAGTAGAATGCATTACAATGCATAAACTAATGCAATCCAAACATGCTAATTTTGGCAGTTAACATTTCATTGAAGCATATCTTCCATCAATCACAAGTAGAAAATTGGAGAAACAAGTATTGAAACCAAATGGATGGGAGACAAAGAGATAGTAGGCGATGGGAGAATTATTGCAACGCAGAAAGACTTTAGGCTGTTTGAAAATCATAATTTGGAAGATTGATAATAGAAGGGAAGAAATATATCAAAGAATAATTAAACAAGCTAGCGAAAAGTGGAATGAAAGCGTGAAGTCTTCGTATGAACCTTATGTTCCGAAAATCAACCACATCAATCTCAATTTCGATCTACAAATCATGTTACATAGAAAAACGAAGGATACCTAATTAGAATGGTGCAATCGAGAAACCAAATTATAGAATTCTAGGTCATAGAAATAAATCACAAGGGTCTCAAATTGAACCTAGAAACCAGACCAAAGAAAGACGAAGGATACCTTTATCAAAAGAAGAAATTGATTTGAGAAGAAATCGTGAGCCGTCAAATTCGATCTCAAACTTGAAGGAAAATTATGTATCTTCGGTCTACTTCTCCCTCCTCCAAATCGCTCGGGAGAAGAAATCGATCGCAGAAGAACGATTGGGAAGGTTAAGATATTTGGGGGACCTTGCTATACCAACACTAAGTGTAAGTGATACGCTCTATTAATCGGATGAAGCTGAATTTGGTATCATTGGAAAGCTAACTCAAAGAGCTACAATACATGTTTTTACGGCGAGTTGAAATTTGATGCGTCCCTGCCCCAGCTCGGACCCAGCTCCGACGGACCCGAGACGGCCTAGACCTTGGAGACCCCCTTGGAATAGGACTTAGTCTCGTATTATGCTATTATTTATATTTCCGTCATTTATTTCCTTCATTTCCATTTTAGGCGTGCGTTCCATTCTTGTAGAATGGGCTAGCCTTGTTATTTCCCTTTCTAGCTAGTTTCCATATTTAGTATGTTGTTATTTCCCTTTCTAGCAAGTTTCCCTTTTTAGTAAGTTGTCTTATTAGGCCAGGAGTCGTCGGGCCTTGTTTGCATACAAGCCCTAGGCGCCTCTCCCATTAGGTTTAGGGTTTCAAGTGGCCTCCTCCTCTATATAAGGGAGCCACGCCTCTTTGTACTTCTCACGTCAAGATGAATTAAGCCAAGATTATAGTTGAGTCGAGAATCCTCCTAGTTTTGGCCCGACGTCACCCCGGTTCCTTTTGTCGAGTCCTTTGGACCGACGTTCTAGTCCCTTACCTCGACCCACCCTCGTTCCGACGAGCATTAGAGGCCCGAGAGTCCACTTTTTGTGGTCTCGTATTTATCCGGTTACCCTTGTCGGAGAAGATTCGGACATTTCGAGCCTAGATCCGCCTCTTGTCAATCGAGGGTCACATCAGTGGTATCAGAGCGTCAGGCGGTTCGAACGGATCGCTTTTCCGACCAGCCCAACACATTCAGCGCTGTCGTCCCTCGAACCGATCGAGGATCCACGACGCCAGCCCCATCGTACCAGGATTTCAGCCGAAGACGCACCAGCATCGTGCCAGGATCCGAGTCTCGGCACAACACCAGCGCAGCGTCAGCGTGCCAGGATTCGCACCCCAGCAGTCGCGCGCCGACCAGCGTGCCAGATCCGAGTACTGGCGCAGTCCCGGCGTCACACCAGCAAGAACCAGATGTGCGCCACAACGCGCCGGAGGATCCAGTCCGCGCCTCCCCGAACCAGCCAGCCTTTTTTTTTCGGAAACACTAGATCTTTTCGAAGATTGTGTTGGTTGTGATTTGGGCATATCTTTTGTTATCTTATTTTATTTTATTTATTTTGATTTCTATCCTTTTGTAAAAGATCTTAATTATAAAAGATCTTCTAGATACTTTTATTTTTAGGATAGATTTTATTATTTTCCGTTTTTAACGGGATCTTTCGGATTGTGGAAGATCTCGTGATATTGTAAAAAAAAAACGAGAAGCCCGAGCCATGTCTTGGACTTTCTCGGTCGCATGGGACGATTCAGATTCTTGGGATCGGCCTCATCGACGATCAACACTCGTCCCTATAGGCCGCCTCCGGAGGACGATCCGGATTGGATCCCACCATATCGACTCCCGGAGAATCGGGCCCGCTATTACGGCGAAACTCCAAAACCCCGACGTCGATCATACGTTGAATGGGATTGGAGTCCGCCGCCTCGGCGCACGCGTACCCGATATGATGAGAGGGACTTGAGTCCACCACCTCGGCGACCCCGTCCCCGAGACCGAACCACAGAGGCCCAAAGGCCTCCCCCGGCCCGCGCATCACCAGCCCCTAGCGCCGACACTTCGACCCTCTCCGAGACCCATCGGCGCACACTATGCAATGACCGCGGAGCAACGGATCGCGGAGCTCGAGCGCCTTCTAGCTGAGGCCAAACGAGAGTCTCAACCGTGGCCGGCACCCCACGTGCCTTCGCACGAGTCGAACCCAGCGATGTCGGCACCCATGCCCAGCAACGTCGCCAACGAGGTCCTCATCGAGGTCCCTAGCGAGGTTTTCTCCGAGGTCCCTAGCGAGGTCTTCACCGAGGTCCCTAGCGAGGTCATTCCCGAGGTTCTTCCCGAGGGCCTTCATGAGGTCCTTTCCGAGGTTCTTCCCGCGGGCCTTCACGAGGTCCTTTCCGAGGTCCCTAGCGAGGTCCTTCCCGAGGTCCTTCCCAAGGTCCTTTCCGAGGTTCTTCCCGAGGTTCTTCCCGAGGTCCTCCCCGAGTCCAACGCTGACTTCGAGCTCAAGTTCACGCCTGCCCCTGTGTCGACACCATATTTACTCGAGGCTACACATATCGATGGCAAGGCTTTGTTGAGATCGACGCCTTCTTCTCTTGTTCGACCCACGTCGAAGCGAGGACGCTTCGAAGCTAAGCGGGGGAGAATGATGCGTCCCTGCCCCAGCTCGGATCCAGCTCCGACGGACCCGAGACGGCCTAGACCTTGGAGACCCCCTTGGATTAGGACTTAGTCTCGTATTATGCTATTATTTATATTTCCGTCATTTATTTCCGTCATTTCTATTTTAGGCGTGCGTTCCATTCTTGTAGAATGGGCTAGCCTTGTTATTTCCCTTTATAGCTAGTTTCCATATTTAGTATGTTGTTATTTCCCTTTCTAGCTAGTTTCCCTTTTTAGTAAGTTGTCTCATTGGGCCAGGAGTCGTCGGGCCTTGTTTGCATACAAGCCCTAGGCGCCTCTCCCATTAGGTTTAGGGTTTCGAGTGGCCTCCTCCTCTATATAAGGGAGCCACGCCTCTTTGTACTTCTCACGTCAAGAATCCTCCTAGTTTTGGCCCGACGTCTCCCCGGTTCCTTTTGTCGAGTCCTTTGGACCGACGTTCTAGTCCCTTACCTCGACCCACCCTCGTTCCGACGAGCATTAGAGGCCCGCGAGTCCACTTTTTGTGGTCTCGTATTTATCCGGTTACCCTTGTCGGAGAAGATTCGGACATTTCGAGCCTAGATCCGCCTCTTGTCAATCGAGGGTCACATCAAAATTCCAACTCTAAGTGGGTCAAAACCACCTCCGAAGTTGACACCAGTATGCTGTCAGAGAACCCGCGCTCGCGGTTTGAGGAGGATCCGCGGCCGAGGAGTGAAGAGATGAGCCGCCCTCGCGGGTGGCGGATATTCCGAAACCCCGACTTTCTGTTTTATTTTATCTTTTATCTATTTCTATATCTCTAGGTTTCAGTTGTTTTTCTACTATTTAAGTTTAGTTTCATAGCAGCCTTTGGAAGACTTGAATTTCTAGATTTTATTTCAGTTTTTATTTTATATTATGGAGAACTAATTTCCCTTGGAGTTTGTTTGATCAAGGAAGCCTTTTTATTGAATTCGTGAGATTCTGGTAACTTTTCTATCCCTTGGTTAGTATCAAAACTCTTGTTTTAATTCTATGATCTATGTTTGATTTTATGAGCCTGATCAACTTGTTTGATTGACTTAGATCTACTGTTTGGATTATGTTTGATTGTTGTCTGTGCAATCTTATTTATACTTGAAACAACTTATTTCTAGGACTGTGGACTAGAATTGAGAAAGAGTGTTTGACTGTTATTTTATGCATGAGACTCGTAGCTTGATTGCATGATTTGATATCCTTCTATCCTTAAAACTTTGCATGATTTGAATTAAGTGTTCTTGTTCATATCATAATTTCGCTTGGACCGTGGACAAGTGGAAATCTTTTATAAGGATTGGAATTAACCTGGGAATTAAAAGAAAAGTGGATGAATTGATGATCGAATGATTAAAAAGGTGGAATTGATTGAATAAACTCTGCTTTCCTGAATTGATTTAATACTTGAATTGCTTGCTTGTCTAAACTCCCAAAAACTCCTGTCTTGTTATTTGCTGATTGTTCAGAAAACCGATTCTTTTGGGTTCGATCCCTTACTTGCATGCTATACTTGGTTTGTAGTTTAGGGTAATTTATTTTTGATCTTGGCACGACGACTTTAGCCGAGTCAAATTTTGGCGCCGTAGCCGGGGAATCGGTTTTAATTTTCTGATAAATCAGCGTTTCTGACGACCTGCGCTCGCGGCTCGAAGCCCGCACCCGCGGCCTGACCCGCGCCCGCGGTTTAAAACTGCGCTCGCGGTTCGGTTCATCCAGAATCTCTGAATCTGGTAAGAACCTATCTTATGGTTCTTACCCGTTCTACTGATAATTCTCCTATTGTTCCTTTTGTTCCAGAAATTAACAGGACCCTACGAGAGTTGAGACGTCAAGTTCAAGCTCAAGTGCTAGGCATTCAGTTTGATCCAGTTTCATCTTCTTCCTCATCATATGATTCAGAGGTTGAAGAACAGCTAGTGACCATGGCAGATCGTACTATTAGGCAACTGACTGCGCCTAATCTAGAGCAACAACAGCTTAGTCTTCAATTTGCCGCACTAGGGGAAGGTGTGAAATTTGAGCTGAAGTCTGGTCTTCTCCATTACTTGCCTAAGTTCCATGGATTGAGTGGGGAGGATCCGAATAAACACCTTGCAGAGTTCTATTCTGTCTGTCTGGGAATGAAGCCGGCTGATGTAACTGAAGATCAGCTGATGTTGAGGGCTTTCCAATTTTCTTTAGTTGACGCAGCTAAGGAATGGTATCTATACTTAGCACCTGAGACGATTACTACATGGGCTCAGATGAAGGGTTCTTTTCTGGAGAAATACTTTACTGCTGCCAAGCAAACATCTATCAAAAAGAAACTGAGCAGTCTGGAGCAGGGTGATGATGAGAATCTGTATGAGTATTATGAGCGTTACAAGAGGCTCAAAGCCAGCTGTCCCTACCATGGTTATTATGATAAAGATCTGATTTGCTATATCATTGAAGGGCTCTGTGATGCTGATAGGCGCTTGATGAATGCGTTCTGTGGAGGTTCTTATGAAAATCTCACCCCAAGGCAAGCGTTTGATAAGTTGGAGACTCTAGTTGAGCAATGCAGAAATCAAAGAAAGAGGTCCAACAATATGTCTGTAAATTATGTAAATGATTCCTTGAACGCTAAAGTAAGGGAGTTAAAGGCTATGATGAAGCAACTGTTGGTAGGCAATGGAGCTTCAAGTTCAATGGCATGTGGAATCTGTGATGAAACAGGCCATCCATCTAATGCATGCCCTATCATGCAAGACCTAGCAACAAATGTCAATGCTATTGGGAATTATGAATCAAGGCCCCGGAATGACCCATATTCGAATACCTACAATCCGGGGTGGGCTAACCATCATAACTTTAGGTGGAACCAACAACCTCAACAGCCTTTTCCACAACAACGAGGTCAACCCAATTATGTTCCCATGCCTAATTATGTGCCAAGGCCTCAAGTTCCTCCTGAAAATCCCGCTATTATTGCTCAGCTTATGAAGGAGAATCAAGAGACCAAGGCTGCAGTGAAAAGCCTTGAAAATCAGTTAAGTCAGATTGCAACCATTTCGAATCGTCTAGAAGCCAAAGACTTGGGAAAACTGCCATCTCATACCATTAACCCGAGGGAGAATGTGAGTGCAATCACGTTGAGGAGTGAGAAAGAGCTGAATATTGAAGTCCCAGCCAGCGGAAACCAGCCGAGCTCGCAGGAGGACAGCCCCGCTCGCGGATCAACAGAAGACGAAGCTGAAGTTGAGCGTCAGCCAGAACCCACGCCCACGGATACTGACCACGCTCGCGGTTTGCCAGCCGTGCCCGCGAGTCCCTACCCGCGCTCGCGGGTCCCTCCTGGTAAAAGTCCCGTTTTCGTTTTTCGATAAAAAAAAATATAAAAAAAAATAAAAAAATAAAAAAATAAAAAAAAAGGTTTTCAGGTGAAACCCCTAAAATAAAAGGCTTTTAGGTGAAACCCCTGCAATAAGATGTTTTCGGGTGAGATCCCCGAAGCAAGGCTCAAGAGTTTGGTCGGATTAAAGGCGTTTGTGCAAATTGGAGTTGATTTTCTGCCTTGTTAAGGTCAAATTGCTCTTGCTTGAGAAGAATTTGAGGAGATTTGGAAAGTTTGGCCGCTATTGTTGATTCGTCATAGTCAGATCTGGGAATCGACTTAAACCGCGCTCGCGGGTTGCTTTCACGGCCGCGCGCTCTCCGTTCGCTTATGCGTCCGCGGTTATCAGTTTCCGGGTAATATTCCTCATTCGATTCAGCTTCATTTAGTATGGGGTATTTCGGGCTACAGAATTTTACTGATAGGAAGCTGCAATTATGGGATACTACGTCAGTAGTGAGTCTTCTGATTCTCTCTTCTATACTTTGTTCTATATTTCTTAGCTTCATTGGGGACAATGAAGGGTTTAAGTATGGGGGAGGGGATTCACTGCTATATTTGTGATATATGTACAGTTGCATTCTATTTCTGTTATTTGATTTGGTATTTTCAGTTTTAAAAAAAATGAAAAAGCCATAAAAATAGAGAAAAAGACATATAAAATCCTAGGATGAGCTGAAAACCTGAAAGGGCGGCTCAGGTAATAAGCAGGTAACCCGGACCAGGATTAGGCTGGGGTAATATGAGGTTTATGAGAGATGTGAGTATATGTGAGCACACCTAAAGAAAAATGAAAAGAGTTATTAGGTGAAAACCCGAAAGGGCACCTAAGTAGAATGAGTGGAAAAATCAGAGTGTTTAGGATCATATTCTACTTTGGGGTCTGGGGATTAAATTTTAGATGTCGGGTAGATCCTAGGTTGCTCTACACTTTTTAGAGCTTGAGAGCTTATTGACTATGTACTTATGGTGAGGTGTGTGCTTGAGCTATCATGTTGTTGCTCATTATTTCTCTATTTTGGGGTCGAGTTGGTGAGGTGAGTGTTTTTTTTCTTCCCTTGTACTATGTTGTAAACCTTGAGAGGATTGATTTTTAGATTTATTTTTAGCTTACTCGAGGACGAGCAAGGTTTAAGTATGAGGGAATTTGATACGCTCTATTTAGTATAGGTTAACTCTTGTATTTTAGGTGTGATTTGAGTGTGTTTAGGTTAATTTTGAGCATAATTGTAATATGAAGACCGAAGACACGATTGGAAGAATTGCAAGAGTTTTGAAGACAAGTGTGGATTTGGAGTTGTTTTGACGCCACTTTCTTGTGACGCACCATTCGGGAGCTACGGTGATCGGATGAAGCTGAGTTTGGTATCATTGGAAAGCTAACTCGAAGAGCTACAATTCATGTTTGTACGGCGAGTTCAAATTCCAACTCTAAGTGGGTCAAAACCACCTCCGAAGTTGACACCAATATGCTGTCACAAAACTCGTGCTCGCGGTTTGAGGAGGATCCGCGGCCGAGGAGTGAAGAGATGAGCCGCGCTCGGGGGTGGCGGATATTCCGAAACCCCGACTTTCCGTTTTATTTTATCTTTTATCTATTTCTATATCTTTAGGTTTCGGTTGTTTTTCTACTATTTAAGTTTAGTTTCGTAGCAGCCTTTGGCACACTAGAATTTCTAAATTTTATTTGAGTTTTTATTTTATATTATGGAGAACTAATTTCCCTTGGAGTTTGTTTGATCAAGGAAACCTTTTTATTGAATTCGTGAGATTCTGGTAACTTTTCTATCCCTTGGTTAATATCAAAACTCTTGTTTTAATTCTATGATCTATGTTTGATTTTATGAGCCTGATCAACTTGTTTGATTGACTTAGATGTACTGTTTGGATTAGGTTTGATTGTTGCATGTGCAATCTTATTTATCCTTGAAACAACTCTTTTCTAGGACCGTGGACTAGAATTGAGAAAGAGTGTTTGACTGTTATTTTATGCATGAGACTCGTAGCTTTATTGCATGATTTGATATCCTTCTATCCTTAAAACTTTGCATGATTTGAATTAAGCGTTCTTGTTCATATCATAATTTCGCTTGGACCATGGACAAGTGGAAATCTTTTATAAGGATTGGAATTAACCTGGGAATTAATAAAAAAGTGGATGAATTGATGATCGAATGATTAAAAAGGTGGAATTGATTGAATAAACTCTGCTTTCCTTAATTAATTTAATACTTGAAATTGCTTGCTTGTCTAAACTCCCAAAATCACCTGTCTTTTTATTTGCTGATTGTTCAGAAAACCGATTCTCTTGGGTTCGATGCCTTACTTGCATGCTATACTTGGTTTGTAGTTTAGGGTAATTTATTTTTGATCTTGGCACGACGACTTTAGCCGAGTCAGTAAGCAAAATTTCTACACTAATGGACACGTGGAATGCACACAATCAAGCACACATACGTCTTTATAAATTGTGGGCCCCACATAAATTCAATTTACCATTTTCTCCTTATTTTCTATCTCTCTCTTCGTCTCTTCGGATTCCACCATGGCGGTCTCTCTCCGTTCCCGCCTCTCTCCGATATCCGCTACCACCGCCTCTTATTCGTCTTTTTCCTTGCTCCTCTCGCACTAGTACTGCTCGATGTAGTCGCGTTCCCGATGTCCTTTTCATGAGCTTCTGTTTGAATATTGCCACGCCAAATACTTTCACTTTTGTGATGCTGCCAGTGACGACAACAGTTGCTGGTCCGCCCCCTGTCGCCAAAACACGAGGGATTCCGACCCGATATAACCCCTAGTGTTCAAGCCACCAAAGGTTGGATTAATTTATTTTTCTTAATTAATAACATTAACAAAGAATAATAAGATTATATATAGTTTAAGATCATACCTATTACGACCAACATCTAAATTTCTTGTTATTAAAAGGTATATTCACATCTTTAGTGACAAAATTTTCATTTCATCGTTATAACCTTGTCGTTAAAATCCTAATTCTAGTAGTGGAGTGATCAAATTCTTGCATGAAATTCCTTTGCTAAATTACAAACACGACACGAATACTAGTGTGGATATCCTATTTTGATACCTAGATCTCCATACATGAGCTTTTTAGAACATGCATCATATTTTTCATTTTCATATTACATGATCAATGCGATTTAGGAAAAGAATATCATGCAATCCAAGACCTCCAAAGAAGAGAATAAAATTGGAGATATTTTCAAAAGTTCAAGATCTCATCATGCATATTCTGGACAGTGTTTATGATACGAGCCCGGTGTGGAATCGTATCGAATCCTTTTTGGTCAAGGGGTTGAGCGGAGTCCGAGGTGGACGCCTAACTCGGAGAGCGTGTCTAAGAGAGTGGAAAAGAGGCTAAGGGAAAATGGAGCAAATAATTCTTGGATAATTCTATTAAGAGACAATTCAAGAGAATTTAAAGCTAAGCCCTAACGGTTAAAAAAAGGCGTACCGGGAAAGAACCGTAAAGAAAACCCGAGAAGAGAGATAAACTCTAGTTTATAAAAATTACATTATTAAATAAATTATAAAATTAAGCAAAAACTATTCATCATATCGCTTTGGCCTACGACGGTCCCGTTGTGGTCTCGAATTAGTAACCTGAAGCGTATCATTCTCTCCCCCGATGAGATTTGGCTTGTCCTCAAGCCGCAAATCTGGAAAAGAACGCGGGAGGACATCCATAGGTTCCTAAGTAGCCAAGGCAGGATCACCATCATCCCACTCCACGAGCCATTCCGAGCGAGGTTGACCAGCCACAAGAATGGTGCGGACAGCTGTGGAACGAGTTGGCCGAGAAAGAGGCCGATCATATAAAAATTCTGCAGGTAGGGTGGCCGGAGCAATAGGTGACCCATCCGTAATAAATGGCTTTAACAGAGAAACGTGGAAGACATTATGTAATCGGGCGGTGGAAGGCAGCTCTAAACGATAAGCAATAGACCCGATGCGCTCAGTAACCGTGAACAGGCCATAATAACGGCGAGCCAACTTTGCTGAAAGAGGCCGGGCGACTGAATATTGGCGATAAGGTTGGAGTTTCAACAAGACACGATCACCTACTTGAAACTCTACATCTTTCCGATGCTTATTGGCTTGAGAAGCCATCCGCTGTTGCATTTTGGTCAAATTCGACCGAATTAAAGATGGAACCTGCTCGCGATCGCGGAGTGCCTCTGCTGCTGGCGAAGGAGGCCCGACAAGCAGAGTGACTCGGGCAATAGGGGGAGCATCACGACCATATAAGGCCTTAAATAGTGACATCCCCAATCCTTCATGAAATAATGAATTTAAAGCAAGTTCAGCCCAAGGTAAGAAATCAAACCAACGTTGGGGACGACCTTAAGTGAAGGCACGAAGATACTGCTCTAGGCCCCGATTTTGATTTCCGTTTGGCCGTCTGTGTATGGGTGATATGCGGTGCTATGCCGGAGTTTGGTACCACTCAGAGGATGCAATTATGTCCAAAAGGCGCTTGATGAGGTATTTTCAGTGGTCGTTAATACCTATCAAAGAAACCTTAGCTTTACCAACTCAGTAGAGCGGCAAGTAAGGGTCGATCCCACAAGGACTCGTGTATTTGTGTTGTTACTTAGATGCCATGTAACTAAAATGGGGTTTTTGGAATGAAAGTCTAATCTAAGATGCAAAATTAAAGTAAATATAAATGCAAAAGATGATTTAAATCAATAAGAGACAAGTGTGTTCAACTAATTAAATCTATCATGATGTTGCTTTGTTGATCATCGATTCTCTTTATTCTCTTCTCACTTGAATAATCTATTGTGGATTATGACCCTACTAAGGATTAAAACCCGAACTTCAGATTTAGTTGATAGAACTACCAGTGTAACAACCCTAATTATCTAACAACCTAGAAGACCTTCTAGATTCAATTAAACAACATCATAACGCTTCAAGTTATCAATAGAAACAAATACTTGGAGCAACCAGACATCTAAGTGACTTGTGAATTTATTCCCTTCTTTAACCAACTAGTCCAACCGGTACTAAGTTGATTAAAGTATACTCTTGATCAAATTAACTCCGACCGGTAATTAATCAGATTCAGTTATAACTAGAAATTCAATTAGGTAGATAATCTAACAAAACCCTAGTTTAGATTCAATTAAGCACAGGGAATAAACTCTATTCAAGTTTGTTGAGAATCAAATCAAACCTCACAACAATACGCAAATCATGACTTCAATAACTAGCCAAACACAATAAATTTAGCAATGCCTAATTGAATTGAAAACAAACTTACAAGAGTTTCAAATTTGCTCTCTTGAGAGAAAAACCTAGCCTCCAAAAGTCTGATAAAAGTTATGAACAAAATAAACTAACAAAGGTTTATATATGTCTTCCAAATAACCCTCCAAAGATCCATCTTTAAGCTACACTCGGATGATATAACAGACTCAAGAGCTCGGCCCATCAATGTCCGCATGAAACTTCCGATTGCGCGGGTTGGAGTTGCATTGCGCGGCCGCGCTTTTGTCAACCCGCGCTTTCACCTTCAGTTACGATTGCTCGGCTTGCATCCAACGATTTCGGTCTTCTTTCTTGCTCTTCATTTACACTTCTCCAAGCTTCATTGTATCATCTCCTAGCTTCTTCAAGTCATCTACCACCACCATGATCAATTAAGACTCGTCCCGTTGTTACTCATAAACCTAAAAACATGCAAAACCGAGCAAACAAGCGCAAACTACCCGACAACACAAAAACCTAAAAACTATATAAAAACCAACCTAAAACTAGCTAAAACATATATAAAACATGCATCTAAACTACTCCTATATGCAAGCTATCAAATTCCCCCATGCTTAACCCTTGCTTGTCCTCAAGCAAGACATAAATTCAATTCACACCACATAAATGCAATCATACATCCATCTCAACTCAAACAAGCATTTCACATACAATCAAAAACCCGACCAAGACTTCCTAGCATGCATTATGATAAGCGGAAAGTAAAGACCATTCATTCATTCTAGACCTCACCAAGGTAAATGTGTTTGCACTCTCACTCTTAAGTGCTTAAAGGATGTGTTTCACTCAAAATCAACCATGAAAACTAGACTACCATAAGCTTGCATCAGCGTTCTAAATCTCCACCGTTGTAGACCAAATACACAACAAAAATCATGAGGTCTTTTTAAGGATTGTAATGGGGCCAAGGTAAAGAGAAATTTGGAAGGGATAATTTTTGGCTTGTAGTGCTAAATCCGGGATAAAGAACTAAGCCTAACCCAAAATTCAACACTTTCTTTTCTTACTTCTCCCAAACTTCCTTTTTCAACTCCATACACGCTCATTCAAGCACTTGTTTCTTCTTTTTTCCTTCTTTCTTCACTTTTTTTTTCTTGCCTCTTCTTCAACTCTTTCTCTTACACTTATGAAGATTACTAACAATTGTACTCAACTTTTTCCTTGCTTTGCAACATACTTTTCATCTTCATTTTTTTCTTCACTTATACACTAGAGTTGTATTCCTTTTTTCCACCTTTTCTTTCAACCTCCCCCATACTTATACAAAACTCACACAAAACAAAAACACAACCTAAAGTCCTAAATCTCGGATGGGTCAAGCTTATTAGGCTAGGGAAATTTTGTGGAGCTAATAAAAACAGGCTTAAAGCTCAAAGAAATAGGGGTGTTAAGAACATGGATCTTTTAGGGTAGGAAGGGAAATAATAGGCTTATAAGAAACATTGTCTCAATCATTTTAATGTCATGCATTCAATCATATAATGCAGCCTTGAAAAAAAGTCATTACGCAAGTTCTAGAGCTAGATAATCATGGTGATACACTCAAGAATATAGAGAACAAATACATCATCAATAAAAGGCCAAATATCTCACAAGGCTATTTTTGTCTAGAACTTCAAAATAGATCAAATACTCAAGCTAAATACATGCTCAGTCCTATAATCAAGGTAAATAATCAATGATCATGCTCATATCAAATCAACTTTAGTAAATCATGCAATTCATGGGTTAGGACTATACTTAGCACAGAAACACAAGCGGTATCAAACAATGGGGAAATAAGAACCTAAATGCAATATTTTTGTATTTTTTCAAATTTTTCTGATTTTTTTTCTTTTTTTTTCAAGAATTTTAATCAATGCATGTAAAAATTTTAAATATTCCCTAAACTAATGCAACTATATGAAATGCAAAAGTAATTCCCTTCCCCAATGCTTAAAACTTACTTTGTCCCCAAAGTATAGTAAAAAGTAAAGAGAAGAGAAAAACTCACAAAACTTTAACTTGTCTGGGTAGTGCGGCGGGTAATCCGACGGTGGTGGTGAAGGCTTCTTCGGATTGTCAATCTTCGGGCCTGGGACATCTAAACACACACACACAAAAACTACCTAAAAAGAAAAAGATTAACTGAAAAAGAAATCTACTCTAAACATTGGGTTGCCTCCCAAGAAGCGCTTGTTTAACGTCATTAGCTTGACTCTTAGCATGATTTGACAAGATTAGACATTGTCAATGCCCTTAATAACCTGTCAAAGCCTTGTGCACACAACTCAGAAAAACATAAGTAACACAATGATAAATCAAAGATGCATAATATAACTTTCAAAGATCGTTTTAATTTATCAAACATGTGTGCCCAATTTTCATAAGATGACATTTGTTAAAAGAAATTCAGCACAAGTGGTGGCTTTAGAAAATACTTACAGTATGAATCAAAGCACTTGTCAGCAATACCACTTTTATCCAAGATGATCTCCATATATTCTTCATCATCCACCTTGTGTTGTAGGCTTGGTTCCTCATCTTGTAACTCCATAAGCTCCTGATGTGAGAAGGTGGGGAAACTGAAGCATGGGGTATGAAGGCCTAACATAGGGTGCACCATGATAACGGGAGACTTAATAGATGCATCATGTTGATTTTCTCCCTCATGGTTGTCTGCTTCATCAGCAAAGAAGTCATCATGGTCGACAAAAGAGTCTTCTTCCAAAACCGTAAAACCCTCAAGCAATTTACTCCACATGGGTGAATATGACTCAGGCTCCCTAGGCTCTGTAACAATCTCTATGCCTGCACAAACTTCTCTTGGCTCTGTGATGATCTACTCAACTTGCCTTATAGGTGTGAATTCATGTTGGACATCAAATTCATCCTCATAACCCATATCAAGTGTCTTAGATTGCTCCTCAACTTGAATCTGGGTGTTTGACTCTTGCTCGTTTGACTCCAATGTGATATCACCACTCCTTTCACACAATTGAAAAGGGCATGAGATTGTGGAATGAAAATATGAAGAACAAGACTCACAGTTCTCCTTGATTATAGTATCCGCCCCTTTTGAGATATCCCTGATTATATCCTCAAGAGACTTATCAACCGGCTGAGGTGGTTGGGAAGATGACTCAACTAGAAAGCTTTGATGGCTCATGAAACATAAGAAATCCCAGCACTCCTTAGGTCTCACAAATAAAAGCCTCTCATTGCTCATGTAGTCGGCCAACCCTCTTGTCTCAAAATTCATACCATGGATAACTCCCTTGTTCACCTCTCTATCACTGTATCGTAATCCCCAAGCACCAATTTCAAACACATGGTCTTGAAATCTTGAAAAATAGTCATGGAAGTGTTCATGCTGCAACTGTCTACAATCGAACAAAGCCATAGATTAGTAGCACGGGTGTTATGAACCGTAAGATAGGTTCACAACACCAAAAATAGCACAGAAGTAAAAACACAAATAGCGACGAGTCCCCGGCAACGGCGCCAAATTTGATGAGGTATTTTCAGTGGTCGTTAATACCTATCAAAGAAAACTTAGCTTTACAAACTCAGTAGAGCGGCAAGTAAGGGTCGATCCTACAAGGACTCGTGTATTTGTGTTGTTACTTAGATGCCAAGTAACTAAAAGGTTTTTTTTTGAATGAAAGTCTAATCTAAGATGCAAAATTAAAGTAAATATAAATGCAAAAGATGATTTAAATCAATAAGAGACAAGTGTGTTCAAATAGTTAAATCCATCATGATGTTGCTTTGTTGATCATCGATTCTCTTGATTCTCTTCTCACTTGAATAATCTATTGTGGATTATGACCCTACTAGGGATTAAAACCCGAACTTCAGATTTAGTTGATCGAACTACCAGTCTAACAACCATAATTATCTAACAACCTAGAAGACCTTGTAGATTCAATTAAACAACAGCATAATGCTTCAAGTTATCAATAGAAATAAACACTTAGAGCAACCAGACATCTTAGTGACTTGTGAATTTATTCCCTTCTTTAACCAACTAGTCCAACCGGTACTAAGTTGATTAAAGTATACTCTTGATCAAATTAACTCCGACCGGTAATTAATCAGATTCAGTTATAACTAGAAATTCAATTAGGTAGCTAATCTAACAAAACCCTAGTTTAGATTCAATTAAGCACAGAGAATAAACTCTATTCAAGTTTGTTGAGAATCAAATCAAATCTCACGACAATATGCAAATCATGACTTCAATAACTAGCCAAACACAATAAATTTAGCAATGCATAATTGAATTGAAAACAAACATACAAGAGTTTCAAAGTTGCTCTCTTGAGAGAAAAACCTAGCCTCCAAAAGTCTGATAAAAGTTATGACAAAAATAAACTAACAAAGGTTTATATATGTCTTCCAAATAACCCTCCAAAGATCTATCTTTAAGCTACACTCGGACGATATAACAGACTCAAGAGCTCGGCCCGAAACTTCGGCCCATCAACGTTCGCGTGAAACTTCCGATTTCGCGGGTTGGAGATGCATTGCGCGGCCATGCTTTTGTCAACCCGTGCTTTCACCTTCAGTTACGATTGCTCGACTTGCATCCAGCGCTTTCGGTCTTCTTTCTTGCTCTTCATTTACACTTCTCCAAGCTTCATTGTATCATCTCCTAGCTTCTTCAAGTCATCTACTACCACAATGATCAATTAAGACTCGTCCCACTGTTGCTCATAAACCTAAAAACCTGCAAAACCGAGCAAACAAGCGCAAACTACCCGACCACACAAAAACCTAAAAACTACATAAAATCCAACCTAAAACTAGCTAAAACATATATAAAACATGCATATAAACTACTCCTATATGCAAGCTATCAGTGTTGCGAAAGATCGGATCTCTGTCGGAGACAATTGAAGCCGGAATGCCGTGTACATTCACCACAATATCGACAAACACAGCGACAACTTTGGCAGCATCAAATGAAGATCCTAAGGCAGAGAAATGCGCATATTTGGACAGCCTATCAACGACTACCAATATGGTAGTATGATTCCAAGATGGAGGTAAACCTGTAATAAAATCCATAGACACGTTGTCCCAAACTTGCTGAGGAACGGGCAATGGCTGAATTAAACCAACAGGCTTGCTAGTCCTATATTTGGTTGACTGACATATAAGGCAAGAGTCAACAAAGCGTTTGACATCAGTGCGCATCCCCTTCCAATAGAATATGTGCGCCACACGACGGAATGTGCGATCAACACCGGGATGACACGCACTTGGCGTGGCATGAAACTCGTTTAATATTTCAGATTTGAGCGGAGAAGCCGCACCTACGACAAGATGATGCCCATAGTAAAGGATTCCGGCGTGTACCTGAAATGGGGTGCTTAACGTGTCGGCGGCCGCGGCTGCATGTCAGGCCTTCAAATCATCAAGGTTGTCGTTTTCTAGGCGGATGCGATGGAGCAAATCCGGAAGTGGCGTGGCAAATGAAAGAAATTGGTGTAGTGCTGCTGTTTCATCAATCATGCAGCGAGAAAGAGCGTCAGCCACCCTGTTGCTCGCGCCAGCTTTATATTCTATAAGAAACTTGTAGCCCATAAGCTTTCGGATAAAAAATTGTTGATCCGGCATTTGGATTACCTGAGTCAGAAGCTCCTTTAGACTTTTCTGATCACTGCGAATCAGAAATTCACGGCCGAGCAAATATTGACGCCATTCCTGAACAGCCGATACAATAGCGAAGAGTTCTCTATGATAAGTGGAAGAACCACGCCGACGAATGCCCAATTTCTTATTGAAGAATGAAAGAGGTCGATCCTCCTGTAAAAGCACGGCATCGACGCCTTCGTTAAAGGCATCAGTTTCAACCAAGAATTGCTTAGAGAAGTCAGGCAGTTGCAGAATGGGCGGTTTCATCATTGTTTCTTTCAGACGAGTGAAGGCTAAGTCTGCGGTTTCGGACCACAAAAATTTGTCTTTTTGTAAGAGATCAGTTAACGGAGCTTCCAACAATGCATAATTACGAATAAATTTCTTGTAGTAGCCAGTGAGCCCGAGAAAACCCCGTAATTGTTTTACAGATTTCGGAGTTGGCCAGTATGCCATAGCTGATAGTTTAGCCGGATCCGCTAGCAATTGTCCTGAAGACACAATATGCCCTAAATACTCGACCTTAGTAGTGCCGAACGAACATTTGGACCCTTTAACAAAGAAATGATTATCATGAAGAATCTGTAAGACGGTATCCAAATGAGATACATGCGCTGTCATGGATGGACTATAGATCAGAATATCATCAAAGAATATGATAACAAAGTCCCGCATATACTGAGCAAATAAATTATTCATAGCAACTTGAAAAGTAGACGGTGCATTAGTCAATCCAAAGGGCATGACTAAAAACTCAAAATGACCGTCATGGGTACGAAAAGCAATCTTATAAATATCATAAGCGTGCATGCGGATCTGATGGTACCCTGAACGCAGGTCGAGTTTAGTAAATATAACTGCATGTCCCAACTCATCAAATAATTCATCAACTGTGGGAATAGGGAACTTATCTGCAACCGTGATATTATTAAGGGCTCTGTAATCAATGCAGAAGCGAAAACTGCCATCCTTCTTCTTGACTAAAAGCGCAGGAGAGGAGAAAGGGCTCGTGTTGTGCCTTATAATTCCCTGATCTAGCATTGCTTTCACCTGTCGCTCAATTTCAGATTTTTGAAAATATGGATAACGATAAGGACGTACATTTATCGGTTTAGAACCCGGTTGCAAGTGTAAACGGTGGTCCCAAGCTCAAGGTGGTGGAAGGCCGGACGACATACTGAACACGGCTAAATGCCACTGAAGCGTGTCCCGAAGCACTGGAGTCAGATCAGCCGGAAAGTTATGTTCTTCGGCAACCGAAGGAGAGGGCACACTGAGGATCTCAAAGCATCATCGATCCCTTCAGACGCACATAAAGAATGCAATTCATGCATAGAAATAGGTTTTGGTGGCTGTCGATCACCCTGCAGAAATACATGCTTATCTTGCCATGAAAATTGCATCATTAGTTTGGCATAATCATGAGCAACAGTCCCCAAAGTTTGTAGCCACTAAACACCGAGAAAAATAGGTGGCCCATGAACTTCCAAGACATAAAAATCAATAGAAAACTCATGTTCCTAAAGGGTAATAGAAGTTACCGGACATTGATGGGTGCACAATAAATAAGCACCATTCCCCACGAATACACGAAATGGCGAAATAGTGGAGACTGAAAGTTGTAACTTTTCGACGGTACCTGGATGAATAAAATTATGAGTACTACCACCATCAATTAGTACTTGTACCAAAATGCCACGAAGTGTCCCTTCAAGTCGCAAGGAGGGCGGATTAGGGAGGCCAAACATCGTGTTAAGGCTCGAAATATCTCTTGTTACTGCCAATTCTGTAGTGACTTGTTCCTGTTCTTCGTCGTCACTCTCATCACAACTTAATAGGGCTAAGAAACGGGGCTTACGACGATGTCCCCGGTGATACCGCTCATCACAATTCCAACATAAACCTTTGTTAGTGCGTTCTTCACGTTCAGCAACAGAAAGGCGTTTAATTGGAAGATTAGAAAAATTACCGGGCGAAGGAGGGTTGCGTGGGACGACCGGTGTAGGTGGTGCGGCTGGCACGGCAGGCGGGGCGGTCTGCGGAGCCGTGTTCGCTGAAGGTTGTCCGCTTGGCTTATAGCCGGTTGAGTTCCAAGTGCGACGGGAACTTGAAGGCTATGGCGACGTGGTGTCATGAAAAGAAGCTTCCAACTCTCAAGCCAATGAAAACGCTTGTGATAAAGAGGCGGGGTTACGCAGATTCAATTCCCGCTTTATCGGTTGCTTTAAACCTGCCTTAAACAAGGATATCATAGTAGGTTCAGACAACCCATGCACATTGTTCAATAACGCCTCAAATTCAGTCTGATAAGCAAGAACCGAAGTTCGTTGTTGTAGTTTGGCGAGGAGACCCACATAATCCTCATAATGGTGCAGATCAAAACGCTGATGTACCGACAATAGAAAAGCCGGCCATGTTTCTCCACAATTATTTTGAAGTTGATATCGAAACCAGTCCGAAGCCGGATGATCGAATAACATGCCAACCAAATGCAAACGATCAGGATCAGTAGTAGAAAAATAATCAAAGTAAGCCTGAACTTTAAAATCCACCCTTTCGGATCGGAACCATTGAATTTTGGGGCGTCGATACGTATTTTAGGCGTGTTCTCCGGGGCCGGTGGTGCGCGAACCAGGGCGCGATTGACAGCCAATGGCGGTGGCGCAGGCTACACATGATTAAGGTTTAGCGCCACAAGTGTGTTCGCCGGATTAGGGTTACGTTGGCATGCACCGCGGGAATCACTGCGAGCGCGAGATTAGGGTTTAGCGCGGGCGCGGCTGTCGCGGGATAAGGGTTAGCTACAACAGCCAACGGAATTAGGGCAGCGGCCGGCGGTGGGTTATGTTGGTTATTCAAGATATCAAACACGTTATCGGTATGAAGACGTGCAATTTCCTGCTCACGGAGAACAGTTTCCTGCTCACGACGAACATGATCCTGATCAAGACGGATGTTTTGCACATCAGTATGTAATTAAAGCAGCATGTCGCGAAGATTGGTCATGGTAGGTTCGGTGGCGGCGGAAACGCCTTCTGCATCAGTCATGGTGTCTGGGATGAAAGCACCAGTTGATACGAGCTCGGTGTGGAATCGTATCGAACCCTTGTTGGTCAAGGGGTTGAGCGGAGTCCGAGGTGGACGCCTGACTCGAAGAGCGTGTCTAAGAGAGAGGAAAAGAGGCTAAGGGAAAATAGGGCAAATAATTCTGGGATAATTCTATTAAGAGACAATTCAAGAGTATTTAAAGCTAAGCCCCAACGGTTCAAAAAAGGCGTCCCGGGAAAGAACCGTAAAGAAAACCCGAGAAGAGAGATAAACTCTAGTTTATAAAAATTACATTATTAAATAAATTATAAAATTAAGCAAAAACTAATCATCATATCGCTTTGGCCTACGGCGGTCCCGTTGTGGTCTCGAATTAGTAACTTAAAGCGTATCAGTTTAGTAAATTAACCATATCTCTGCTAGAAAATTGATATTGAGGTGATTCGATCAAATTGCGTTGAAAATCTTATTTAAAGATCTACAACTTCACAGTAGACGTTAGGATGAGAATTTAACGAATAGATGGTCAAAAATGTGTTTTTATGTTTTGTAAACACTTAGACTAGTTTGTAAGTATGGTTGAATTTATCTTTGAAAGAGAAAACTTGTTTGTAAGATGGTCCAAGGATCCAACAAAAAACACTTTTTTCTTGCCTATCTTGTTTCACACATCCAACAGAAACAAAAATAAATTGCTCCATTCAAAGTTCATGTGAAAATCCAAGAGGAATTCAAAGAGGGACGTTCAAGTAGATGAGTTTACAACCATTGTTGTTCTATGATCCAAGGGAGTGACATTGTCTACTTCAAATTGAGATCTCTCCATCAAAGGTGAAGTCTTTCTTCAGCCATATCAAGGGTGTTTGGAAGTAAAAAAGAATAGGATTGAGATTTGACAAGATCGGGCCTGGAAATGAAACGAAAGCGAAGCATCCACGCGTTCCTTGAGCATCACCTTGACATATATCTTGATCCACAAAATCAAATTTCTTAATCACTCAGAGAGTCAAACTAGAAGAGTAGAACCTTCAATTCCGTCATGGTAATGGCTGATCCTTGAAGGCGTACCCTGTTGTTGCTCTCATCTAAGTGCAGCCTCACAACTCCGCCCCTTGCAGAAGCCTGTTGATGATCCCCACAGATTTTATCAGTGAGTGCACCCATTACATTTTGGCAAGAAATAAATTCAGAGAAATACCGCATAAGCAAGAAAATCACGCTTGCCCAGCCTTTTGGACCAATAATTTGCTAGGGCACAGTGTGCGCTCCCACAGACGGCATCCTAGTAAAAAAAATCACTCAGTTAGTTCTTATTTACTAAATCAAATGGTCCGAGTAATTAATTGGTTGCAATTTCAAATGCTAACGATAAGACTTGCGAGTGAAAGGGAGTTTTTTGGTTGCGTACCTCATTTAGTCCTATTTTTGGGAAAAAGAACCGACTTATGAAGTCAAATTTGGAGTCAGGTGGAGCAAGGCTAGTAACAATCATTCCCCTAGCATGGCAACTACGGATTTTCTCCAAATTTGGCTGTAGATTGACAACAAGCGCAGCAGAATCTAGCACAACCTAGAAAGCCAAAGCAATGACGTCATCAGTGAAAAATACAGTAGAATGAAGTCACAAATTAAATTAAAGTAGAATAATATATATATAGTGGGAGCTCTTTTTTAGGAGTACAAGAAGATCATCTTCAGTGGTAGTCCTCTTTATATCCACCACGGAAGCACCACTCAACGCTTCGGAAATCAACAAAATCTCATCCGAGTTGTAGTCAATTAGTGGGATAAGAGGCAAATCTAACTCGATCAAAGATTGTTGTTGTTCTTCTGCAACATCAAGATTCTGGGAATTCACGGTGAATGCACTTTCAAATTCTGACACCTTTTTAGCTGTAAGAATTCCAGATAGCGTGGAATACTCGATTGTGTTTCCGTTCACCAGGCCCGATGTGAAAACCAAGTGGGAAGTTGCCAACGTTGCATGACCACAAATTTTAACCTATATTAGCAAAACACAAAGTTATATACTAATTGACAGGTTAAAACTGGCTCTTGGTAAACAAAAATTCTTAATAATTAAACCAGTGAGACTCCAGTAAAATGGGAGATCAAGATGGGGGTGCCCATGCCCAAGGAAAAGGGGATATTCCCGATAGACACAAGAAAAACTGAAATCCAGCTATGTGACAATATATAATAACTAAATTTAATTAGATTGCACCAAAATTAATTAATATAGGAACTAAATACATCTCAAAGGCAGTGTATAAAAGACATCTAGAGATGAGGACTAAATGGGGTGACAATAATTCATATGCTTGATTGATAACTGTATTTCTGTTGCGAATGAGTTTGAAAACGAACCACCTTGCTTGTATCACCTATCACATTATCATTCGAAACCTTGTATATTAAACCATAGCTCTGCCATCGACAATGTACGTTTGTGAGCCAATATTATGATCAAAACCACAAACTCAATGACCAACACTAATCCCACATCACACACGCTGCAGCACAGCCAATAATCCATTCTTTAGTTTTGCCGCCAATATGACCCTTAATTATTACGCACTAGGTAGCTAGAAATCAATGAAATCAACAAAACATTCACTTGTTGGTAGTCACATCGATCAAATGCTAGTAGACGCCCTAAGATGAGATGCTCAATTTCAAATCCACCAAATAGTCATTGAACCGGACTTGTAAGTCACCTCGGATTCATACCGGTTTGGAGGCAACTAGATCGGGCTCAACTTAATAATCGGACTATGGCTTTTGTCTTGACCCTGGCCCAACATTACACGATCACACTGGCCCAAAATGTTAAGGCCGGCCCATCTCCTTAGCTGAAGCTCGCCTTTAGTTTAAGTGATGCGTTTTGAGGACGAGGTCGAGAAGATTCTGGTGACCTAGCTATTTAAGCTTGCGTTGGCCTCTTTGGAGCTCATTCGTCGCTTTGCACAAACCCTAGATCTCAGAGAGAGCGAGAGAGAGAAAAAGAAGGAGAAGAGAGAGCTCGACACCGGAGGTGAAGACGGCGATCGGAGAGGCGATCCCTGTTGCCGGAGAAGACGTTGAAGACTCTCGTCAAAGCTTCTACTTGAAGCTTTGCCAGCCTCTGGGGGGCCGAATCCCTAGATCTTTTCCTTATCCTTGTTTCTCTTGTCTTCTCTGTTGTGTATCTCTGTTGTTGGGTGTACTTGATCTTTGGTTTGCCGCTTGTTTGCATTTGTGTAACCATCCTTGAAAGCTTTGATAGTGGATTGGGAAGGGTCTCCCCACTGAGACTCCGCAGACGTAGGTTTTAACACCGAATCGCGTAACCATTCTCTGGTGTCACTTGTTCTTTAAGCTTTCTGTTAGATCTTGTATATTTGCGTGCGTTTCTGTTACTAGATGTGTTAGATCTGGTTTTATAGTTCGTAAACTGTAGTGGTCAGATACTCGGATTCGGGATGATAAAGACTTATTTTAAAGCTAAGAGGTTGGGCTACAACTTCCATGTTATGACTTTTGCCAATTCTATCAAAAGGGTCCCGAAATAGTCGGACCTTGATACACTCACACTAATGGACAC
Organism: Fallopia convolvulus; assembly: GCA_964016875.1. Taxonomy (NCBI): domain Eukaryota; kingdom Viridiplantae; phylum Streptophyta; class Magnoliopsida; order Caryophyllales; family Polygonaceae; genus Fallopia; species Fallopia convolvulus. The sequence goes on from OZ024721.1 coordinate 7,742,926, forward strand.
GTGGAATGCACACAATCAAGGACACATATGTCTTTATAAATTGTGGGCCCCACATAAAATTCAATTTACCATTTTCTCCTTATTTCTAACTCTTTCTTCGTCTCTTCGGATTCCATGGCGTCTCTCTCAATTCCCGCCTCTCTCCGATATCCGCCACCGCCGCCTCTTATTCTTCTTCCTCCTTGCTCCTCTCGCACTAGTACTGCTCTAGTCGCGTTCCCGATGTCCTTTTCATGAGCTTCTGTTTGAATATGGCCACGCCAAATACTTTCAATTTTGTGATGTTGCCGGTGACGACGACAGTTGTTGGTCCGCCCCCTGTCACCAAAACACGAGGGATTCCGACCCGATGTAACCACTAGTGTTCAAGCCACCAAGGGTTGGATTAATTTGTTTAAGCGGTTGAGCTAATTTGCTAGGGTTTTATAGATCCTGTTTCGATTCGGGATTTGGGGTTTTCGTTTGCTTGTTTCGAAACTTTGTAGTCATTTGGGAAGATTGGCAATTTAAATTAGTTGAGATTTTGTAGTCATTTCGAGTATAAGCTACCAGAAAATTATTCATATATAATCAAAACAATAGGTGTAATTAAATGCAATTTATGGTTTAATTTCAGATTTGGAATTTGATTTTAAGGTTTTGATTATTTGTAGCGGGCCAGAGACGACAACGGTGAAGATATCGTCGGTACAGACCAGCAGACCACCAACCACCACTAGAGTCGCCGTCATCGCCATGGGCTTCACCTTGAAACCCCATGTCGGACTCTCAACCATGAAAAATTGCAGGTGTGGGACCTTGAGGAGGCAAGTAGAGCTAAGGGTTGGGGTAAAAATGTAACTTTAACCTTCGTGTAAAACTAAATCTTACACCGAGTGTACCTGTACTCTTTTCCGAAATAGTCATTCTTTCCAGCAATTCAATCCTAACGGATTTCGTGTGTCTTCTATGGTTGGAAGAGTTTAGATCCTATGAACCAGCATTGAATGCTCATGCCCAAGAGGCAATTTAAACTCATGCACCAAACTTCAACCAAGATGGCAATGAATGATAAAGAGACAAGTTCATGCTCGTCTCTTTAATGTTTCATCACTTTCAAACTTCATTAAATACTAATAACTATACTTAGTTGTAGGCTTCTCCTATAAAATCCACCTCATTCTCATTTGTAATGGGGAAGAAAATCAGATTTTATTCTCCTCCTTGAGAGTGATTTAGTTGTGTGGTGAGATGCCCACGTTTAGGATCAAGTCGTGAGTCATATCGAATTGTGCGGTTCACTCTGCCTTCGTGAGTCATATCCTTGAGAGTGATGTGGACTCTCCACTTTTCATTCTTTTTGGGCAAGACCATGATGTTTGCAAACCAGACCGGTTATTTCACCTCCCTAATCTTCCCAATTTCCATCAGCTTCTTTATGTCGTCGTCTACAATCTTGTTTCTTTCAGGAGAAAACTTCCTATGCTTTTTCTTTAATGGTGGATGGTTGGGATCAACGTTGAGCTTGTGTGTGATGATCTCAGGGTCGATCCCTATCATGTCTTCATGTGACCAATCAAAACAGACATTATTCTTTCACAAGAAGGCGAGCAAATCATCCCTAGTCTCGGGTCCTAGGTCGGAGTAAACTTTGATCGTTCGATGAGGCTCATATTTCTCCAAATCCACTTAAACTTTGATCGTCCGATAAGGCTCATATTTCTCCAAATCCACTTCCCCCACTTCTTCAACTTATGAACTTCTAGACACGGTGGTGATATGCAATTTCTATGATGACTTCTGTCTAGTTGTTTGGCTAATGCTTTAGTTTAAATGTCTTCAAAGTTGATGCAGGGATACTTGGTTAATTCCTTATATAAGTCGATCCCTTGGATGACCCCACGTTGGAAGGCTTCGATGGCGGTAGGCGCGTCATAGTGCCGGATAGAGATCTTGTCCCTATTTAATCTATCCAAGTAGTCCCGGAAGCCTCCTGATGTAGGGATTTTCTCGTTTCACTTTTATAGACTTGTAGTTTATTTCTCTAAACGCAACGTCTTATTAGTTTGGCAAAACAACGTGTTTCAAGTATTGACATTCTAGCCACGCTATTGTCTCCTTTTAGCCTACACATATAAAGGCTTGTAACGAGCTGTGTAGAATCGGTTTTTTTCCACTGAATACGAAACTAGCTAGGCTTGGCCTCTCCCATTCTTCTCTCTTATTTCTCTATTCTCAAAACTCAAATTTTATTAATAAACAACTAGTTGGAGTACAATAGTGTGATATCAATACAAAATATAAAATACATGTATATAATATCTTAATAAAATTATATAAGTTGTAAAAATGATTTTTTTAGATCGTGTTTTATATTTCAACTGAATATATTTTAAAAAAAATTATTATATGTTGAGATCTTTCCCCAAATTAAGATTGGAATTATTAAAATATTAATTTACTTGAATTGAATATTTTAAAATAATTTTTTTGTTCTTTGTTGAGATACTGATATGTATAAAATACTCGATTTTTTATAAAGATAATAATTAGGTTATCATGTCTAAGAAAGTATAATATATTTTATTAAAATATTGACTAAAATAATTTATTAAAGTTATGTACTAGAATTTAATGAATAGGATAACATTTTGTACATATGTAAAACATTAATATAAAGATTGTTAGTGAAAAAATTACAATATAATACTATATACTAAAAAATAAAATTAGAGTGTTTAACAAGTATAATATAATTTACTAACGTATTTATTAAAGTTGTCTAACAAGTATAAAGATAATTTTAAATTTATAATATATTAGCATAGATTATCCAATAAAACTCCACCAAGGAGAAAAGAAAAATTGGCATTGACGTTCTCAATAGAACAATAAAATTGTAACTCGCCCAATAAAACTCCAAGGAGAAACGCAAAATTGACAATTTTTTTGTAGAAATTGAAATCTAGTCATAGACAAATAGTCCATCACTAATAAGAAACGTAACCGATCCATAAACGAAACAATCACATGCCCAAAAAGCTGGCATTGCGAAGATGTATGCAATATGGATGTGTAGGAGAAAGTTATATATATATACTTACTTGAGAAACAGGGGTGAACCAGCGAAGCTTAAATCTTGGAATGGAGGAGGGATCGGAATCGGGTTGAGATATCAAGTTCAGAAAAGCGGTCGCCGGGGTGTTAAGCTCGCGAGCTACCAATTGGAGCCAGCTCTCTTCTTTCTCCTCTGCCAATAAGCACACCGCCGCCGGGTTTCCTCTGAACACCGAGTCAGCGAACGCGTTAACCTGTTTAACCGAATCAGAGCAGCAAACGTAACTCACCACGAATAACAAAAAGAGAGGTAGATTATTAATGTATAGAAAGTTATGTATAACGGAGAGATCGTCATCGTCCGAGAGACGTAAAGGGACTTACGATAGCATACTTGATCGGGCTCTTAGACTTCACCATTTGTGTTCACTTTCACTTAATGGGAGCTCGGCTAGTTTATAATGTACGTTCCATTTCCTGCGTCCATATTTTTTTAACGATAAAACTATTATGGGAATGTGTACATCACGTGGTACTTTTCAATATCTTCATGTTATAACTTCTTACCTTTATAATTAACCACATAAATAATTAATCCATAACTTTTACATTACAAAGTATCTCGTTTTAATACTTTTTTCCATTATCATTTTCGAAATAAATTTAGACACAAGAAAAAAAATCCATAACTATTTTTTTATAACAGTTTAAAAACTTATATTATATTCTACCTTGTCCAACTTAACCAACAAGATAGTATACAACTTATGTTATGGCTTGTTTATTTAAACATGTTGACTAGAGCTGTCAAAAGCTGACCCGAACCGAAAAACCGACCCGGACCGCCCGAAAAATTTAGGGTCAAGACCCGAAAATTTGAACCTGAAACCGAAAATAAACCGAACCCGATAGACCCGAAACCCGCTGGGTTCAAACCCGAAAAAACCGTTGGGTTGACCCAATTTGTTATATTTTAAGAATATATAATATATTTTGAAAATTATAATATATTTTACTATTAAAACATATAAAAATAATAGATTTATTATTAAATATCATTTTTTAAATAAAACTATTTTAATAATTGTAAAAAAATCAATTTTCTTGACCTGTTAGATCGACCCGACCCGCCCGACAACCCGCAATGACTCGACCCGATTTGACCGGTGACCCGTTACGACCCGAACCCGACTCAAACCGAACGCGAAATAACCGAACCCGAACCTGACCTGGCCGACCCGTTTGACACCTCTAATGGTGACACAAACTAATTAAATAAAAAGTATTAAATTAAATATAAAATCTAAATTTCCTTTTTAGTAAATGGAAAACTAAAAACTCAATTATTTAAAAAAAGAAACCCAAACAAAAACAAGGCATTAAAAAATATTCATAATTAATTTTTTTATTTATTTTCGACTCGGTGATTATGTAATAACTCAAAAATTTTAAACTTTTATAAAATAAGTTTATGAAAATTCTTATTAATATTTATCCAAAATTATTTCAAAAATAATAATGGACAAAAAGTATTAAGATGAACTACTTTTAAAGTCAAAGTTATGACTATAGATTTATGTAGTTAATTATGAAGTGGAGAAATTATATTAGCCAAATAATAAAATTAATGAGAATATTTTCATATAAATGAGAAAAGTAAATCTATAAGGCTATGTTATTACTTTAGACATTACCCAAATATATTTTTATATAAAGAAAATTGATTATTTTAAATTAATTTCAACTAAAATTCCTTACAAGGCCAAGATTTATAATTTTTAAAAATTATTTGTACACGAGTTGGGTATTTTTGTCACAAAATAAAAAGGTGGGGAATTAATCCACAAATTTACCCAAAATATGGACACTTCGAGGGTAGAGTGTGCAACTATCCCCAAAGTATAGGATATTTTGTGAAATTCGAAAAGGTCGGGGTAGAGTGCGCAACCAAATGAAAGGTTGGGATATTTGGAGCAATTTTTCCTATATATTATGACTTAAAACTGGTTGGGGGACAAATTTTAAACAGAGATTTTGGAAAGCCTGATTGGCCGAAAACCACTCGGAATATATTATTAAAAACCACCTAATAAAATAAAATTATGAAAAACACCAGTATTTATTTTTCCGGTACAACCAATGCGGAGAGCACCTTAGATAAAGAGAGAGAACTAAAGAGATGGAAAAATTGCACCAATAAATAAATGAAAGGGAACTACTGATGGAACGTTTGTCTAGTGAAGCTCCTTGCAATTTTTCGAATTGAAATAGGAAAGCAAGTATAAGTAATACATAAAACTAAACAAGCTATCGGTTACCACCCACTAACCCACTTCACATAACCCATTTCCTAAAAATGTAATTAAATAAATCAATTAAAGGACAATTCAACAAACCGAACTGATTAAAAAATTCATAATTAATTAATTAAAGTTTGGATTACATTTTCAACAAAAAAAATATTTAAAAACACAAAATACCATTAGTTTTGTTATACGGGAAAGGCTGATCAGCACTCAAGTAGTGCAGAGAAAGTAACAAAAAATAACGAAAGAATTTGGTAAAAGGGCAGAAACTAATAATCTAATTAGGCGCTTGTAATCGAAATTATTTTTTTAGGTTTTTGTCAAGTATAAAAGGCTCTTTTATTTTTTCTCTCACCTCCAAAAATTCTTTCTTCCCAGGCCGTGATTCCGTCCTTATTCTATCTGGTTCCTTCCTTCCCCTCCCCCTTCCTCTGGAGGAAATCAGATCTCAATAAACAAGTGAGAGATCTATCAAATTCGTACGTTTTTCGAGGAATTCGTCGCAAAAGGAATCGAGATCGGCGAGTAACAAATCATCGGTGTCAGCAAAGAGAGCATCGGATTCGGGATCTTCGACGTTGAACCAGTAGTCACGGAACCAGGGGGAGGATTGGACGAGGCTCCACCACTCGCTGGAGAAATCCTCGACGACGTTGTAGTAAGCCATCGGAATGAACGCCGAAGCGTTGGAATTCAGCGTCGAAGATCCCGAACTGAAAAAATCTCGATTCAGCGTTGAGGAATCAAGTGGTTTCTTTGGAATCACCGAGCTGTAAAAATCTACATTCCTCCAAGTGAGAAATTTCTGGCCTCATAACCATCTTTTCAAAGTTCCGATTAGGGTTTGTAATTTGCTCTAAATTGTGAAAAATTGATTCAGAAGAGAAATTGATTGAATCCCTCACTGTCGTGGTTTAGAGGCTTTTGAATATTTTGGGACAAAGGTCGCACATCGGGAAATATCGGGCTTGAAAACTTTGTTTGGTTGAGGTAGAATTTGAGTGCAGTGAATTGAAAACTTTGTTTAGTGAACATAGTAAATTAAGCAGTAAAGTTGATTGTTCAGTGAGCACATGACATCATCGCAGCAAATTTTAGTTTTACTCTACTTCTAGTTTACTATGTCGTATGTATCATGTATTATGATGTTTCAATGATGTGATAAACCTGCACTTTGTGTTGCTGTGCACCCTGAACAGTTTATTCTCTTTAAGCTCTTTTCTTTACTGGTTGCATGTTTTAGGAAGATTGTGCTTTTTTACTTCCAGTTTAATATTGCAAGGTGAATGATCTCTCTCGTTTGTTCTTGCTCGCTCTTTCAGATGTATCATTCTGCTATTTACATGGTTTCAATTCGCTTGCTGTTCTGATTTTGATCACGAATAGCTTATGATCTACTAATTATTGCAATGTATCGAGGTCCCTTGATGTTCTGTTATTGATCACCTCCTTCAATTTGCTTTTTCAGATGCATCGAGGTCACTTATGATCTACTCACTCCATTTTTTTAATTAATAAATCTAGTGCCCATTTTACTGATATTGTCTACTGTAATGTGCAGTGGCTAGTTTTGTTTGGATATTCGCTTGCAGTTGGAGAATGACTTTTTCAAAACTCTTCATGAAGAGGTTAGTTCAGCTATCAACATTTTCGATCTTCTTGTCTATCTTCCATCTGAGGATAACATGAGTGTCTGATGATCCAACTGTTGCTTCTGTACATCATCTTAATGCTGAACAAAGATTGGCAAAATTCTCAAGTGTCTGGACACAATTAGCATCCGAATTTTAAAATGAGAGTAGAGCTATATAGACTGTACAAGTTGTATTGTTTTCAATAAAAAAAAAATGCTAATTTACTCGGTTTTGGAGGTATCTTAAGTTCGACCAATCAGTCTTTGTAGACAATGGGAAAAATAAATAAGAAGATTTTTATTCTTTCTGAATAAAAATAGAGTTTTAAGGTTGAAAAAGTATCCCAATTATCAGATTCTACATACCTAACTAGCTTATTGATCGAGAGTTACCACTCTGTAGTGCATAGTTGATGTCATAATACAAGTGTATTACTCCCTCCGTCCCAAAACGTTTGTCCATAAAGTACAATTTGCACGGTATTTAATAAAAGTTAAAGAGTTAATTAATTGGGGGTAAAAAGTTATAAAGTTGTTGGGAAAGGTGGATAATTGGGGGTAATATATAAGATTAGATGAGGGTAATTTTGTAATTTTATAGAAAAAAGTAATAAAGTTGATGGGAAAGGTGGATAATTGGGGGTAATATATAAGATTGGATGAGGGTAATTTTGTAATTTTATAGAAAAAAGTAATAAAGTTGATGAAAAAGTTGGGTAATGGGGGTAATATATAAGATTGAATAAGGGTAATATGGTAAGAAAAATATGATATAAATGGAAAGCTTGAAAGATGGACAAACTTATTTGGACAACCGAAATGGAAAGATGGACAAACATTATGGGACGGAGGGAGTAAAAAAGAACTTTTTAATACCACTTGTAGAAAAAAAAAAGGACGATCTTTTTGAGTCATAATACAAGTGTATTAAATTGCTTGGCAACATTAGCATGACCCCTCACGTTCACCTTTTGATTTATTATGCTGCACAAAGTTTAGTTAGCTTTTTCCACATGCTATCACTCAAGTATGTCATCCACAATTGTATTTTACATTGATAAGTGTTAATTTGATCATTAAAAAAGGGTCTTGATTATTCTAATGTGGAATACAACTTAGGTACACAAAATTAACTGAACAGAAGAATGATATGAAGCAAATTGATAAAGAGATCTCCATTGACAGAATGACAGAGATACTATTCCAAAAGATATGGTGCCCTAAATGAGGTTTTGTGCTCCCTTCTTATTAAAAAAAATGTTCTTTTAGTTTCGTGCTTTCTTTGAAAGATATTAATGACTTTTTTTGAAAATAATTTTATGTCATTAAGATTTTGATGACGGTTGAATTTTAACTTATTTGAAACATCTAAAATTATATATACTTGGTTTATTTTTACTATAATATGTGTTTAGCCTATTAGCTCAAATGGTGGAGCATTTTTCTTAAAAAATAATGATGTGGGTTCAAATCCCACATAGGCTTATTAACAATTGATGATAATGATGATAGTGATGACGGATTTTGATGACATTTTTTTATGATGACAAATATTTGGTATGCGTTTGATGACACTTTTTTTATGACAAATATAATTGATGGTGATAAAAAAATTATACGTGATGACACATATTTGAAGACAACTTTGTTTTTTATATGTGATGACGGTTATTTTTATGTAGTTGAATACCTTAATTTGATGATACTTTTTATCATCAACAAGTTATCATCAAGTCATTTTGATGATACTTTTTACTTTTTTTGATAGCGCTTTTTACTTTTGCTTACACTTTTTGTCATGAAAAATTGTCATCAAGGCCCTTTTGATGACAAATTAATTGAACCGTCATCAAGTAGTGATGATAATTGATGACAATCGAACCGTCATCAAATAGAGATGATATTTATGATGATAGTTGATGTCTATCAAACCGTCGTCAAGTAGTGATGACAGTTTATGAAAAATCGTACGTGATGACACATATTTGATGACACTTTGAATAATGATACTAAAAGTTATATGTGATGACACTAAAAAATTAAACGTGATGATATTTGATGACACTAAAAAATTAAACGTGATGATAAATATTTGATGACAACTTTGTTTTTTTATTTGTGATGACAATCGTTTTTTTTTTGTGGTAATGACAACTATTTTTATGTGGTGATGAGATTTGATGACAACTATTTTTTGTGATGATGATAAAAACGAACAAACTTTGAGTTATGACACTTGATGACGGTTGTTTGTCTTCAAGACCATTGTCATCAAGGCCCTTTTGATGACAAATTAATCGAACCGTCATCAAGTAGTGATGATAATTGATGTCAATCAAATCGTCATCAAATAGTGATGACAGTTTGATGACACTTGATGACACTTGTTTGTCATCAAGGCCCTTTTGATGAAAAATTAATCGAACCGTCATCAAGTAGAGATGATAGTTGATGACAGTCAAACCGTCATCAAGTAACGATGACAAGTGATGACAGTTGATGACGGTTCGAACCGTGTGATGACGGTTGTTTTTATATGGTTGAATGCCTTTAATGATACTTTTTGTTATTAAAAAGTTGTCATCAAGACATTTTGATGACACTTTTTGCCTTTTATTACACTTTTTGTCATCAAAAAATTGTGATGACGGTGCAAAAAATTGTGATGACAGTGACGACGGTTGTTTTATGTGGTTGAATGTCTTTAATGATATTTTTTGTCATCAAAAAGTGTCATCAAGACATTTTGATGACACTTTTTACCTTTTATTACACTTTTTGTCATCAAAAAATTGTGATGACGGTGAAATAAATTGTGATGACGGTGAAATAAATTGTGATGACAGTGATGACGGTTGTTTTTATGTGGTTGAATGCCTTTAATGATACTTTTTGTCATCAAAAAATGTCATCAAGACATTTTGATGACACTTTTTTACCTTTCATTACACTTTTTGTCATCAAAAAATTGTGATGACGGTGAAAAAAATTGTGATGACGGTTTTAAAAATGATGATAGTGATGATTGTGATGATGGTCAACGCCGGTCAACGATCGGTCAACGACCGGTCAACGGGCGAGTCAACTCGGTCAACGGGCGAGTCAACCCGGTCAACGACCGAGTCAACTCGGTGGGAGTGGGGTGGGGGTGGGTGATGGGGGGTTTTGCTATTTAGCTAATTTTCACACCCTCCTTAATATCCACCTAATTAGCCTCTTTTTTTGGCTATTTATTTAATTCATCCAAAAATAACTTGGTTAAGTTTTGAAAAATATATAAAAAACACAAGGTTATTTGATAAAAAATAATCCACTTCATCGACAATAAGAAGACCATGTTAATTTTTTTATATAAAAAATATAGAAAGTGGGTTCTCAAATACAAAAAAAAATTATACTTAAAAATATAGAATTTTATGAAAAAATACAAAATTTCATGTATAAATTTTTTTATATAGAAAATTACAAAAAAAAATCTATCGTCTAGGGCGCCATATGCGGCCGCAAGATCTCTGAGATTGTATATATGGAGCTCTGATTTGTCTACTCTTGTTGTTGCACTAGGGTTGCAAATTAGGGATTTGCCATTTTGCCCGCTCCACGCACAGAGAATTGTCCAATTTAGGTTTGGGGTTTGACTTCAAGTGTCATGCCAAAGCTCCTTTCTAATAAATTATGCTTCAAACGACACCCTTGGTTCCTCACTGCCACCGCCCGCAAAAACGTTGAACTAGGTTTTGGAGCCACAGACCGAATCTCCCACCGCTGCCAACGACAAGCACATGTGAACCACCACCACCACCCTTGTTTTATTTTGTGTTTTATTTTTGTGTGAAAACGGAAAAGGATAAAAAAACGAAGAAAAAAACTCAAAATAAAACAAGGGTGGTGGTGGTGGTTCAGATGTCAGCGATTTTGGTGGTTTAGGGTAAACACTCTATGCACGTTTATATGTCAGCGATTTTGGTGCTTTATTTACTTATTTATTTAGAATCACGATCAAGTACATTAAATTGCTACACTAAAATATGTGAGCAAATATTACCCGTTCGATCATGATACATCTACGGTCACGATTATCACACGCGTTTGAGTAATATTATACACGGAGGGGCATTTTTGTCTTTTACCAATTCAAATAGAACACAAGTTACAGGGGGGTCATCTTCTTCCATTCAACGTGGAGGCGGTGGCGCTTTCATTCTCTTTTCAATTCTTCTCCAGAATTGTTGCCCCCCTTTCATCTTTTAAATTTGGTTCGCTTTTTTTTTTGTTGATCCCGCCCCCAATTTGTATTCTCTCTTCATGAATTTTGGTATAGATCTTTTTGTACCGTTTCAAGTTCACATTGGGGTTTTTTTCAAATTTTGGAGCTTGGTACTACGATTTACATGATTTGTGTGTTTTTGGGCTGATTTTTGTTGGGTTTAATCAAACATATGAATATTGTGTAGGTTTTGCCTTACAATTTCAAGTTTTTGATTGAAAACAAGGGCTAATGTCAAATGCTAATCTAACCACCCACCATGTGTGCGACAAAAAGTCCAAACGGTCAACTTAGTGTTTAGATCACTTTCTTACCAATTGTTCATCAATTATGAATCTAGCATACCAAATTATTAACCCATACCATTTATTAACTAGAATAAATGACACAAGTAACAAGTATTGTGAATTAAATTTCATGAAACGTATTGATAATTGTTATGAACCTAATCATATAAAGACATGAACTCACAAAATACGATTTATGTACTAGATTACATGTCAAAAATAACAAGTATTATGAATTACATTTCATGAACCTTAATGACAATTGTCATGAACATAACCATATAATGACTTGAACCAACATAATATCATTTATGAAAACATGACAAGTATTGTGAATTAAATTTTATGAACCTTATTATAAACTTATGCTTATGAAAACATGAACTAAAAGAACAAAAGTCATGAACCAAAATAACTAATATGACTTAAAAGACAAAAACTATAAGATAGACTATTAAGAATTAAAAGTCACAACATAAGAATTATTATGAATCTAGCATACAAAAACATGAACAGAAAGAACAAGTATACCATGAACCAAAAATCATGAAAAATATAATAACTTGTATGAACTAAAAGACATGAACCATAAGATGAACTTTGATGAACCTAAGGTTATTCAAATATGAACCAAAAGAACAATTGTTATAAACAAAAAAGCATGGAACAAAAATTTATGAACTATAGAAGAAATATTATGAACCTTACCTTAAAAAGTCATGAACCAAAAGAACAACCGATATGAACAAAAAGACATGACCATATCAAGAATTAGCCTGTGTGGGATTTGAACCCACATCTATGTGCACATGCACATTGCTCTACCATTTGAGCTAATAGACTTCCAAATGACATGAACTATAAGATAAACTACTAAATATTAAAAGTCATGAACCATAAAAATTATTATGAACCTAACTTATAAAAACATGGACCGAAAGAACAAGTACCATGAACCAAAATTTACGAAAGAAAATAATAACTAGCATGAACTAAAATACATGAACCATAAGATGAACTTTGATGAACCTAAGGTTATTCAAACATGAACCAAAAGTACAATTGTTATAAACAAAAAAGTATGGAACAAAATTTATGAACCATAAGAAGAAATATTATGAACCTTACCTTAAAAAATCATGAACCAAAAGAACAACCGATTTGAACACAAAGACATGACCGTATCACGAATTAGCCTATGTGGGATTTGAACCCACATCTATGTGCATATGCACATTGCTCTACCATTTGAGCTAATAGGTTACCAAATATATAATTTCTCAAGTGTCAAATGCACATTTCTCATTTGTCACTGATATAACAAGATCTATACAAACTTAAATTGAGTTTTCTCTTAGGAAGACTTAGAAGACAACTTCAACGATGGCAACATATCATCAATGATGCCTTCAATACTAAAAGCATGTCATCAAAGATTCAATACTTCTAATTAACCATTTTTCTGATAACTTATGAAACACAAGCTCAAAGAATCACAATACATCAATAAACAACCAATTTTCTAGAAAAATAAACACAAAGTGAGCAATAATAGTTCACCACGCCAAAATCATAAAATATCACCCAAAAAAATACATAAACACTTCCATTACAGAAAATCACACCCTAGAAAATCATACAAAGAAGGTATGAACCAATGAACCATAATAGTGCTTATGATGAACCTCATCATACAAAGATGTGAACCAACGTAATAATTAATACATTTTCAGGATAACGATCGGAACAATCATACAAAGACCAATGCATTCGATTTCCTCCTCAAGCTCTAATTCAATAGATGCACATTTCAAAACACGTACTAGTATGGACTCTTTGATTTTAGTAGACCCCCTTTGCAACTCCTCAACCATGCTCGTCAAATTTATTTATTTGCTGAAACTTATAAACTTATGATTCATAATTGAGCGATATTTTGATATGTAAAGTCAAAGTAGTAACAAAAAAGTAGGGTATGGAGTGAAATTGGAACAAATAATAAAAAGGCAAAGGGAATTATGAAAACCCTAGAGGTTAGATCTGAAGATCTAAAAATTGAAAAGAGAAAGGAATAGATCAAGGCAGGAAAAATCAAATTGAATCATACCTTAACGACGGGGGGTACTCGAGGATGAAAGCGTGATAGTTTTGAAAGAAGTTGAGAAGAAACAGGAGAGCGTATGAGCTCGAGGGTAATAGCGTCTAAAAACACAAATTTATCAATATTTACAATTTTTTCCACGTTAAATGAACCAGACACGCTTTTTTGTTTTTTAATGAAGTAAATGCTTCTAATCTCGTCCGTCCGTGAATATAATCTAACGGTCCTGATTTGTTCACATATTTCACTGTATGAAAATAGTGCACCCGAGCATGACTCTATTTATTTTAATATCAAAATCTTTTCCCCATTTTTTAGTATATATAATTCGTCCGTATCTTGCCAGTGCAAAATCTCAGTTTAAAGTACGTGTTCCCTCCAGGTCAATCTACCTAATACATTATAAAGCAGAAACCATGCCCGTTGAAAAAATTGCGCCACATGGCATTACTTGAATAAAATAATATCAAGTTTTTTAATAATAACGTGTATTATTATACTATACATTCAATTTATTATATTATAATAACTTGATTCATCTATATGCTGATATTTTCTATATTAATTTTATGCATATTTTTTAACAAAACTTGATCTATATGCTAATATTTCTTATATTAATTCTATGCATAATAAATTTTCTTTTATCTTTTAACAAATCTTGCACTCAAAATATATAATTGTTTTAAGTATATGTTGATATTTTGCAATATAATAAATAATTTATAGAATATGTCATATATTTTAGTACACATTCACATATATACCTAAAATTTGATGAATTAATGTTAAAAAATCTTTTAATAAATCTTTTAATAAGTTATATTATCTTTTCTAGACATCATACCATAATTATCTTTAACTTATAATATTATATTATTTTTATTTTTTTCTCGGTGTTATCTTCAATACCAATCTTTATATTAATTTTCTCTATATTTAAAAATATTATTATACTCATTACAAAGTAAAAGATAAGAACACAAATACATAACCTTAATAAATATTTTATAAAAATTTATTGTTTTATGCATATTAATATCTTAACAAAAAATATAAAAAAAATAAAAATATTCAATTCAAGTGAAATTAACATTTTCAAAATTTTAATCAAAATATGGCGCAAGATCTCAACAAATAATGGAAATAATTTTTAGATATATTCAATTAAAATACGTGGCAAGATCTTAAAGTTTTTTTATAAATTACATAATTTTATTGCTATATTATATATATGTATTTTAAATTTTATATTAATATCATATTATTGTATAATCTTTAGTAAAATTACCTCGTGAGTATCACGGAAATTCAACTATTTAAAAAATTATTTAAAAAACTAAAAAACTGCGAAGTTTTGAAACTTATTTACAAACTAAAATTTAAAAAACCAACTGATAGTCAATTGCGCCCTCCAACAACCTCATCCTCCTATACTAGATTGGCGCACGATACTCATTTCTATAGAAGAGAGTTGAATAATGATTTACTTTGGTACTTATTATTGATAACTGTTAGATCGTTGTGCGTTAGTAAGAGCTTGGGAACTAGTGGTTAGACTGTTCCCAAGGCAGCGGAAGTAAAATCAGTTCGCAAGTAAAAACAGAAAGTAAGGGACATAGTTCCTTTATAGAGGAATCCCAAAACAACCAACTAGTTGTGTGGGTAAACTCTACCTCCGCTTGGAGGATTTTGAACAATCTACTTTTTTTATTGTTTATTCCCTAGTTACATAGTCATGACTTACACTTCTCTATTCCTAGCAGTTCTTCCTAACTCTAGT
Source organism: Fallopia convolvulus (assembly GCA_964016875.1). Taxonomy (NCBI): domain Eukaryota; kingdom Viridiplantae; phylum Streptophyta; class Magnoliopsida; order Caryophyllales; family Polygonaceae; genus Fallopia; species Fallopia convolvulus. The sequence continues at coordinate 7,758,339 of OZ024721.1, forward strand.
AACACTAGTAAGCCTTTTCGAACTTGTTCCTAAGCGAACAACTCAACTAAACTTAAGACAGATCGAACCTTACACCTTGAGCTCATAGTTCCCTAACTCATGGGAACTTGGATTCACCTTCGTCGAGATCGCACACTCGCCGTCGGGGACTTCTCTTCACTTATCTTTCTTATCTCTTTGTATGTGAATATTTGTTCTGGAAGAAGTGCTTATTCCAAGCACTATTCATTTGGCTTTATACACATTTGAACTTAGGCTGCAATCTTCACTTTCATGTTGTCCAAAATGCCCTTTGTCTTGCACGCCAAGTTTGCAATCTTCACATGTGACTTGATTTGAACTTAGTCAACTTTGAGAATCAATCGGGCCGTTGGATCACTCGCTTCAGTCTGTTCCTTAGACTGAGCCTTCGTTCTATCCAAGACAGGATCCCGCGATTTGCGCTGAACGGTCTTGTTTGCACATGTGAGTTCCCATGCGATGGGAACTGTTCTCTCCAGAGTTCCTTCGATAGGAACTTGCTATCATATATTCTTGTGTTCCTTTTGTGTTCTTGGAGATTCTTTGTTAGCCCTGGTGTTCGCTTGAAATACTTGAATGTAACACATTAATTCCCATTAGGCGTTTTTCATTATCAAAACTGGAGACAAGTATCGTTGTTCGGATGTTTGGAACCACAGTTCCTAACACCGTCCCAACAATTTCCCCCTTTTTGATGATGACAAACCCATTACGAAATAAACAAGTATTTCAATGTGTGAAAAAGCATGACATGCATCTGTGTTCCTAAGTGTGATCCTAGAGAGCCACTTCTATGAAACATCAAGTTCTTACTTAGCATTTTAGACATTAGTTCCCCCTTAGCTAAAGCATATTCTATAATAACTCTTAACACGACTCGTCCTTTTGGCATCATCAAAAAAAGAAAGCATAGTAAGAAGGGAACGAACACGCAATCATACTAAAAACCATTCATATTACTTAAGCAAAAGATGTACAAGGGGAACGCATTACATATTTTGGAGAAAATAAGGCCAAGGAACTAAAAAGGAAAGATCATGGGGCCCTGGGAAGCATGTGATCACGCAGCTGAATCATGACGAACATGATGTTTTGGAGAGTTCCCGCCATGTGTTGTAGCACTTGAGTGTTCCTACCACTTGGGTCGTCGCTAGAGGGAAGAGTCCCTTGATCCTCAACTTGCTCAGAATGACGCATCTTCTGGACCACGGAGAGGTCCAGTTCCCTTCCGATGGTCACTTATTCCTTGGCATCATAGAGGCCTTCCATAACCATGAGTTTTTTTTACCAGGCCAGCGTATGGCAAGGAGTGGGAGGTGGAGGCCATGCACTTCTCCACGTGCCCGAAGATGATGCAGGGGAGGTTGATGGGCATTATGTGGAGGAAGTGGTAGAGAAGGATACCATCTTGAATGTTGAGTTGGTGACGCTTCTCTTGCCGAGGGAGCACAACCGTGATGATGAACTGATGAGCCAGTTTGGCTATGAGGCCTAGGTTGTGGGTTGGTGTCCCTTGGGTGGGAACTCTACCTTCGTAGACGCTGTAGAGAATCTCCTCTCTGTTGAAGTCAGCCCAGTTCTTGATGGGAACAGAAGCCCGGCCCTTGACAGGGACATTAAGCTGGCGAGGAATTGAGGAGGCGGTGAAGACATAATCGTCGCCTTGAAGGATGAGAGTTCCTTGGGTGGCCTCGTCATGGATGACAAAGTTGTTGTAGAAGAGGCGTACTTGTTCAGGGTCGACGGTCATAGCAGCGTCGCACAAATGTTCCCATTTCTGGGCCTTGATGAGGTCCCAGAGTTCCCCAAGCCCTTGTTTGTTGAGTTGTGACTCAGTGAGGATGAGAGGAGGAATGAGCTTGCGGTCCTCTGTGGTGGGAACTTTCTTCGGAGCGGTGCCTTTGCTTTTCTTTTTCTTGGATTCCTTGGCAGCCTCTTTCCTCTTCTTTGGAGGAGTGGGAGCAGACTTCAGCAAGAGGTGAGATCCCTTTTCCATGGGAGCACCCTCTTACACCAACATTTGGCGTCCTTGTTCGTCGTCGGCCAACGCTTGGGCGTGTTCCCTTTCAAGCCCATCAGCATCAAGAACCTCGGTGGCTGTGTCGCCATCCGAGTTCCCTTCTTCTTCAGAGGATAGGCCGAAGTCCTCATCATCATCTCCTTCTGGATGACCTTGACTGGTGCCAGCGCCATCAGCTTGGGCTGGGGTCTCTTTTTCTTGGACCTCTCCTTTAGCGTCTGTGCAGGCGCCTTCTTCCCTTGGGCGCTCAAAAGAGGGGGATTGGTTGATGAAGTCTGTGAGCTCAGCCTCTAGAGCGTTGACGCGAGCATTTTCCTCGGCTGTGCCCATGACGATGGGAGCCTTCATCTTTGTCTGCCGGTGAGCAACCTCAACGATGGGTAACAAATCCTCGTCCGAGTCGAGGTGGATTGGTTGCGTGGCCGGTCGGGGAGGGGGAGGAGGAGATTTGTGTGGTGCAGGGTGAGGAGATTTCTAAAGAGAGGGAGAGGGAATCAGAGGAGGAGATGGGGATTTGGCTTTGGGGGAGGTGGGTGGTGTAGGGAGTTTGGTGTTTAGAGAGGATGGAGGAGGGTCGATGGGATTAGGGGTCCCATCGACGGTGGGGAGAGAAGATGGAGTGTCGATGGGATCTCAGGGACTAGAGTTCCCAGAGATGGGATTAGGGTTTGAAGGTGGTGGAGAATTCCGGGATGGAGAGTTCCCAGAATCGGAAGGAGATGGAAAAGAGGAGGGTCGAGTAGAACGTGGTGGTGACGGTATAGCGAAAGAAGAAGGACGAGAGAGATTTAGAACCTCGTCCATGGCAAGGACGGACTTTTTCTTTTTCTTCTTTGGAAGATCGGAATAAGAGGATTTGTGGTCTTTTCGTTTGTTCGATTTGTTTTTGGATTTCGAGGGTTCGGGACCGAAACTGTCAAGGATGATAGTCTAGAGGAGGAGACGGAGAGAGGTGGAGGATGAGGGAGGGATGAGGAAGAAGGAGGAGGTAGTTTGAGTGTGGTGGTGGATGGAAGCGCTAGGGTTTGCGCCGCCGGAAGGGAAGCGGGTGGTCCTAGAATCTCGTATTCGAGAAGTGAGGAACCAGTCCGTTCTGGGGAAGAACATAGGCATGAAGGGCTTTGTACATGTTTTGGCGAAGGATGGGGTCTTTTTCATTGTTGGCTTCTCGGAGCATGGTGATGAAGAGAGATTTGGAACTTGTTTCGATCCACTCACGGACCTGCAAGTTTGGGTGGACAGGGGCCATGGTAGCGATATAGGGAAGAAAGTGTTTGAAGTTTTTCTAGATGAGGAAAGAGAAGGGATTTTAGAGGTTTCGATTTGCAGAGAGCGCATGTTGAAGAAGGTCCCAAAAATGGCAAAGTTTGGGCTTTTAAGTGGGAAAAAGATAGGGGTAAAGGGGTAAATGTCTTTTTCAACTTCAACCGTCGCCCAATGAGAGTGGAGAGACGTTTCAACTTTTTTCGCACGCTTGTGACACGGGTCAACAACACTATGGGAGGTCACATCGAGCGTTTTCAATACTTGGCCCTCGTCGCTTCGAATTATGACACACATTCCCATTTCCCAAGTGGCGTTCCAACTTTCCAAAAGTATCAGTGTTCCGTTGTTCGTGATCAATTTTCAAGCCAGTTCCCATGATCTTTGGAAGGTCAGTCTTGAGTGGAGTGATTAGGGGAACTCACACTAAAGATCTTTTATGAGGCTAGGGAACTCAAAAGGGAACCAGACAATTACAACTCGATAATGGGACAATTAGTTGGGCTCATGAGAAGCATTTGTCTGGTTCTCGGCTAAGGGTTGGTTTTATGATCAACCGTCATAGTGGCTTGTAATGAGGGTTAAGGGAACTATGGTTGATCATTTTGGGCCAAAAGAAATAAAGTTCCAACTTGTACATCAAAATCTGTAGACTAGTAAGATGGAAAAATGAAAGAGATTATTCCTAATGTTCCCTATCATGCATTTCGAGATAAACTAGCCAAGCATTGAGGGAATAATAAATAGGGACTTGTTCAGTTTAGAGTTATCATCCCTAGAAGCATTCAGAGAGGCTGGTAGTGACGTCTGTCTAAAGCTTTAGTGAGGATGTCTACAATTTGCTCTTCAGTTCTACAGTGTTCCATAGAGATGTTCCCATGTTCCACATCATCACGTAGGAAATCATGCCTAATGTCTATATGCTTAGTACATGAATGATGCACATGATTCTTAGAGATTTTAATGGCACTTGTATTATCACATCTTATGGGAACTGGACCAAAAGACATACCGTAATCCTGAAGTTGGTACTTAAGCCATAAAACTTGGGAACAGCATGAGGCGGCATCCACGTATTCCGCTTCTGTTGTGGAGAGTGCCACTGAGTTTTGCTTCTTTGATCCCCATGAGACTAGGCATGATCCTAGGAATTGGGCCATTCCAGAGGTGCTTTTTCGATCGACCAAGTGCCCAGCGAAATCTGCATCTGACTATGCAACGAGCTCAAGGGAACTGTTCCTTGGATACCAAAGGCACAAGTTGTCGTTCCCTTTGAGGTACCTGAAAATTCTCTTCACCTCTTTCAAGTGTGATTCCTTAGGGTTAGCTTGAAAGCGCGCACATAGGCACACTGAAAACATGATGTCGGGTCTACTAGCAGTTAAGTAAAGAAGAGACCCAATCATACCTCGAAAGTTCCTTTGATCCACACTTATACCTGTTTCATTTGCGTTGAGCCTTGAGTTTGGTGAGATGGGAGTGTCGATGGGCCTGGAGTGTTCCATCCCATACTTCACTAGCATCTCTCTGATGTACTTTTTGTAACACCCCCTTTTTATATAGGGATATTACCGCCAGTGACCCCGAGATTGAACTCTCGAAGTCACCCAAGGCTTACAGTAAATTACAGAACTTAACCAAAAACTTTAAAATGCGGAAGATATATATATAAAAGTTGCGGAAGTCTATGACAAAAGTTGAACAAACTATAAAGGATACAAAGGTTAAATGGGAGGGGTCTCACAAATCGGAACCTCGACCCTTAAAATTATTCTAACTTATTCCAATTCAACCAACTTCAATGCAACTACTCCTCAAGCTTGCTCCTCGTGGTCCTCGACGTAGAACTCCACTCCTGATGTGTCGCGACGAGAAATGCGATGGACACCAGCCGACCATGCAAGGAAAATAAACGGTCGGCTGGTGTCCATCGCATTTCTCGTCGCGACACATCAGGAGTAGAGTTCTACATCGAGGACCACGAGGAGCAAGCTTGAGGAGTAGCTGAATTGAAGTTGGTTGAATTGGAATAAGTTAGAATAATTTTAAGGGCCGAGGTTCCGATTTGTGAGACCCTTCCCATTTAAACTTTGTATCCTTTATAGTTTATTCAACTTTTGTAATAGACTTCCGCAACTTTTATATATATATCTTCCGCATTTTAAAGTTTTTGGTTAAGTTGTGTAATTTACTGTAAGCCTTGGGTGACTTTGAGAGATCAATCTCGGGGTCACTGACGGTAATATCCCTATATAAAAAGGGGGTGTTACAATTATGGTATCAGAGCCGACTCTAGGTTATGAGTGGACTTGGCCCGGAGGGCGGTGACTCGACCTAGAGGGTGGTCCTTGGGCCTTGACGAGGACGTCAAGTGTTTAAGTGGGGGAGATTGTAACACCCCGGTGGTTTATAAGAAATTGAGGTGCTACCCATGTCAACAAGAGCTCTTCCTTTTCTGAGTTTGAGTGAGGATAAAGAACTCAGAAGTTAAGCGTGCAAGGGCGAGAGTAGTACCAGGATGGGTGACCTCCTGGGAAGTTCTCGGGTTGGCATGGGATAGCGCTTCTATGGCCTCGGGCCTTAAAAATGGTATCAGAGCTTATTGTGGATGATAACTCATCATATATTTTGTTAATAGCCTTGCCTAATCTATAGGAAAAATATTTTATAATACATCAAATGACATAAGTATTTGTTTTTAAGCATGTTTGAGTTATAAAAACATAATGTATCTCAACTTTGGTATTTAAGTATAGCGAGTTTGTAATGATTCTTTTACAAGAAATAAGGATGTTGATGAACATAAAAACAAATTACGTACTTTCAACTTTCGAACCTTTTATAATTATTTGAAACTCGAGCCAGTTGCTATGATTCAGTTTGATTGATTAAGGTTAGTTTTACCAACCAAATCTTTTGTTTGAACTAATTCAAATCACCTTCCATTATCTTTTATTAAATTTTCTTTTAAGTTGTTACTACGCCGATGCCAACAGTGAATAAGTTCTTCACTTCATCATAGCCTTAGTCTCTTGTTGAATAGGTTAGCATCATCGGTTTCTCTCATCTGGCGTATAGTTCCTTTCTATGCTTTTTACATCCATATGATTTCATAAAAGCATGTCAGTTCCGTTGTAGATCATATTGTGTTGATTACAACACAATACTTCGAATATCGCGTATATTAATCTCCATTTCTGGTTTGGTTCTCAGTTCTGTTGTGGTGGTTTGTTCCATAGTAATCAATGAAGAGGTAATTCATACAATAATAAATCTTTTAAGTTGTAGTTTCGGCTAAAGTTAGCCACAACATTAAGCTTGTTTACGATCCTGTCTATTATGAGCGTCGACTTAGTTTCGCGGACGAAACTACTTTTAAGGGGGTACTATTGTAACCGCCCCTGTTTTCCTTTCTTGAGAATCGTGTTGAGGGTCATTTTTCGGACAGCTCGTGAGGGAAATATTTTCATGGACGGTGCCTTACCTTAATCTAGTTTCGTGGATGAAACTCTTTTTAAGGGGGTACTATTGTAATATCCCTCGTTTTTATAAGGGTAAAAATGTAATTTTACTTTACATTTTACTTTAATTGATAAAATATTTGAATATTTTATTTCTTAAGGTTATCATTTTTATATCATTTAAAAGGATATAAAGTTTGTTATAAGTTTAAGATTATATTAAAAGAAGATTAAAAATATGAGTCTTATACATTAGTAAATATAATTATAAATAATAAAACTTATGTAGAAATATTATTATATTTCTACAATTCATAATTAAACATTGTATGGTTAAAGTTTAATCAAAAAAATTATTTTTTTTGGAAAAAAAAATGGCTCTCTCCCCATAAGGATCGAAAATCCGACCTCCAAATATCAAAGCACAGGACAACCCATCTACTGTGCTAGCTGCTTGTTCTGTGCTTATGAGAACTAATTTGTTCTTCTTTTAAAACAAAAATCCTTGACCTCCTTCCTCAACGCAGCCTACAGAGGAGCGACGTTCCGAATTCATGGTTATCCTTGATTAATGGTGAACACATCAGTTGTAAGTTCAAGCGATTGGGTTGCCGCAGATTCAATTCGAACTTAATTAAGGATCCTAATGGGGGACGGTTTTTGAGTGAACCGTTGTCCTAGTTGGCTATAAAAGGGAGTGTGGTGTTTGGGATTAAACCACACCAATTTAGTTCCATCTCAAAATTTCAGAATGAAAAGGAAGGTTAGGAGTTGTTTCTGTTCGAATTTCCGCCTGAGTCGTCGCCAGAGTTAGGTTCTCGTCGTCGGAGGTCATTGCTGGTCCAATTCGCTGTCGCAGTTCGGGTGCTCGCGCTGCTTCAGGTACATCGTGGTGGTGCAGGCGGCAGGCTGGCGGTGCCATCGATTCGTGACCGCCGTCCGGTGCCTCCACCTGGTGCCTTCCTCCGTCGTTGTTAGCGCTGCGTATTGTTGTTGTTCTTTTTCGTTACTATAGCTCTGTTCAGATTTAAGAACAAGATTCTGTTCAGCAGAGACTAAAGAAGAAGATATTTAATAAAAAAAAGGAAAAGAGGAATTTCGTTTTTTTTTTATATATACAAAAAAAATGAATTAGATAATGAAAGTGTGAGATCTTCCGATCTTAGCCTAATAAACTACTAACTAGTTAGGTGTTTGTATCTAAACAAAAAAAAATAATAATATTACAGTAACATGGAGTTCGGTTATTTAAAAAAAAAAAAAAAGAGAGTCTATTATTCATCTTTCAATTAAAAATAGATATTTTATTATTTGGTAAAATTGTTTTCTATAGGTTTTAATAAAATTAGATCTCTTAAGAGTTTATTTAAATGAAAATAAGTTTTTTTTAATGGGTGTTATAAGTAAGCATAAATTCCTATTTTTGATATAAGGTCGAAATAGTTTTACTTAAATAAAATGAATATTAGGGATTGAAATATTTATAATTTATAAAGGTTTTTATTTAGAATTATATCTTAAAAATAAAAGTTAGTTGGATTTTCTATAATGGAAAATAAATTTAAGTTAACGGCATAAAGTTATGAGTTTAAAAAAATAATATAAAACCTTATGTTTATATATTGTAAGGAGATTTATTTTCAAGATTAGGTTGAAAAATGAATTATTTACTTTTAAATAAAATAAATAAATTTAAAGATATATATATATATATATAAATGTATTTATACATATGATAAGTATTAATTTAATACAATGAAAATTATATAAATTTTATGAAGCCTTCATTATATTAATAAGAAGGATATTATTAATATAATGGGCAAGTTTATAATTTTATAAACTTGAATTTTTTTTAATTCCTTAAAAATCAACATTTCTAAATGTGCAAAATAAATTGACCATAATTTATTTTGTTGCTGATTTTAATAGGAACAAGTCCAAATCACAATCGCAAGTAATCCTTTCGTAACCAACCAACTTCATTCCGAGGCAAACGGTTTGGGTTCGATATCCATGAAACGTCCTTATGCTTTATGACTATGTTGGGAACTCTTGTATGAAATAAAATGAATCTAGGATTTATATTGTACTAGATTTAGTGATGTTATTTCTAGTCGTACTTAGGTTACGCTAGATGGATTGTAGGGCCGTTGCCTTGTGATATGTGTGCCTAGATGAGTAGGCTTGTGTTTGCATACTGTATGTTATACGCGTCGATTCATTCGACTTTAATCTTGAGCAGTTGCTCTACCTTTAAGACCATGGTCAATACCCGCTCGCTCGCTGAGGGGTGATGGCACGTAGCTCGTGCTAGTCTGGGCTTGCAACCCAACCTTTGAGTATTTCCGTGGGGCCGTAACCCACATTCTGTCTTTTGAGTATTTTTGTGGGGTCGTAACCCATTTTCTGTCTTACTTAAAATGTATGCTTAATTCCAAGTGGAACATTATTGTGATCTTTAAAATTGGTAGAGATTAAATAGGCGCCTGATGGTGACAATTAAAATGATAGGAAGGCTAGTACAAAATGGAGTGCCATCCTTACTCTCGGATTCCGTAATTCTCTAGCTCCAATCTGAATTCGCACAACACGTATGCGGTGAGGTTGGTAGAGGGAAACGTGATCAACGAGGGGTTTAATCACCCACCTGACTAAATGTGTGAAACCCAAGTTCCCAACATAAATAAATCTTTCTTTCAAAATCGAGACACACCCTTGGGTGATGTTCTCATACTTTTCCTTCAAGTCATAGTTTTCATAGGGGGTCCGAGGTCTGAGGATGGGACTGGCTTTCATTCGGTACCCGACATCCCAACTCGTTCCTTCCTAAAACCGAACCACCTTCTAAAACCCATTTGCTTAGTCTGTCACAAGACTAACCGACCGTTTATTTTCCTTGCATGGTCGGCTGGTGTCCATCGCATTTCTCGTCGCAACACATCAGAAGTGGAGTTCTACGTCGAGGACCACGAGGAGCAAGCTTGAGGAGTAGCTGAATTGAAGTTGGTTGAATTGGAATAAGTTAGAATAATTTTAAGGGTCGAGGTTCCGATTTGTGAGACCCTTCCCATTTAACCTTTGTATCCTTTATAGTTTATTCAACTTTTGTAATAGACTTCCGCAACTTTTATATATATATCTTCCACATTTTAAAGTTTTTGGTTAAGTTCTGTAATTTACTGTAAGCCTTGGGTGACTTCGAGAGTTCAATCTCGGGGTCACTGGCGGTAATATCCCTATATAAAAAGGGGGTGTTACACTTTTGTTGATGGATCCTTGTTCCCTCCTTGGTTTGAGATATTTGAAGTCCCAAGAAGAATGTGAATTACCCTATGAGACTCATCTCAAACTCGCTACTCATCAAATTCTTAAACTTTTCAACAAGAAGCTCATTAGTAGCACCAAACACAATATCATCAACATACACTTGGACAATTAGAATATCTTTTGACTCTTTCTTAATAAAAAAGGGTTTTGTCTATGGAACCACGAAGGTATCCATGAGACAAGAGAAATTGGGCAAACCTGTCGTACCATGCCCTGGGAGCTTGCTTGAGACCATACATGGCCCTCTCCAAGAAGTAAACATGGTCTGGGAAGTGTTCATCTTCGAAACCAGGTGGTTATTCCACATAGACTTCTTCCTTGAGGTGCCCATTTAGGAACAATGTCTTGACGTCCATTTGATAAAACTTGAATCCTTTGTGGGCGGCGTAGGCTATGAGGAGTCGAATGGCTTCAATCCTTGCAACCGGTGCAAAGGTCTCGTCATAGTCGATTCCCTCTTCTTGCCTATATCCTTAGGCAACCAGACGGGCCTTGTTCCTAACCACTGCCCCAGTGTCGTCAAGCTTGTTTCTAAAGACCCATCGAGTTCCTATGATGTTCTTATTCTTGGGCCTAGGAACCAGTTTCCACACTTTGTTTCTCTCAAATTGGTGGAGTTCCTCTTGCATGGCTTGAATCTAGTCTGGATCCTTTAGAGCTTCCTTGATGCACTTGGATTCCACCAGTGAGACGAAGGAGTTGAAGGCACAAAAGTTCTTGAGAGAGGAACGAGTTTGCACGCCTTTGTAATAGGGAGTGATGATGTTGTCGATGGGGTGATCCTTCCTTTGGTGGTAGTTTCGTGTTTGAATGTGTGTGACATCAAGTTGTTCCCTTGTTTCTTCTTCGTCTTCAACATGAGTTTCCTCTTCATAGGAACAGTTGTTCTCAACTTCTTCACTGAGTGTTTCTTCAGGATTTTCCTCGTTGTTCCCCCTAGACACTAGACTCTGGTATTGTTTCATTTGAGGAACAAGAGTGTTGGATTGAGAGGCATCTTGAGGTTCCTATGTTGTAGAGGGAACTTCGAAGGAGTCTTGATCAGTTTGGTGTTGAGCTCCTTCGTTGTCGCCTGGTGGTGGGACATTGTTCCCACTTGGATAGTCTTCATCTCGCTTTCTTGGCTCATCATCGTCGTCGTCTTCTTCTTGTCTGATCAGTTTGAACAGAGTTCCCTTTCCTTGGGACTCTGTTCCCATCTTCACAGATTGTTCGTTGAAGACGACGTGAATGCTTTCTTAGATCCTTTTGGTCCTCTTGTTGTAAACTCTGTATGCCTTGCTTTGTGAAGAGTAGCCTAGGAAGATCCCTTCGTCACTCCTTGGATCGAACTTCCCAAGGTTGTATTTGCCATTGTTGTGGACAAAGCATTTGCAGCCAAAGGTCCTGAGTTGAGAGATGTTGGGCTTTCTTCCGTTGATCAACTCATATGAGGTCTTCTTGATCATGGGACGGATCATAGCTCGATTTAGAATGTATGTATCTGTGGAGATTGCCTCGGCCTAGAAGCTTTCGAGAACTCCACTCTCAAGCATCATTGTGCGTTAGTAAGAGCTTGCGAACTAGTGGTTAGATTGTTCCCAAGCCAGCGGAAGTAAAATCAGTTCGCAAGTAAAAACAGAAAGTAAGGGACACAATTCCTTTATAGAGGAACCCCACAATAATCCACTAGTTGTGTGGGTAAACCTCTACCTCTTCTTGGAGGATTTTGAACGATCTACTTATTTTATTGATTGTTCCCTAGTTACACAGGCAAGACTTACACTTCTTTATTCCTAGCAGTTCCTCCTAACTCTAGTAAAACTAGTAAGCCTTTTCGACCTTTTTCCTAAGCGAACAACTCAACTAAACATAAGATAGATCGAACCTTACACCTTGAGCTCACAGTTCCCTAACTCCTGGGAACTTGGATTCACCGTCGTCGAGATCGCACACTCGCCGTCGGGGACTTCTCTTCACTTGTTTTTCTTATCTCTTTGTATGTGAATATTTGTTCTGGAAGAAGTGCTTATTCCAAGCACTATTCATTTGCCTTTATACACATTTGAACTTGGGCTGCAATCTTCACTTTCATGTTGTCCAAAATGCCCTTTGTCTTGCACGCCAAGTTTGCAATCTTCACATGTGACTTGATTTGAACTTAGTCAACTTTGAGAATCAATCGGGCCGTTGGATCACTCGCTTCAGTCTGTTCCTAAGACTGAGCCTTCGTTCTGCCAAGATAGGATCCCGAGATTTGCGCTGAACGGCCTTGTTTGCACATGTGAGTTCCCATGCGATGGGAACTGTTCTCTCCAGAGTTCCTTCAATAGGAACTTTCTATCATATATTCTTGTGTTACTTTTGCGTTCTTGGAGATTCTTTGTTAGACGTGGTGTTCCCTTGAAATACTTGAATGTAACACGTTAGTTCCCATATGGCGTTTGTCATTATCAAAATTGGAGACAAGTATCGTTGTTCGTATGTTTGGAACCAGAGTTCCTAACACCGTCCCAACAATAACGCTAACAAGAATATTGATACGCCTCGGATTCCGGAGAATGACACTAGGACTCGTCCGGTCAAAGAACGACGCCTTCCCATGCGGTTTAGAACTTAATTTCAGTATTTATTTTTATTATTAAGGAGTTTTGTAATTTTTGTAAACTAAGCATTTATGCTCTTCTCGGGATTTCTTTACGGTTCTTTCCCGGGACGCTTTTCTTGAACCGTTAGGGCTAGCTATAAATACTCTCCTATTAGCTTACAAATTAATTAATAAATACTTTGCCCTAATTCTCTTCCTCTCTTCTCCTTTCTCCTCCTCTGTTTCTGCTCTTCTACTTCTTTATTTTGTCCTCAATTGTGCTCTAATTAATTGTGAAGGTAACAACTTGTTGCCTTTAACAACTGGTTCTTTCATTATTGAACTACTGCCCAATGGATCAAACTGAGGAGGAAACGATAGACCCGATGGTTACCGCCCTAGCACGTATCAGTGCAACGATGGACCGATTGGCCGAAGGTTTGGAAACTAGTATCCGCCTGCAAGAGGTCCAGCGCCTCAGAACAGACCATGTGTAGGACATCCTCAACGACCGCAGGAATCCCGTCGTGAACGTCCCCGCCGATTTGCTTGCAAACGCGGTGGCGCAACGGTTGAATGCACACCGAACGTCGGCCACCAACTGCCGGTTGTTAACGCCGTCGACCCGTTAGAAGCCGGCAATCCACCGTTGCTGCCTATTCCGCCTGCGCCGCAACACAACGACAATCGCGTCGTCATTCGGGCAACACCGGGTCATGAGAACTATCCGCGTATTGGCATTGACGCACCCCGCTTCAATGGATCGAACCCTCAAGGCTGGATTTTTAAGGTCCAAGCCTATTATGACTATTATAATACTGTCGAGTACAATCGCTTAAGCCTTGTCGACCTGCTTATTGACCATCCGGCCTCGGATTGGTTCCGCTATTATCAATAGAACAATGCCAATTTGACATGGCCGACGTTTTTACGCGACGTCCGAAAGCGTTTTGATCCACATTATTACAAGGACTATGTGGCTTTCTTAGCCAAATTACAACAGAAAACGACTGTCTTGGATTATCAGACCGAATTTGACTCGCTCTTGAACAAGGTTACCGGGCTATCTGAGTCCACCCTGATTTCTCTCTTCAAGGCCGACGTCAAACAACCGATTCAACGGGAACTGAACTTACGAAATCCGATATCATTAGCGCAGGCCTTCGTCCTCGCGCGTGAATTGGCCGCTTTACTCGTTGACACGATAGTAGGTCAACAGCAAGGACGGCGTTGGGGTTCAAGCGGTTTTCGATCGCCTCCGTCTATATCAGTGACACCCGGGCCACCTCCACCGCCGAACCAGGCGCCACCTCATACGACGACAACGGTGTCAAAACTGCCTATTCGTCGTTTGTCTCCTGCGGAACGAGTCGAGCGTCAGAAGAAAGGCTTGTGCTGGAATTGTGATGAACCGTATTCTGTTGGCCATCGCTGTAAACACCGTTTCTTTGCTCTCTTGGGAATGGACGAGTCTGACGAGGACGAACCTGTTGAACCTACTATGGAGGCTTTGGTTGTGTTTGGCGATGTTTCTAGCATCTACACTATGGAAGGTATCGCCAATCCCAAGTCTTTGAAAGTTTTTGGCACTATTCGTACGCTACATGTGCAGGTATTGATCGATGGGGGGAGCACCCATAATTTCATATCTCAAGGCATTATTCGGCATAGTACGAGCCCTTTTTCATCACCGGCTCTACTCATTAAAAAGAAAGACGGGAGCTACCGTGTCTGCATCGACTACAGAGCACCAAATGTCGCCACTATTACAGATAAGTTTCCCATACCCACCGATGATGAATTATTTGATGAATTGGGAAAATCTGTGTTCTTTACTAAGTTGGATTTGCGCTCAGGGTATCACCAAATCCGGATGCATGAGTCGGACGTGCATAAAACGACATTTAGAACCCATGATGGTCATTTTGAATTCCTAGTCTTGCCATTCGGGTTGACGAACGCACCATCCACCTTTCAAGCGGCATAGAATCAAATTTTTGCGGAGTATCTGCGTGAATTTATCATCGTTTTTTTGACGACATCCTGATTTACAGCTCGTGCTTGGAACTACATGTTCGCCATATTGACGTCACTCTGTAGATTCTCCAGGCAAATAAATTTTTTGTGAAGAGCTCCAAATGTGCCTTCGCCACGACAAAGGTTGAGTACTTAGGCCACATCGTATCCGACGACCACCTGTTAGCCGACCCCGCCAATTAGTAGCCATGTCTGATTGGCCGACACCGAAATCAGTTCGACAATTGAGAGGATTTCTGGGGCTCACCAGGTACTATCGAAAATTCATTCGTAATTATGCCATTCTTGTATCTCCTCTTACCACCTTATTAGAGAAAGACAAGTTTAAGAGGACTGAGGTTGCTAACGACGCTTTTCAGCGCTTAAAGAAAACTATGATGAGCCCGCCAGTATTACAGCTCCCTGACTTCGATCAACCTTTTTGTTCTTGAAACCGACGCTTTTGACGTAGGTGTGGGTGCGGTCCTATTACAGGAAGAGCGTCCAATTTCATTCTTTAGTAAGACGTTGGGAATTCGAAGTCGGGGCTCGTTGGCTTATCATCGTGAATTATACGCCATAGTAGCTGCCGTACAAAAATGGCGTCAGTATTTGCTTGGGAGGGAATTTCTTATTCGCATTGATCAGAAGAGTCTGAAAGAGTTGCTTTCACAGGTTATTTAGATACCCGACCAACAATTCTTTATTCGGAAGTTGATGGGTTATAAGTTTCAGATAGAATACAAGACATGCGCGAGTAACAAGGTCGCCGACGCCTTATCTAGATGTATGATTGAGGATGATTCTACTCAGGGACAGTTTCTAGCTCTGTCAGCACCCTTACCGGACTTATTACAACAGGTTCGTAAGGAGAATGAAACACGGCCAGATTTGGTGGTCGAGCACGAAGCCGCGGCTGCGAGGACGTTGCCAGAGCCGTTTCGGGTTTATTCCGGAATTCTTTATCATGGCCTCCGCGTCGTTCTCAGCCTTGATTCACCTCTGCGCGATGTGGTTCTAGCCGAATATCACTCCTCGCCTAGTGCCGCTCACCCAGGCATGGATCGCACTTTCCGCCGCTTGGTTGATGTCTTTTATTGGCCTGGAATGCGTACAAATGTTAAACGGTTTGTAGATTCTTGTTTGATCTGTCAAGCTACTAAGTACAGTACAAAGAAGCTTGCCGGCCTTTTACAGCCTTTGTTGGCTCCTCACAAAGTTTGGGACGAAGTTTCAATGGATTTCATTACAGGATTGCCGTCATCAAAGGGTGTCACTACTATCTTTGTTGTAGTGGACCGCCTATCGAAATATGGCCATTTTGGCGTTTTGAGCGCGCATTATGATGCTCCGAAGGTAGCAGCGTTATTTGTTGAAATTGTGGTCAAGCATCACAACATTCTTGGTATCATGATCGTGACCCGCTTTTTCAGAGCTTGTTTTGGACCGAAATTCATCGTTTGAGCGGCACCAAACTGCGTCATAGCTCGGCCTATCATCCTCAGACGGATGGGCAGACTAAAATTAAGAATCGACACTTAGAGCAATATTTACGAGCTTTCACCAAAGGTCGTCCACGAAAATGGGCTGAATTTTTACCATGGGCAGAGCTTGCCTTAAATTGCACTTATCATGAGGGGTTGCGTATGTAGCCCTTTCAAGCTTTATATGGGCGAGAGCCACTGCCGTTGACCCGCACAACACAACCAGCTGGGCTGTCGTCCGCGGCTTTAGCTACAGTACAGGAGAGGAATGAGCTTTTGGATCTCCTCCGTTCTAATCATCATATGATGCAGCAACGGATGGCTGCCCAAGCCAATTCCCATCGTCGTGAGCTCTTATTTGAGGTGGGCGATTTGGTGTGGTTAAAGCTGCAACCATATAGACAACACTCGGTTACCAAGCCCATGTCCGCCAAGCTAGCACAACGTTTTTATGCTCCTTTTAAAGTAACGGAGAAGATTGGCCCGGTAGCATATCGTCTTGAATTACCCGCCAATACTAAGATTCACGATGTTTTTCATGTCTCATTGCTTCGACCATTTGTTCCCGGCTCTACGACCCCGCTTCAGACCACCTTTCCGGAGGAATTCGTCCATGACAAGCCATTGTCGTTGCCGGTCCGTGCGATTGAAGAACGGTGAGTGCTTGTTGACGGAAAACTGCGTCACGAATGGCTTATTGAATGGAGTGATGGTACACCGGAGGATGCTACTTGGGAGCCTGCCGAGTGTATGCAGGAGAAGTTTCCCGATCTCCGCCTTGAGGACAAGGCGATTGTCATCGCGGGGGGGGGGGGGGGAGGATGATACGCCTCGGATTCAGTAGAATGACACTAGGACTCGTCTGGTCCGAGAACGACGCCTTCCCATGCGAATAAACTAAGCAATTATGTTCTTCTCGGGTTTTCTTTACGGTTCTTTCCCGGGACGCTTTTCTTGAACCATTAGGGCTAGCTATAAATACTCCCCTATTAGCTTACAAATTAATTAATCAAATAATTTGCCCTAATTGTCTTCCTCTCTACTCCTTTCTCCTCCTTTGTGTCTGCTCTTCTACTTCTTCATTCTATCCTCAATTGTGCTCTAATAAATTGTGAAGGTAACAACTTGTTGCCTTTAACAAAGATAATCACCAAATGATTTCTACAATAATATATAGACTTTAAAATATATTATTAACATGCCCAGCTGAGCAACTGGTGGGAAGGTCCAAGCTTGAAAGGAGGCTATTCGAATCACGGCTTGAGTAGTGGTTTGGTCAGCATATATGTCAGCCATATGATCATCTGTAGGCGCATGACTCAAAATACTTGTCTCTACACTTGTTTTCAAACCAAATGATAGGCTAGAGTTATGTTGATGTAAACCCATCTTCGGATTCACGAGCGGATCTTGAACTTGGACTAGTATTCCGTCTCTCGAACCAAGCATGCGGTCCAACGTCGGCCCAAGCCCATAAATGGCATACCAAACATAGCAAAACCTTATTTAGAAAGTTCCTAGCTAGAAAGGATAAATTACTAAAAAGGCAATAAAAGATAGTGGTCACGGTGGCCTAGTCGCGAGTGTCATGACACAACCATGACAAGGGTTGGCGCGGCGCGACAAGCGCGCGCAGGGTTTGTCGCGGCACGCTGAGTGCGGCACGGCGCATTAACCTCATGTCGCGATGCCGGGGTGGCCCGATGCAGACATGGCAGGGGCGTCCCAGGTGAGGTCCTCGACGCCGAGTGACGACGGTGGCGCGGTGGCGATGCCGCATAGGCACGCAAAGGCTAGCTCAGTCGTGGGCGCGCCGTGAATAGCGAGTGTGTGCGAGACGATGGACGTCGTGGCACGAGTGATGGCATGGGTCCTGGCTCGTGTAATGGGTCTGTCGCAGCGCACAGACATAGTCTCCTCCTCTTGGATAGCCGTCAGTGTTGGGGTCACATCACCCTCCCCCTTAGGTGGGAAACATCCTCGTTTCCTCGTCATGATACTAGGGATCCACGTAAGGAGAGAGATCCGAGACATTAAAGGAAGCATGGACAACGTACTTACCCGGGAGGTCGAGGATGTAGGAGTTGTGATTGATGCGCCTTAAGACCTTGATGGGGCCGTCTCGCCTAGGGTGTAGCTTCGTCTTGCGGGACTCAAGAAACAATGTTGAATATTGAATAATCATTACAATACATATGAAAAAACAATGTTGAATATTCTGAAAAAATGTTTGAATTCTTTTATATTGTTATCAAAACATGTTTATATGGAAAGTCATGTATATATGAATAATAAAGCAAACATATATGAAAAACAAGCCACAAATATGTGAGTAACAAAACACGTATAGATGAATAACAAGGCATGAGTATATGAAAAACAACGTATGCATTCATGAATAACAAATCATAGATTACTCTTTCTCTTGAAATTGACTCACATCTATCTTCTCTCTCCGTTCTTCCGATCAACCCAAAGACATGAATCCTAGTTTGAACCACATATCGATCCACACTCGGATCCCTAGCTAGTCGAAACTTGGGTCGGCCATCCTTACGCCATCGTTGTTCGTTGTTGCGCACCGGATCCACGACATGGCGGAGTTCTTGGCACCGTTGCATCGTGCCTACGTGGATCCCGATCGTTCATCGTGCCATTGATTTATCCTCGTCAGTCTGCAATGGTGGAATGAAATTGACGAGAAAGGAAATTGTTACGAAGAAAAATAAATAGGAAAGGAGAGAGATTTAAATCGATAAAATAAGGAAAGAATAATAAATCATGGCCAAAAATAGGGATTTCAATTAATCTAGCAGATTATGTGCAAATCAAGTGTATCTCATCCATAAAAGGTTTATACACCCTATTTAATTTTAATCCTCACCCTTTATTTATATCAATCTGACGGAAGTAGATTAACCACATGCTTGCACTCTAATATGGGTTTTCACTAGAGTATTATTCTATATATATATTATATTATATGTACATCTTTAATAAAGAAGAACCATATGGGATATATTCCTAATTTACTTGATTAAAAAGGTTTAATTCGTACATAGTTTAAGTTGTGTGTTTATATACCCTTCATGACACAATTCAGTTTATAGTTAAGATATGCCTTGACAAATATACATGAGGGTCTTACTCTCTATTGATGATTTTTTTGCGTGGTCTTGTAGTTACATAGTAGCAAAGAACAAGAAGCTTCATGAAAAAATCAATGTAGGGGCTTCTACTTCTCAGAGTGGATCTGATGTGACAAGGCCTATTTGAAGATGTGAAAGATAAGAAAATTCACTATGAAGATTCCAGTTGTTGCTTCATTAGGAAATGTAAGTTAATCATGCCTACTAACTCATTGTTTCCTTGTTGTAGGCAAGTACTAAGCATTCAATGTGCTTTGTGGTTCTTAAGAAAGAAGTAAAAAGTTGTGGATGAGGAGTTAAAGTCTAAATTTGGTGAAGCATTACATGATGAACATCCTTTAGAGGTTGTCTCATCTCTTTATTTTTATTAAAAAACTTCTTATTATAACTTGCAAATAGTTGTATATTATGAATATTCAATATGTGAACATCCACGTATAGCTTGCAGATTGAAAAAAGCACAATGTTTAAATACTTGCTTGTGGTTATTCATTATATGCTGAGATTTTAGACAAGTGTAGCTGATAAGATGACATTTTCTCTTATGTTATGTGGTTGTGAAAAGCTCATATTAGTTTCTTTGTCATCATAGAACTGATAATGCTAGACTCTCTCCTCGCAAGTTGTGGTTGGAATGCATGCTTTATTGCTTGGAAGATTGTTGGGATGCTTTTGTTAAAATCGTGAAGTGCTTATTGATGCTAAATTGCTGATCCTTTTGCTGAAATCGCAAAATTGTTGATGTTGCACTATGGTTAGCTTCTTTGATGTAGTCTCATTTATTTCCTTACTGGTGTCACAACGGAGCAAATTCTAGATTTCTATATAACTTAATGTAATAATAATTCAATTGAGTTTCTTTTTTGTTGTGCTTTGTAAAACATTTGGTCATCTATATAATATTGAGAGTTTTATTGTTAAGCTTGTCTACTGTCTGTGTTATGTAATTATATTTAGTAGAACATATTTTAGCAACTGCTCTAGAACAAAAACTCAAAAAGTAAAAAATATAAAATTCAAGAGATTGGCGACAAAACTGCCTTTTGTCGCACTAGAATTTGGGCTACAAAATAGCCTTTTGTCGCAAAAGAAATATTGGACGACGACAGGTTTTTGTCACACATAACCTATGATGACGCAACTAAGGCGATGACTCCGCGTCGAAAGTTTTGGTGCCGCCCTTGGCTTTGGCTGACGAAAAAATGTCTTTGGGCGATAAATTCTTTTGTCACCCAAAGCCTTTTTTCTTGTAGTGTGTACAAGCCCTTATTATACTTTCTTCTTTGTCTGAGAGTTGGAGTGGAACTGTCACGACTGTCAGTACTTCAGCGAGGAAGGGGAAGCTTAAGTTTGATGATGTGAAGGATTTGATGATGAGTGAGGAAAGTCGCGGGAAGGAGTCAAGATCTACATCTGGATCGGTTTTGAATGCAAGAAAAAAGCGCAATTTAGGTCATGGTGGGTCAAAATCCAAGGACAAGAGTAAGATGAAGTGGTGGAATTGTGGTGAATTTGGTCACTACAAAAGTGAGTGTCAAGCATCGAAGGAGGAGTATGTCAAAAGATGCAACAACAGAGTTTGTTTGAGATGCATTGATTATGAGTATCTCAAAATCGGGTGGGAGTATGACAGTGGTTCCCCAGGAGGCCTTAAAGGAAGAACCATGGACCGGTGATCAAAAGATCTTTGTATAATTGGATATGGGTTAACCTTCTAATTTCTATCTGATGTTTGCTGAATTAGTTGATCCAGAAGTTTATGCAGAGGCATCTCAAAGTCATGATATGGGCAATAGAAGAATTTCCCATGCTAGAGAAATGAGTTGGATACATGAATTAAAGCTAGACAAGGCTTTAGACGAGCTTACGTAAGTTGAAGGCCTAACACTACCAAGACTGAAGGGTCATTCAAAAAGAAGACAATTACAATTGAAATTAGTCTCCGGGTGGGAGATTGTTGGGTTTAAGGAGCCTAATTCGGGATTAGTTGAAGGGAAAAGGAAAAGCGAGCGAAGATGGCGAGCGAACTCGGAATCGTGGTCGCGGCTAGGAAAACCGCGGCCGCGGTCGGGAAATTGCGGGCACGGTCGAGAGAACGCGGTTGCACTGTGGGCGGTCGAGCCCACGCTTTGGTGATAGAACGCGTCAGGAGAGAATGCGAGGTGGGAAGGGAAAAGCGTGGTCGCTCTTTTCTGGGATGAGCCCGTGTGATCGAGCATTTTCGCGAGGAGTCGAGTTTCTTGCATGCCAAGTAAGGATGGAAAAAGATATTGAGATTTAGGAAAGAACTATATCTAGAAGATTGAGATTTCTATTCTTGAAGATCTTGTTATGTACTTTCTTGACTTGTTCTCATATAAACTTGTGTTCTCCTTTGTGAGATGTACACACTCTCGATGATTAATAGAACAGAGCATGGTTGCTCACCTTTTCAGTGATTCTCTTCCAGTTTTCTCTCTTTCAATCCTTCTCTCTCATACTTGATATATCTTTTTCTGAATCTCCTCTAATCACTTAAATTCACTCATTATGGTATCAGAGCAGTGTTTAAGATCAATCTCTTCTTCGTTCTAGCTGGGATTCCAAATCAAAAGCAATTGAGGAGAAATTTAGGTTGTCGCAAGTAAATCGTTGAATCTGAATGTTTTAAATATCTTGACATCTTACTTGCTCTAAATCTAAAGGTTGATTGTGAGAATAATTGCAGAAATTGACTCTAAATCTTAAAAAGGCTACTGAAATCAATTTCTAGGGTTCCTAATGAAAACTCCGAATTCAAATGTGTCCGAGAGAAGGAAGAACGACCTGATTACAACTTTAGATCTTTTGAATCGGCTATTTATGCATAATACATCCATCTGACAATTCAGGACTGATTTTGTCCATAATCAAGCTGGAAGGAGAGAATTATCAATGATGGAAAAAGTTGATCATGAAGGCACTATCCGTGAAGAACAAGCTGTGGATAGTGGAAGGATCAATTCAGAGGACAGTTGAGAATGCTTTGTATTATGATCGATGCAATGACATGGTATGTTATTGGACTCTTAATACAATTTCTAAGGACATATACAATACTATCGATATATATGAAACTGCAATAGAGATGTGGAAAGACCTTGAAGAGACTTATGGACAAAGAAATGGACCTCTGATATTTCAGATAAAACGAGATATACAGGAGTGTAGACAAGGCACTTTGCATCTGACTGAATATTACAAAAAATTAAAAGGTTTGTGGCAACAATTGTTAGTACTTGTGATTCATGTCAAGTGCAAGTGTGGAAAATGTGAATGTGATTTACAAAACAAAGGTGAAAATGATGAGCAAGAATACAAACTAATGAAGTTTTTTATAGGACTTAATGATAAGTTTGACGATGCTAGAAGGAAGATTTTGATGAGTGTTCCATTACCATCTATGAGTGTTGCTCATTCGTTGTTACTTCAAGAAGAAATGAACAAGAGGATAACTTAACAAATGATCATTAAGTATGAAAATTCAATAACATTGATGTCCAACCAAGAAGAAGACAGGCTGGAAAGGGACAAGTGCAGTCATTACTCAGGGAATCACAGGTCTGATAAGTGCTAGGAGGTTATAGGATATCCCAACTGGCACCACAAGAGCAAGTTCAAGCCACAAGCACCACAACAACAACAACAATGGTCATATGATCAGTCACAAAGCCATAAATCATATGATTGATACAAGAAGTCTAGTGGAAATGCTATAGATCAATTGTTGTTAATGCAAGCTAGGAATTCACTAATGTTGAAGGTGGACATGGTAAGAATTCAGTGAGTAGCATGGGACAACTTACATCAGACCATCAAAAGCTTATTGAAAGCTTTATGTTATTCTTACAACAATCCAACAAAACTGGCCAGGAATCACACTTTGCAAGTACTATCTGTCTTAATGTCTCATTTAATCCTCGACTTTGGATCATAGATAGTGGAGCCACTAACCATATGACCTCAAATTTCCATTTATTGATCAATCCAATGCCCACAGAAAACACAGTCATAAATCTCCCTAATGGAAGTGTAAAACAAATTAGACATACTAGAGCTGTTTTATTGCCAAATCTTGTTCTTAAAAATGTCCTTTACATTCCCAGTTTCCAATTTAACCTTTTATCCTTATCAAAATTAGTTCAAGACCACAATTATCACATTCTTATGGACCACAATTGTTGTGTTATTCAAGACCAAGTGAGGATGATTGCATATGGTAGACTCAATAGTGGCCTTTACTATCTAGATCCTAGCACAAGTGTCCATGTTCCAAGTGATATGAAAATACCTTTTAGCGCTCAAAGAAATTTCGTGTATTCTCTTACTCCTGTTATACCTTTACGTTTTCCCAAGCATACTACTACTATTCCAAACTCTACTGGCTTATGGACCTTTAGAATGGGACATGCTCCTATTGTCAAACTCAAATATATTGATTCAATAAAACATGACTTGCAATTTGTTGTTGATCATGTTTGTTCTGTGTGTCCTCTTGCAAAACAAACTCGCACTTGTTTCCCTATAAGCACATATGTTGCTAGCTAATCATATCTTTGAGGTCTTACATTGTGATGTTTGAGGGCCATATCATGTTGCCACTCATGAGGGATTTAGATATTTCATCACTATAGTAGATGATAAAAGTAGGAGTGTGTGGGCCATGTTAATGTCACAAAAGAGTGAAGTACCTTCTCATCTTCAAAATTTCATTCTTCTTGATCAAAACCAGTTCAATGTGAGAGTTAAGACCATTAGAACTGATCCGGGAACAAACTTTTTTAACTCCACTTTAAGATCCTTTCTTTAAACACAAGGCATCATTCATCAATGTTCTTTTGTGTCTACACCTCAACAAAATGGAAAGGTAGAGAGGCGTCATAGATATGTTCTTGAGATAGCACGATCTCTTATAATACAATCTAATCTTCCCTTAAATTTCTGAGGAGACTCTATCTTGACAGCCACCTACATAATCAATAGACTCCCAAATCCCCTCCTAAAGAATAAGACTCCTTATAACATTTTATATGGGAAAAATCTTGTCCATTCTGATATGAAAGTTTTTGGATGTCTTTGCTTAGTGTCTACCTTTGCTAATGTCTCTTAAAAAGTTCCATCCAAAATCTGATCCTTGTATCATCCTAGGTTATTCTTATGGGAAAAATGGGTTCAAGGTTTTTAATCTCAAAACTCAAAAAACTCATATTACTAAAGATGTTCATTTCTATGAACATATCATTCCTTATAGATTATATGTTGCACATTCTCAGGAACCTTCAACATGACAATCTTTCATTGACTACATTGACCAAAACTTTCCTCTTGACTACACCTCTTTTGATCATTCAAATGTTTTTGATGGTAAAACTCCTCTATCCTTAGCTGATTATTCTCCCACACCTATTGATACTCAATTTGATGATCTTGTTTCTGAGTCTCTCTCTCCTAAAAACACATCTCCTCAATCATCTCCTGAAACCTCTCCTCAACCAGTACCCACTAGACATTCAACTCGAGAGCATAAACCACTATCATGGTTACATGATTATGTTCATTTAGCCACTATTGAAACTATCAATGCATCATCCTCAGGCAAGTCTCCATATCCTCTTTCCATTATACCTAATTCTCATTTTTGTTCCTCTACATATACTTCTTTTATTGCCAATGTGGCTCCATATTCTGAACCAAAGTCTGTGATAGAGGCTATAAAAGATCTTGCTTGGTGTGATGCTATGTTGATTGAATTGAATGCCCTTGAGAAAAAAAAAAGAACATGGACCATTCAGGAGTTACCAAAAGGGAAATCATTGGTCACATGCAAGTGGTTATTCTAACTGAAGTTCAAGACAAATGGTACTTTAGAGAGACACAAAGCAAGGCTTGTTGCTAGAGGTTTTACACAAATTGAAGGATTATTCAAAAAAATTGCTCCAGTGGCTCGTATGATGATAGTCAGAACCTTGCTTGTTGTTGTTGTTGCTTAGAATTGGTCCATTATGCAAATGGATGTTACTAATGCATTCTACATGGAGAATTACAAGAATTGTTCATGACATTACCACCTACATATCAACTTCTAAAAAGACGTCAAACATCTCAAAGTAATAGCAATTGTACTCAGGGGGAGATATTTGATGATTACAATTACTCTAATCTGGTTTGCAAACTTGACAAATCATTTTATGGGCTTAAACAAGCTCCTAGACAATTGTTTGCAAAATTTTCTCAAGTAGTAAAAGATGCTAGTTTTACTCAGTCCAAGGCAGACACCTCATTGTTTACCAAAAGAAGAGGAGGTACCTTCACAACCCTTCTTGTTTATGCAGATGATATGATCATCACTGGAAACAATGAGCTTGAAATCAAGAAGTTAAAAGAGCATTTGATGAGCAATTTTTAGTTAATAGATCTTGGAGAAATGAGATACTTTCTAGGGATTGAGTTGGACAGGACTGAAGTTGGAATTATTTTGAATCAGAGGAAGTATACTCTAGAGTTGCTTGAAGAAACGGGAATGGCATCATCAAAACCTATCCAAACTCCTCTAGACAGTCATCTAAAGCTATCAAAAGAGGAGGAGAGAATGAAGAATCTTCACCAGTATAGAAGACTAATTGGCAAATTGATATACTTGATAGTCATTAGGCCTGATATAACATATGTTGTTCAAGTGTTAAGCTAACGCCTTGTATTGCACCGGGTTTGCCTTAGGTTTTGGATTAATCAAAGATACTAAACTCGATTTCTTACCTTACACAAAATCTACCAAGTTCTAACTTTACATGTCATATCAATACTTATGTCCCTAAGTTTAATACATGATTTAATAAACATAACACAATTATTGTGCGGAAGAAGACTAAGCAACCTCCTAAGAGGGCTATTAGCACAACAACTCCTATTCTGACCCGTGAATGATTTTTTCAAACCAAGATTTTATTAGAAAATTTAGGCAGGGCGGAATTTGACATTGGTGAAGTTGTCTTCGTAGGAAGATTCCTTCTAAGGGGGTACTACTGTAATATCCTTCATTTTTATAAGAGTAAAAATGTAAATTTCTTTTTATGTTATAAAATATTAATATTTTATATTGTAACTTTCTCTTATGATTATATTTTATAAAAAGTGTATAAATAGTTTTGACTAAAGTTTTAATCAAGTAAAATAGATTAAAGTTCATATGGTATTAATATGGGTTATTTTGAAGTACAAAGGTTAATATGAAAGGACATTTTTATCACTTTTGCAAAACAAGAGGGTTGTTTTTGTAATTTTTCGGAAATGGATTGAACCTGAAATGGATTGTCTTCAACCTTTTGCTTGAATTTTAAAATGGCTATAACTTCTTCGTTTCTTAACGGATTTTCGATCCGAAAGATGTTCCGGAAAGCACATGACAAGATCTATCAAAACTCTAAATCTATTGTCCAAATAAATGCAGTTTCCTGGGCCCAAAATCGTTTGTAATTCCTCAAATTTGATCAAACAAGAGAAGATTTGGGGGTTTTCAAGTCAAAATTTGTGCAGTATCGTGCCGAAATTGCCATTTTCGGGTTGTGTCGTCCGTCGCCATTCAGGTACGGATTGGTTGCGTTGGGCTTTGCCCTCGTCTGCGTCTGCCGAGCTCCTCCCGCCTCCCGCCGGGTGGCTCCTCCCTTCGATCATGGTTTTGGTGTGGCCACAGGCAAGTGGTTTTGGTGCGTTGCTATGTTGTCGCATTTATTCTTTGTCGATGATTGTGTTCTTTTTGCAAAGGCCGCTTGTCAACAGAGCAGTGAAATTGTCAAAATCCTTCGTGATTATGGGGCGGTGTTGGGACACTAAGTTAACTTTGCAAAGTCAAAATTATCATTTAGTAGAAATTTGAGGCTAGACTGAAAAGTTGAAATTTATCTTAGAAGTCCGAGAGGTGGAGAAACACGAAAAATATCATGGTTTGCCTACGATGGTTGGGAGGTCAAAAAGGTGACTTTTGGCAACCTAAAGAACCGTCTTGTTGGCAATTTGGATGGTTGGAAAGAAAAGACTCTATCACATAGAAGCATTTTAAATGTTGAGATCTCTGGTTCATATCAAGATCCCAATATAGAAAATTGCAATCAGTTCATTTTCTACAATTAACCCTTCAACACTTGAAACTAGGTACGTGCATATACAATTGATGAGATAACATTGTTAGAGTTATCATTTGTTGCTTGTTGGTGTTGTCTAGGAGGAGAGGCAAGAGTAGGCATCGGAGGAACTTCCAATAACTCCACCTTCCCTTCAAGCATCTCTACCACTCTACTCATTGTAGGACGACTCAATGGATTCGTTTGGATGCACCCCAACCCTACCAATATCATTTTCCTCTCGAGTTCCTTCTCTTCTTCGTTCAAAACCGTTTCACAATCAAGTTTACTTGTCCCTTGCTCGAGCTGCTTGTATATCCATTGAGGAAAGTACATTTCGCTACTATTTCCTACATTGTGATCACTTACCCTTTTCTTACAACCAACCATTTCTAGGACCATCATTCCAAAGCTGTAGACATCTGATTTATGAGACAACCCACCAAAGCTTCTTAAAATTACCTCGGGAGCAATGTATCCTGTAGTTCCTCTTGCTCCCGACATGGATATGATGCTTTCATTTTGCGTCATTGACTTAGCAAGTCCGAAATCAGAGATCTTTGGGGTGAATTCCGCATCAAGCAAGATGTTGTGAGGTTTGATGTCAAAGTGCACTATCCTTGTATTACAACCGCGATGAAGGTACTCCAATCCTCTTGCTATGCCTATAGCAATCTCAAATAGTTTGTTGGTAGATAGTGGTTGATTCTTTTGGTCAAAATCTCTTCCTCGGATAAATTTCTCGAGGGATCCATTGGGCATGAACTCGTAGATGAGGGCTCGCTTGTGACCTTCAAAACAAAATCCCAATAGTGGGACTACATTGACATGACTTGTCCTACAAACCCAAAAATTTGTAAGTTCAATTTGTATGGTAGGCTTAAATATTTGCCGTGAATTCTATCACATAAATAGTTTGGTATGCTTAGTTTTGAATGAAATACCTAGAGATGCTCATGACCTCATTAACAAAATCTTGGCCATCGCCTTTGGATTGCTTCCACACTTTGACTGCAACATCACGGCCATCTTGGAGGTTACCTTTAAAGACTGACCCATAGCCACCTTCGCCTAATTTATCTCTGAAGGATTTGGTTATCTTCTTTATGTATGTATACGTATATCTTTTCGGAACAAGAGATGCATAGTTCTTCAAGCAATCTTCCACAACTTGATTTTGTGGGTGATTACTTCTGCGGGTGAAGACTAAGAAGCCTCCTAAGAGGGTTACTAGCACCACAACTCCTATGCTGACTCCTGATTCATTTTTTTCAACGTAAGTTTTTGTGTGGAAATTTAGGCAGGGCGGAAATGAAAAAATACTGAATCTTTCACTTGTACGATATTTGAATATTTGAGGTTGGATTTACCTATTATGATTGGTATTTTATTCTTGCGACCTGCAACAACTAACATCCGCAAAACATATATAGAATGATCAGTTTATGTATAATAATGTCAAAGTACGTAGAATGTTAAAGAATGATGCTAATGCAGAATAATGTCCCACCTGCTCACGTAAGATAAAGACAATTTCATCTCTCTCTCTCTCTCTCTCTCTCTCTCTCTCTCTCTCTCTCTCTCTCTCTCTCTCTCTCTCTCTCCCCTTTTTTAAAATTGTAAACATGCATTCAAAACCCTTAATCCCTTATCAAGGTATTATTACAACATAGGCACATTAACATCAGTGAATGAATAACGACTTGAAAAGTTTGTTTTGAAGATCAAAGTTGAGGAACACAGCATCGAAGGACTTGTTAGAATAAGCGGTTTAGACTTCTGAGGAATCTTGCAATCATTTAATGGTTGACCAGCCTATCTAAGAAAATTCTAATAGTTGGACTGTTGAAAGTTCAAAGTATTATAAATAAAAATATCTTTCATAACCGTCCATAATCACATGATGGAGAGAAAGTTGTGACATACTTATTTATAGGCCTTTGATAAAAATTATCTTCATAACTACGAAGGAGAATTAACCCTAAATTTGAAAGGATGGACATAAAGAAGTTTAAATAAGCAAGCCTACGCTTTGATCGATCAGGTGGGTAAGAAACTCCGCATCGGATATTTCTGTCTTGATCAAAGCAGTAACAAATGAACTTGTTCGAATTCCAATCACAGATGCACTACAATTGGAATTCACCCAAAACGTAACATTCATCGGGTCAATAGCAATGCTTCCTTAATTACCTAAGAGCCTTGAACGAGTCAATAAGAACACTATCGAGCTTGATAAACATTCAATCAAGATCTTCTATTGACCAAATCAATTCCAACACCTCATTTCTAGTTTTAATTGACTGAATTAGTTACTGAAATTTTGGAATTAAAATATATTTGCGATTAGATCGAGCATGCTTTAGGTTTGAACAAAGTCTATCTTTATTGGGGCCTTGCAATAGAATTACCTCCACATTTGATATCGTAGTCCGCATCAGGGCAATGGCAAACGAAGTTGTTGGAGCCCCAATCGTATCCGCACTCCCCACCCGACACGACCCACCTGTCACACGCTTCATTTTCTGCAATGAAGCCCAACTCAAACCCCGAATGGAAAGCGCTGATCACATCCGCCAAACTACCCAGCTCGTTCACTTCCGACTTTAGAATAGGAAGAAAGAGACTGGAGTTGCAAGTGTGAAGCAAGTCTTTGTGATGATCCACCATATCCTGGGTCAAGTAATACCCATCCTCTGCTGTGTACCCGCCAAGATTACAGGCCGTCCTAAATGATGCAACATCACTGGGAATTTGGCCGTCGCAATCATAGAAGAAGGTGATGTTTTCATTGGAGGGTGAGAATTTGAATCTGGAGAAATCGATGGTTGTATTGGTTAAGCTATCTGGGCAGCTGTATGTCCAGTTGTCTTTCCTGTAGACGCTGATGCTGTTGGCGTAGATGCCTTTGACGTGATACTCCTGATCAGCGGATATGTTGACCCGTGGGGTAGTACCGTCGATGCAATCGAGTTGGAAGCCGGGATATCCACAGTATGCGGGTCGGTTTGAGCCGTCGTAGAAGGATAGCCTATGTTGCCTACACCTCCACAGTTGAGTTTGCTGTTGAAACAGGCGTCGTAATCTTTGTTTTGGGAAGCAGAGGATTTAGGAAGGAAGAGGATATTGGTGAAGGCAAGGAGGAAGATCGGATAGATCTTCATTGCAGGAATTAACGAAATGTTTTTGTGTGTGAAATAATATAAGATTGGAATTCACAACTGTAGACTTTTTAGCAGCTACCATAAATTGGAATGATTAGACCAAGCCCCAAGGAAGCCGCTTGTGTAATTGCTTATCATTTTCTATCGTCGTCATTCCATGAATGTTCAGTGGTCGACTTTTGCTTCTTCAATAACAGTGACATTTGACTTTACCAAAAGTTAGTGTTGTAACTAATCCATCTATGTAACAATGTAATAAGACTAGGTAGAGCTACACAATTACATAATCGGATTCATCAGTATTTTATGGTTCATTTTTTAGGGTAAACTGGGCTAGTGGCTTTCCCGGATCAAACCGGTTGGAGGTAGCTAATCCGGACAAGATCATTTCTACTTGTTGGACTTTGGAGAAGTGCTTGGATTATTAAGCCCATTACTTGTCATGGCCCAAAACGCCGTTGAGTTTAGACAAAACAGACCATTGCTTTTATTTTATTTTTTGGTAGAAGGAGAGGCGGCACTCTCCGACCCCTTAAAGAAGTGTTTTATTAATAATGAAAAAAGGGTTAAGTAGTCAGCAAACGGGGGATAGCCCGGCCCCTAACATCATCAAACAGAATTAAATTAATCCCCTCGGGAGGGGCAATCAATACATGAAAGCCTATAGGTAAACTAAAAGCATAATTCGCAAGGGAATCCGCAACCCGGTTTGCCTCACGAAAAATGTGACGGACTTTGATAGACCAGTCCTTTCTAAGAAAGCCTTGGCAGCTTGCCACCAGGCTAAACAGAGGATGATTGTCTTTCATACATTTAGAAATAAGACTAACAACTAACTCCGAATCAGACTCAATCTCCACTTGACGATAACCTTCATTCCAAGCCATCTTGAGACCCTGCAAGATTCCCCATAACTCGGCCATAGGAACAGAACAAGATCCAATATTATGTGCAAACCCACCTTTCCACGCTCCATGGTGATCTCTGAGAACCCCTGCTGCCGTAGCAATTCCCCCATCTCTAACCGCTCCATCAGTGTTGATTTTGATAATACCCTGCAAAGGCTTTTTCCACGAGATAGCACTATAATATTTAGAAACTGAAGGAAGAGGACTAAACTGACTTTCAACAGCTTCTAAATACTCCTTGCATCTAGCCATAATAAAATCATGTCTATTAAAGTTCGTCGATTCGTCCCGGAAACATTTATTGTTCCTCCATTTCCATGACCACCAAAGTGTCATTGCAAAACACGAGCACCACTCCATACCCCCTAAAATCTTGTCTTTGCTCAAAATGTTCTTCCTCAGCCACGAAGCAAAAGGATCCTGAAAGAAATAAACATCACCATTAGTAACGTTAAAATCAGTCCATGAAGTAAGAACCATCGGACAATCCCTAAACAAATGCTCCATAGTTTCATCTCCGTTCCTGCAACACACACATTCAGCACTAGAAGACAGGTGGCGGCGTTGGCGCTCACAATTGGTCAAGACTCCACCTTTAACACACAGCCAAATGAATTATCTAACACGTTCTGGCGCTTCAACCTTCCAAATCCTTCTAAACAAATCTTCATCAGCAAACTGAAAGCCCGTTATATTCTGCACAATCTCATACCCAGTCGCCACTGAATATTCCCCATCTGACGTTCTTCCCCAGCCCAGCGAGTCGCCTATCGCCTCATTTTGATTCACTTCAACAGCAGTAAGTTTGAGACGGATTTCAGCACGAAGAATATCATGTAACAGCTCCCAATTCCATCCTTCATTTGGGACCCAAAAGTCTCGAACACTTAAATCCAACAAGTTTGGATCAATGTCACCAATAGTCAACTCCACCAAAGGCAGGTCAGTTGCCCATTTATCGCGCCAAAAATTAATCAATTTACCGTCACCCACATTCCATCGAGACCCCTTAACCACGACCTCTTGAATTCCCTTTTTGATTCCCCGCCAAATATGAGAAGAAGCTGACGAGTTGCCCATTGACCGTTTAACATATTTCTGTTTTAGCACAACTGACCAAAGCTTATCTTCGTTCATAATGAATCTCCACCCCAACTTTCCAACAAGCGCCGAATTCAAGCTTCTCATGGTTTTTATGCCTAAACCCCCTTGAAACTTAGGCCTAGTCACCTCCCGCCAAGCCACTTTATGCATCTTACGATTATTTTCATAGCTTCCCCACTAGAAATCTCTATTTATGAGATCAATTCTCTTACAAGTACTTTTCGGGAGAAGGGCTGTGGACATAGTGTAAACGGGAAGAGAAGTAAGAACCGACCTCGTAAGAGTGACTCTTCTTGCAAAGCTCAAAGATCTCATCTTCCAACCGGCCAACTTGGATTGGAATTTCTCAACTAAATCAATGAAGGTGTCCTTATTGATCCGCTTGTCTAACATTGGCATCCCTAGTTATTTACCAAGGTTCCTTGTGGCTTTGATTCCACCAACATTTTGGAGGGCATCCACCATCTCGTCGGAAACATTATTAGAGAGGAATAACTTCGATTTGCTGGTGTTAACCTTTTGGCCAGAAGCCCTACAAAAACGCTCAATGCAGCTCTCCACAATTCTCGGCTGGTCCATCGACGCCTCCGCCATGATTAATATATCATCCGCAAAAAATAGGTGGGAGAGGCTAGGCCCATATCTCATAAGCTTGATGGGTTTCCAATTGCCCAACAATATTTCATGCTCAATCAAGTGGCTCAACCTTTCAATACAAAGAATGAAGATATACGGCGATATGGGATCTCCTTGTCTAATCCCTCTCGTGGTCGGGAATTGCTCCGATACCACACCATTCCAAAGCACTTGCATTCTAGGAGACGTGATACATTCAACAACCCAACTGATAAAAGAATCCGGGAAGCCCGCAATCTTAAGCGTGTCCTCAATAAAGTCCCATCTCAACCTATCATATGCTTTCTCCAAATCAAGTTTAAGTAACATCCATCCCATTTTACCTTTCTTCTTCTTCATGGAATGGACCACCTCTTGGGCAATGACAATGTTATCGGTAATCATACGACCCGGAATAAAATTCCCTTGATTAGGCCCAATCAAATCAGCAAGAAGGGGACGCATCCTATTCGAAAGAACTTTTGTGATAGTCTTATAAAGAACATTGCACAAACTTATCGGTCAAAATTGGCTAATCAAGGACGGCTTGTTAACCTTTGCGAGAAGCACAATGAGAGTGTCATTAACCCCCTCAAGAAGCTTAGCCGTTTGGAAGAAGTTCTTAACAAACTCAGTAACCGAACTTCCCACAATATTCCACCCTTTTTGATAAAAGACCGGCTGAAAACCGTCCATGCCTGGAGATTGAAACGCACCCATATCTTTGATTGCTCTCCAAATCTCATCCATTGAAACCGCTCTTTTAACAGCATCAAATCGGTTAAGCTCAACATCCGGAAAGCCCCTATCAAGAATTCTCCAACGGTTTAGCTCCTCCTCCACTGAGAACAACTTTTTGAAATAGTTAACGGCCAATTTCTCCATCTCACTATCCTTGTCAACCCATTGACCATCGTCATTATTCAAACCCTCAATTCTGTTTTTCTGCCTACGAATCACCGTGGACATATGCAAGAACGAGGTATTGCGATCACCCAATGTGAGCCATTGCTCCCTAGATTTTTGGAACCATAAGGTTTCTTCTTGATTAAGAATTTCCTCCAATTCCACTTGAAGTTGTGCTTCTAATCTCAAAAGACGATCAGAAGTATGCCTTGACTGACTTTTCTGGAGCAATTCAAGCTGTTGTATAACTTTGTTCTTCCGCTCAAATATATTACCAAAGACCCTCTTGTTCCAAATCAACAAAACATCTTTAAGAATAGCAAGAGCAGTAGGCGTCTCCATATCACTATTCCAAGAATTTTTCACCTTTTCCCAAAAATTCGGGTGGGAAAGCCAAGTTGCCTCAAATCTGAACGGACGCCTTTTCTTATCCTGAGAAGACTCATCCTTTGTGCAAAGAAGTAAGGGGCAATGGTCCGAAGAGAACCTAGCCAAATGCCTAACCGTAGTTGTATCCCAAAACAGACGTCCCTCCATATTCATAAGAACCCTATCAAGACGTTTGGAAACCACTTGGCTGCTATCTTTACCCCTAGACCAGGTAAAGCTAGGACCCGTAAAACCGGCATCAATAAGTCCAAGCCGATCAATGCAAGCATGGAAAGAGTCTGTATCAGTATGGAGCGTTCCTGCCCCTCCCATTCTTTCATGGGAGTAGAGAATACAATTAATATCCCCCCACGATCAACGGACCCGTTGTACAACTAATGGCTCGCTCAAGATCTCTCCAAAACGGCACACGTCTTTCAGCGGTCGGAGGACCATAAACCACAAAAAGATGCACCCGGTTATTACCGTCAAGATAAGAAGCATGAATAAAGAAGTCACAGGTCTCTTCAATCCGAAGCTGAACTTTATTTCCTTTCCACAACAGCCAAATACCTCCTTTGAATCCAACAGCTTCCACTCTAGTACAATCAGAAAATTCCATCCTTCCACATATCTGATCAGCTCTAACCCCAAAGACACGAGTTTCAAACAAAGCAACAATGTCCACTTTGTGATGTCTACATAAGTAACGGATAGCTCTCCGAAATCCCGGCTTTCTTGCTCCAAAGCAATTCCACATTAGAACTTTCATCATTAAACAAATTATTAAAATATAGAAAAAGTGAGGAAACATCAGGCATTCAATCCTGTTTGATTTTCAAAATCCTCTTCCATAGCAGTAACTTCCTGGTACACCGCTTCATTAGCAATGAGGTGCTGTTTGTTCTCATCCTCCACGAACAAGGGGTTCTCGTTCACTATGGTAGACTTAGCCTGTATAGAAATAGAGTGCAACGGTTTTATATCGCCATGATTGAAGCCGAATTCATGAGCAATCAGATCTGCTGGCGTAACTTGATGACCAGTCAAAGAGAAATCAAGAATAACTTCCACATGCCTTCTCCGCTTAGCATTAACACCTGGAATTGGGCCGCTTAGAGCCGCTGTAATACCAAAACCCTCATCTTGTTTAGTTGGGCCCAAATTCTTTCTCAACGGACCCCTCACACTTTTTTTATGTACTTGGGCCCTTTGGTTAATGGGCTGAGAACCATCCCCACCAGCCTCGAACGACATTTTTTCAATTTGGTCTTGATTCACCACCGTGGAATCCCTTTTTGATCCGCCAACCGAAGAAATCTCCGCCATTTGGCCGTTGACCTTTTCAATCTTTTTCCCATTATCGGTTTTCCTCTGTTCAAATGACAGTGTAGGACTTTCCTTCTTGTTAGCTGTCATAACAGATGCTTCATTATTCTTCTCTGCATGATCCCGAGAATTGCTCTCGTTTCCTTCCGCCGGGGATCCCAGCGCTTCATATCGGTTAACTTCCATAAATAAAACTTCCTTTCCTTTAGATTTCTTGGAATTATTCTCCTTAGAAAAAATTTTCCTTGTCGGAACAGATTTGCTTTCCGATTTGCTATCCTTGGAATCTTGCGTGTTTTTCGAATTTCCTTTGTTGGGCCGGACTTTCCTTTTCGTTTTCATCCATTCTCCGTAACATCCGCGCCCCGTTCTAGCCGCCTCATGGGCCGTCATCGGCGCCAGACCGTTGTTTGTTGCCGCCGACTCTCTGGTAGCCTCCGAATTCAAATCAACTCTCAATTGAGCATTATTGCCCTGACCATTCTGGCCTGCAATCACCGGCATATTCGATCGAAAAGGACAGTGATTTTTGAGGTGCCTGAATCGACCACAGCCAAAACAGATGGTCAGCAATCCTTCATATTCAACCAAATAGCGGTCTCCATTGATGCTTATAGTTCCTTTCAAAGGCTTCTCCAAATTGACTTCAACGCATATGCGGGCGAATTTTCCCCTGTTGGTGAAAAATGTTTTGGGATCAACACGAATAGGAGCTCCAATTCCAGCCGCAATCTTCATCAGGACTCTCTCTTCATATAAGGTGACCGGAAAATCTGATATTCGGATCCAAGTTGGAGTCGTTCTAACTGGTTCTGACATCCTCAAATTGGGAGCCCACCGTCGCACCGTCATACAACGACCGAATACCGTCCAAGGGCCGTTTGTGAGCACTTTGAGATAATCCTCTTCACGTTCGAAACGAACCAAAAAACAGCCATGAGGAAGATCGAGTATTTGAAGTCTATATTCAGTCCACCACATCTCTCTAATTTTCTTCTCCATTATGGGAAAAGTCATAGGGTGCCCCAAAAGTTTGACAACCACTGATCTCTCCCATACTGAAGCAAGGGCTTCCATGACATCCTCGGTTATGGAAACCACAGGGTCCCATTCCTCGCCATCGAGGAAAGCAATTTCAATTTTGCCTTCCAGAAAGCTTTCATCAATGCATGTCTTTTGCTGTAGCGCACTGCCTACAACAACCACATCCTTCCAAGATGATCTTTTATCTGGTGGCTTATCAGGCGGACGATCTTCTCTAGCATTGTCGAGATGCATATCAGTCGGAAGTTGTAGTGTCATTGGAGTCACACCAGCCGTTTCAGACACCATAGAGAGCGTTTAGACCATTGCTTTTATTATAATGGCAATTCAAGATTATAATTATTTAATTGTCCGAGATCTCTCTACTGAGATTTGAGGGCTCTCCTTTGAGATTCGAGATCTTTTTAATGAGGTTTGAGACCTCTTGATTACAACGAGAATATAGCTACCAAACTACATAGAGATCTTTTTATTACAACTTGGAGATTTCTATTTGATTATTTGAGATTCGAGATCTTATGAGGGCGGCTTGTAGCTTGTTCGCGGTCTTCTAACATATGCGGACGTGTTGCTTTTGAGTGAATGGAAGTCTTTTTATTGACCTTCTCCTGATTGTAGAGCGGTCTTTACGATTGTTTCAACACGTCAATCTCCGTGAGTAAGATAGATCTAGAGTTAGAGATGTTTTTCGACCCTTGTAACATTCGAGCTTCTTCCCTGTTTATTGATATTTGGGAAGTGAGGTTTTCACATTAATCTGATATGGGGCGTGTGAGCTGTTACTATTTGATTGGTTTGAGAGAGAGGCGGCTTTTGGTTGGTAGGAGAAGGGGTGGTCTTTGATTGGCCAAGTGGGTCGGTTGTGCCAGCTTTTGAGTATGCACGGTTTTCTACCGTGCCGACTTTGGATCACTTAGATTGCTTTGCTGGTCCACTTTCCAACTTAGTGGGTAGTGTGCGATGTTTGGCCTTTAGTTTTTTCGGATGGGTGCAGGAAAACCTATGGGGGCCGACCTCGAACTTTCCTCTCTTGGCCTTGTCTCGAAGTTTATCTTTTGTAAGTTGATAAACACTAACCAAATTTTTCTTGATTTGTTGAACAAAAAAGATATTATATAATTGAACAAGTTTGGGAGATGCAGGTAAATATGATTTTCCCAAAGACATAATGGGAAGAGACATACCATTGCCTATTTGCAAACCTTCATTGCTAGAGTAATCGGAATGAACAGAGAGATTACCAAAATCAAATGTCAGATGTGCATTGGCTTCAGTGTCGAAGTACCAATTTGGATCCACTAACGCCAAGGGAGATATGCCAATATTGTATGCATCTCACTAAGATTGAAAAGGTACATTGTTGTATTGATTTGGAGGTTGAGCATAGTACTAATTCGGCGCTGGATTGCCTCGACCATGGCCCTTGCCGATGTTTCCACGTCCGCCACCACACCTCCCATAATTGGGATTTGTGGGCGAAAATTCAGTGAGGTTAGATCGACCCCAGCAAATGATGGCAGAGTGACCGGGTTTCTCGCAAATTTGACACTGAGGGTGTGTCCGAGAAGAATCAGCCAGCGGCTCAGTTTTGGTGGAATCAGTTGCATTGCAAGAGCCCTTGCTGGCCATATTAGCCGATAGTGATGTATCAACAGTCAATGAATTAGAGGCATTTAAGCGCTCCTCCTCGCGCAAGAGAAGACCAAGCAATTCATCAGATGAAATAAGATCACGTTGCATATTATAAGATGTGAGAAAGACCGAATAAGATGAATCAAGGCCATTGAGAATGCATTCAATGAAATCAAAGTCTGGTACTATATAAGAGCACTCGACTACGACATCAGAAAAGGCCCGCTTTTTCTCAACATATTCAAGAATGCTCATTGTACCTTTTTGAAGGCTTTGCATTTGTTGTTTAAGATGCATAAGACGAGCTCTTGTTTGAGGGAAGAACATGCGTTCCAGAATACTCCAAGCTTGATAAGTTGTTTGAGCCCTAGAAACATGGGCAAGAAGCGGAGTTGTAAGACTAGAACGAACCCAGAGAAGAGTGTACTTTTCCTTCTTATTCCAATCATCAAACTCTGGATTCGGTGTTGCCGTGTTGATGGGGCGGAAGAACCTGCTGCGACATGAAGTGTCAGCGCTTGCTCATGGTCTGTCCGCAGAAAGGGGTCAAGGCCGAACGCTTCCAAGGAAGATTTAACTATTTTCTGCCATAACGTATATTTTGTTCGATCAAGATGAATTGAGATTGTCGGAAATTGAAGGGTGGACAGCGTCTTGTGCCAGACACCACCACCAAAAGATTATCGAGAGTTTTCAGCGTTCCATCGTCAACGACAACAACGACGGGAGTCATTTTACCGGTTGACATTGTGTGCGAAAGATGCGATTAGGATCGGAAAAAGGTTGATAACATATAAGCGTAGAAATTACATATGAGAAAGTGTTCCCTATATTCTTATTGATTTGAAGGGTTTACAATATGGTAAATATATACAAGAGAAGTCCTTGAAGCCCAAGGCATATAATCTACAAGATAATATCAAGATATATATAGATAGAATTTTAACCATAAATATATTTTCAATCGCAAAATACAAAATTCTATCTTAGAGAATATTCTATCCTAATAGTTACAAAGTTGATCAAGACTTTTTATACAAAAATACAGGATTTGTTATTTTGCTAATACAAGTGATCTCAACGGTCATGACTAAGGCTAATTAAACCAAATCAGAACAGAACTACTGCATTTTTTTTGGTGACTTGTTGATCCCATCGGTTACATACAATATTAAACTCGAGAAGTGGGGTTTGTGACTTGTTGATCCCATCAGTTACATAGAATATTAGAATGGAGAAGTGGGGCTTGTGACGGTGTCAGGGGCTTGTGACTTGTTGACACCGTCAACTATATTTAAATGTAGTTCCTTAAGGGGTTCGTTTTCTTTTATTTAAATGTAGCTTCGTCTATATATCTTCATCATCCATTCATTGACCGAATTTTCGTTGGTCGACTTTTGTTCAATATTTTTTATACACAAGTAAGAACATTCAATAACAATGACATTAGCTGACAGCCGAACTAGAAAGGAAAGTATTGGCTGATTGTATGGGCCACTTCAATGACTTGTTCTCAATGAAACTCATTCATTCAGTTCATTAATTACTTTCTATATTTTTGCTTAATTGCATGCCTAAATTTCCACCTTAAATCACATCTACACCGCTACAATGTTTGAATTCAAATAAAGTCAGGCGCAAAGACTACTTAAGGTGTTTTGGGCATTTCGGTGATCGAATTCTTGTATGAAAGAGATGAGTCCAGGTAAAACCATTCTTATAGTGAGACCATGCGCCCAGTTTATATTCATGATTTTGAGTTGCATATTCATTATATTATATGATTGTATTCATATTTTGAATTACATATTTATTCTTTCCCTATTACACTGTATGCATGTTTATAAGTCGCATATTCATATTTTATAATATTGTATTTTTGAAGCTTCCTTAATATTCCATCTCTTTATAATATTTATAAAGTTACATAATCATATTTTTAAGTTGCATATTCATAAAAGTGAGTAACTCAATAGAATGAATATGCAACTCAAAAACATGAATATAGTCATACAAAATCATGCATATGCAATTTAAAAATTAAAATCATGAATGTAAACTGGGTGCACGGTCTCACAATAAAAGTGGTTTTACTTGAACTTAAATATAGCATTCATTAAGTCCTCGCATAGGCCATGCCTTATGCCAATCTCTTAGAAGAATCAAACAACTCATCATCTACACATGCCATTCAAGAGCTCATAAATTGTATCAAAGAAACATTTGTTGTTGAGATCTCTGGAATTATTTCAAGATCCTTTTATGGAAATTTCAGTCAATTCAACCTATCGATGCAAGCTAGGTACGTGCATATATAGTTGATGAGAGGACACCGGCAAACTCGTTATCTGTTGCTTGTTGTTGCCTTGGAAGAGAGGCTAGAGTAGGCATGGGAGGAACTTCTAACAACTCTACCTTCCCTTCAAGCATCTCCACCACACTACTCATTGTAGGACGACAAACCGGATTCGTTTGGATGCACCACAACCCTACCAATATCATTTTCCTCTCCAATTCCTTCTCCTCATTCAAAATGCTCTCACTATCAAATGTTTCTTCTTGTTCAAGCTTCTTGTATATCCAATCAGGAAAGTACATTTCACTACTATTTTCTACACTGGCATTTACCCTTTTCTTACAGCCAACCATTTCTAACACCATCATCCCGAAGCTGTAAACATATGATTTATAAGACACCCCACCAAAGCATCTTAGAAGAACCTCGGGAGCAATGTAGCATGTTGTTCCTCTTGCTCCGAACATGGTTATGGTGCTCTCTTTTTGTTTCATTGACTTAGCGAGCCCGAAATCAGAGATCTTTGGAGTGAACTCTTCGTCAAGTAGAATGTTATGAGGTTTAATGTCGAAATGCACTATCCTAGTGTTACAACCTCGGTGAAGGTACTCTAATCCCTTCGCAATGCCTATATCAATATCAAGTAGCTTTTGAGAAGATAATATTCGATTTCTCTCATCGGTTGTCTTTCCATGAATAAATTTCTCGAGGGATCCATTGGGCATGAGCTCGTAGATGAGGGCTCGCTTGTGACATTCAAAACAAAACCCTAATAGTGGGACTACATTGACATGACTTGTCCTACATTTTTTTAAGACCCAAAAAATGTAAGTTCAATTTGTATGGTAGGCTAAATTGATAAATTGAAACCTATATATAGTTTCATTTGATCAAGTTGGAATGAAATACCTAGAGATGCTCATGACCTCATTCATAAATTCTTGGCCATCTCCTTTTGATTGTTTCCACACTTTCACTGCAATAGCACGACCATCTTTGAGGGTACCTTTAAAGACTGACCCGTAGCCACCTTCACCTAGTTTTTCTCTAAATGACTTTGTGATCTTCTTTATATATTTATATGTATATCTTTTGGGAACAATCGATGCATAGTTCTTCAAGCAATCCTCCACATTTCGATTTTGTTCGATTGGTCTACACTTTTGAAGCATAAAAACAAGGCAACCTCCAAACAAGGCTATTAGCGCCATAACTCCTATGCTGACCCCTGAATAAAATTTGGCAATACAAGTGTTTGTTAGAAAAAATTTGTCATGACGAATTGGAAATTTTTTACATTGTTGAAATAAAAATTTAAAATTTATTTCTTGCAAAACATTTGAAGATTTGAGGATGGATTTACCTATTATGATTGGAATATTATTCTTACTACCTGCAGCATCCACAAAACAGAAGTATAAAATGATCAGTGTGAGGCTGAGCAATTTCACGTGTAGAATGTTGTTGAGAATACTCCTCATCGGGCTTGTGTATTGGACTTATGTAGGCACGACCCTTTGTTATAGCCCACAGACTTTCATAAATATCAATGCAGAACGTTAGGTGGGGTTCTACAAAATCGATAAGAACACTCGTTTTCTTTTGACAAACCACCTGAGATTAGTAAAACTCTAAACTTTGGGTTTTGAAAAGACACATAGTATCAGTGGCGGACCCAAAATTATTTCGGAGGGCGAAAATTGTATATTTCATCAGGATAAAAATCCCAACTCAAGTGAGGGGATATGATCATCCCAATAATTCAAGAGTATGCACATAATATATATATATATAGGTAGGTTCTATAGTGAACAATCTCCTATAGAGAACAAGAGAACAAATTACATCCATTGGATGAGATTGGAATGGATGGTGAGATTTGTATCTACAATAGCAAAAATAGAAAAATAGGAAAAAACCAAAAATAGGACAGATATTCTCCCCATGATTTACTCCATCCTAACTACCATAATTAAAATTTGGTTTTGATTTTGGAAAAATCCAATTATACCATAACCTCCATCATCCAACGTAGAAAAAAATCCTCCAAATCTCCATTGGAGAATTCCGGCAACCTGTGTAGCGCAAGCCACCTGTGTCGACCGGCGACCGATTCCGCAAGCCACCATCGCGCAAGCCACCGACGACCACCACCACGATAGATCGCGCAAGCCACCGGCGAGCCACCTAGCGTTCATCGCGGCTAGGGCGAACGGCGAGCGGCCAGGGCGAACGGCGACCGACGATAGATCCTCTGCTCACCAGCGACCACCAGCGTGTTCTCACCAGCCACTAGTGTTTCGGCGACCGACGATAGATCCCCTGCTCACCGGCGACCACCAGCGGTAAGCAATTCCGGCGAATTAATTCGAAAATATACGTAAAACAATGCAATTCGTAACAACCAAACCCTACAGATTCTCTGTATATATACACTGTAATATAGTATATAACGAATTGCTAAATGTATATACAAAATTGGTATGGCTGGATACTATTTGCAGTATTGT
Organism: Fallopia convolvulus; assembly: GCA_964016875.1. Classification (NCBI taxonomy): domain Eukaryota; kingdom Viridiplantae; phylum Streptophyta; class Magnoliopsida; order Caryophyllales; family Polygonaceae; genus Fallopia; species Fallopia convolvulus. The sequence continues at coordinate 7,801,661 of OZ024721.1, forward strand.
ATCTATAATTAATGAAAATCTGTCTATTACATGTACAATTTGAATTATATATACATTCGATATTATCGTATATACATATAATTCACATTTAATATACATGAGTTATTTGTAAACTATTTTTATACATGTATACATGAGTATGTGGTCTATATACATGATTATTATACATGGATTTGACATTAGTTTTTTATGCAGATATCTCAAGTAGAGCGGATTGTCAACATATTTTTGATTTCCATACTTCGAACATTGGGGTTTAAGCGACCGAAGATTGGTGGCAATATTGAACATTAGATCTTATGTTGTATCTATACACCTTTTTTTTGTTTCATTATGTAATATTTAATTTTTGGTTATACCGATACAAAATGATAATCAAGTATATATAGCTGAATTCATGTATATACTCTCATTTACTTATGTATACACATTTAAATTCATGAATGCAATTCATAATTTCGCGTTAAAATATCAATACACTAGTATCATAAATATAAGAATCATGTTCTTGTATATACTTTTACGTACTTATGTATACATTCAAAATTGAATAGAATTAATAAAAGAGTATTGTATAATCATTATAATATCATGTATATAACAAATAAAATCATGTATATGAGCAATTAGTTTCGTATACAATTATGAATCATGTTATGAGCAACTGTATATAACAACTAAGAATCATGTATATAACCATTTGATTTCTTGTATACAATTCTGCGAGATTTAGTGTCGGATTTAAAATTAATTGTTAAATTCCTATCATTACGGGATTTTATAATTTTTTGAAATAAATATGGAAATTAATGTAATCAATGAGAGCAAATTTGATATTTTTAAAAAATCCGAAAATTGGGTCAAATTCGATAGAAATTAATGTAATCATGAATATAACCACCCCCATAACCCACCTTCCTTTTTTGATTTTTCAATGGAATTAATGAATCCGAAAATTAATAAATACTTGCTATAATTAAAGGATTGGGTTGAAATTTGAAATTGGGTCAATTTTAGATATGTAATCTGAGCCATCCAATGGAATATCATCCAAAGGCCTACAATTGCTCTCTTGTTCTCTCATATTTAATTGTTCTCTATTGAACCTCAATCGATTGAGGTTCAATAGAGAACAACTAGTTATCCTCGTCGTGCCCTGCACGATTATGACTCGATATTTTTTAGATATACTATAACAAAGATATTAATAAATAAAAATACAATATAAGCAATAAATTTGAATTGGTGATTTATATAAATTGTGAAAAAAGCATAATTCTAAATTAAAGATTTTGATAGAAAAATGAAAATAATGGGACATTTAATATGGATTAGCAAATAAAATTGACTTGACATGTACGTATATTATCAAAAAAACATTACCGAGAAATTACAATTGTAATTGGCTAGATTTGTATGTAAATTATCAAAATAAATCAAAATTGAAAATTCAATGATATATCATAATTGAAATTTAAAGATTTGGCAACAAAAAGATTCGATCCTATCTAAATATCATAATGGGAAAAAATATAGATTAACAAAAAAAATTCACTTGATTTGTACATAGATTGTAAAACTGTAACTCATTTTTTCTATATATTTATTATGATTCATTTTTTTAATACCGTAACTCATATTGAAAAGTCAAAACAATGATAAGGTTGTCGAAAATATGTTAAGATTATCTCTTGACATATCTATTCTAAATCTTTTTTTTTAAATAAATATGTTAATTGTTAAATTTTCTGTTCAATTTATTCGTAATGTACATATGGTCATATGGATCAATAACGATTTATTATTAATTTTGTAATTTAAAAATATTATAGGATAAGATCGCGGTCTATATTTATGTGAGTTTTTTTAGATTATATTGAAGAGTTGTTAGAATCGATCATGAAGATAGGTTAAATCTTATCCTATAAAATACATAAAAAAATATTTTTATGTCAATTTCGTGGAAATTAATTTTTACGAACCAACTTTTATTTCGCTAGAAAATAGGTTAACAGTTAATTTTTTTTGTCAATATATTTGTTTTGTAATTACATATATGATCATATCATATATATGGATTATTAACAATCTATTATTAATTTTGTAATTTAAAAATATTATTGGATAAGATATCGGTATATATCTATATGAGTTTTTTTTGGTAGATTATATTGGAGAGTTGTTAGGATCATAAAGATATGGTAAAAAATATTTTTATATGTAAATTTCTGTAAATATGTAACTAAATTTCCAAAAAAATCATTATTGTAATCCAATATAAAATAAATTAAAAAATTGATTGAGATTTGTAGATTATGTGGCAATATGATGTGTACATAATATATGAGTGATCGACATGGAAAATTTTTGACATGTGGACTATGACATGGAATATTTATAAAGACGTCTAAATTATAAGAAAATGACATGTGTAAAAATCTGAGGTGGCTTTATATAGGATCGACATGTGGCGAAATCCTAGGTGGCGCAATGAGAAGGCTCCAAACCTTATTGCTTTTATATATAGTAGATTAAATATGAGAGAACAAGAGAGCAATTGTAGGCCTTTGGATGATATTCCATTGGATGGCTCAGATTACATATCTAAAATTGACCCAATTTCAAATTCAACTCAATCCCTTAATTATAGCAAGTATTTATTAATTTTCGGATTTATTAATTTTCGGATTTATTAATTCCATTGAAAAATAAAAAAAGGAAGGTGGGATATGGGGGGTGGTTATATTCATGATTACATTAATTTCCATTGAATTTGACCCAATTTTCGGATTTTTTAAAAATCTCGAATTATAAAATCCCGGATTTATTAATTTCATGATTACACTAATTTCCATATTTATTTCAAAAAATTATAAAATCCCGTAATTATAGGAATATAACAATTAAACTTAAATTCGGCACTAAATCTCGCAGAATTGTATACAAGAAATCAATTGGTTATATACATGATTCTTAATTGTTATATACAGTTGCTCATAACATGATTCAAAATTGTATACGAAACCAATTGCTCATATACATGATTTTATTTGTTATATACATGATATTATAATGATTATACAATCCTCTTTTATTAATTCTATTCAATTTTGAATGTATACATAAGTACGTAAAAGTATATATAAGAACATGATTCTTATATTCATGATACTAGTGTATGTGTATTTTCACGCGAAATTATGAATTGCATTCATGAATTTAAATGTGTATACATAAGTAAATGAGAGTATATACATGAATTCAGCTATATATACATGATTGTCATTTTGTATCGGTATAACCAAAAATTAAATATTACATAATGAAACAAAAAAAAGGTGTATAGATACAACATAAGATCTAATGTTCAATATTGCCACCAATCTTCGATCGCTTAAACCCTAATGTTCGAAGTATGGAAATCAAAAATATGTTGCAATCCGCTCTACTTGAGATATCTGCATAAAAAAACTAATGTCAAATCCATGTATACATGTATAATAATCATGTATATAGACCACATACTCATGTATACATGTATAAAAATAGTTTACAAATAACTCATGTATATTAAATGTGAATTATATGTATATACGATAATATTGAATGTATATATAATTCAAATTGTACATGTAATAGACAGGTTTTCATTAATTGTACATACAATACTACAAATAGTATCCAGCCATACCAATTTTGTATATACATTTAGCAATTCGTTATATACAATATTACAGTGTATGTATACAGAGAATTTGTAGGGTTTGGTTGTTACGAATTGCATTGTTTTACGTATATTTTCGAATTAATTCGCCAGAATTGCTTACCGTTGGTGGTCGCCGGTGAGCAGGGGATCTATTGTCGGTCGTCGGAACACTAGTGGCTGGTGAGAACACGCTGGTGGTCGCCGGTGAGCAGAGGATCTATACCCTAGCCGCGATGAACGCTGGGTGGCTCGTCGGTGGCTTGCGCGATCTATCGTGGTGGTGGTTGTCGGTGGCTTGCGCGATGGTGGTTTGCGGGATCGGTCGCCGGTCGCCAGTCGACACAGGTGGCTTGCGCTACACAGGTTGCCGGAATTCTCCAATGGAGATTTGGAGGATTTTTTTCTACGTTGGATGATGGAAGCTATGGTATAATTGGATTTTTCCAAAATCAAAACCAAATTTTAATTATGGTAGTTAGTATGGAGTAAATCATGGGGAGAATATCTCTCCTATTTTTGGTTTTTTCCTATTTTTCTATTTTTGCTATTGTAGATACAAATCCCACCATCCATCCCAATCTCATCCAATGGATGAGATTTGTTCTCTTGTTCTCTATAGGATCTTGTTCTCTATAGAACCTAACTCTATATATATAGTATTAGGTTCTATAGATACCCTTCTTAGAGTGCTACACAGTGACGGAATACAAATCGTTAGATCAAATTTAAATTAATGGTTAAGATTAATTAGCAATTTGAGGGTGGAAGTGCAAAACACTAGATTATTTAGGCTGGAGTGATTTTAGGAAATAACAAGATTTTATTTTGATTTTCTTCTTTTTACAAAAAAATGCATAATAGTCTCTTTCTACAATCTCTTTCTACAGTTTCCATATCTCTCTCCCAATTTCAGTGGCCATCTGATCTTCTTCTCCGAGTTCTTTTCCGGCGTTTTCTCCGTTCACTTGTTCGGCATTCTCTATAGAAAGTATTGTCAGTCGATCAACCAAGTAATTTATAAGGTACGTTTATGTAAATATATGCATAATTTTGATGCATTTTAAACTAGATTTCGAGTTAGGGTTTTTAGTTTAGATTAGATTCAATAGGGATTTGCTTCAATTTCGAGTTTTAATTTCAGTCTAACTTTGCTTAATCGTTCTCAAAATCGATTTAGGTGTTTTTATATGCCCAATTTTCATCCTTTATTATTGTTTGTAGTTTGATGATTTTTGTGGTGGATGTTGGACGATTGAAGAAAATCAAAAGAAAGTATTAATTATATTTTGTATATGTTTATGAGTCGAATTATTGGGAAATTTATATGAGTTTGGTGCGATACACGAATTTATTTACCTATATACACGTCTTTATTGGAGAATTAATCATATTTTGTATATGTTTATGAGTCGAATCATATTTTGCATGTTGTGGTTGTCGTTGGATCAGTTGGTGTATATACACGACTTTACTTAGCTGTATACATGATAAACTTTGTTTGTATAGATGTTTTTCTATATATTTACACATAAATTTTTCATGATTTTAGTTTATATATTCACGATTTTATATGTACATTGTAATTATTAGATGTATACATGGTTATAAGCATTTGTGTGGTAATCTTTGTTTTTATGTGACAATGCTCTACATGACTTTAATTTACATATACACGATTCTATTTACCTATATACATGGTAATGTTCTTCTTTATACATGATATTATCTATTTGTAATATAATCTTTGTTTGTATACATAATTTTAATTTACATATCTTTGATTCTAATTGGGCAACATCATGATTTATTACTTGTATATACATTAATTTATTGAATGGTCATGTGCAGGTTCTTGGATTTATGACTAGTGTAGAAATATGATGTCATGAGAGACCAAATCATGTTGGCCGATTGGATGCAACTAAGGGGAAGAAGTTGAGATTTGTCTTAGGCTGCCACGGGGCTGGAAAGAAATTGTTAAAAGGGCAACCGATGAAAACAAGGAGTTTGTTAAGGAATGGAGAAAATACATTAGAAAGAAGAGTTGTGTTGATGTATAAGACCTTCTAAAGGTTTTAATTAATGCATGTACAATGGTGTTGCTTTGTCATTACTTGTCTAAATGAAGCCAAAGAGAAGTGAGCCGGAGTGTAAAGTCATGTATATACAAAGTCACAACCATGTATATATATATATATTCAAAACCATGTATATGCGTGTTCTACCACATTATTACATAAATCGCAGTCCATAATTATAAATTAAAACTATTGTATACAGAAAAATAAAACCATGTATATATGCCAAAAACTATATATATATACGTATTCGAATAAATTAATACATGAATTGAATTTGATAATTGCTCAAATCTACAACCATGAATACAGACATATAAAACAATGAATAATATATTCAATATCATGTATATACTCGATACAGATCATAATCATGTATATAAAAATTACAATCATGAATATAAATAACTGATTTCATGTATATGCCTGTGCGAGATTTCTCAAACACGAGAAAGGAAACTAATTTTATGTTTCCTAAAATTACGGGATATTTTAGATCTGAAATTAAAAATGACAAATGTAATAATGGATGGAGAAAATCACGAGAGTTGATTGCCATTTTTTTTTGCATATTTAAAAAAATCAAATATGGTAGTTTTTCTCTATCTAGGTAATTATTGCATACAAAATCCTCATAATATGATGGCTATTACCTACAAATCTCACCGTAGATTATTTTTAATCCAACGCTCTACGATGCGTCACTCTGTAGCAATCTAACATTGGTCTTATTTGAACCTATCCCTATATATATAGAGAGAGAGAGAGCGGATCACGTGCGAATGGGCGCTAGGGTGCAAAAAGAGAACGCATCTAAACCGTCGATCTAGCTTGAATTATTTGGACGCGCGAAGCGCGTCCAAATAATTCATAAAAAAAACCAGCGCGCGTGTAAACGAAACGCTACCAGACGTACTTGTTGCCCAAGCTAACCCGAAAGAAAGACAATTTTTTATTCTCTTTCCAAATCAAAACCAAAAAACCTCTTTCTTCCTCTGCGAAAATAAAGCTTCTAAACTGGATTGAAACACAACGATTTACGATCTTCGAAAGGAGCTTTGTTCAGATTTACAATCCTGAAGATCTGACTCATTACGATTAATGGAACCAGGTAATAAATGATTTTTTCCCTGATTAAAACTAATACAACACGATTTTGAAAAGTTTCATTGCATATATCGTCAAAATTTGTTTATGTTTAAGCATTACCAATAGGAAAACTCCCATTTTATGGTTTTGAGGGTCATTGTTGTGATTTATTTGAGAAGACTGTACATTAGTTCACATTTGTTCAGACATATCTCGGATTTGTTCATTGATATTACACATTTGTTAATCCAAAATTTGTTCATAGATATCAAGCATTTGTTGATAGATATCACGGATTTGTTCATACCTATCATGTGTTTGTTCAATAATATCAATTGTACGTGTAGTGTATACAATTGCGTATTTACATGTTTCTTTTCCCTATAATGAAGGAAAAATAGAAGATAAAAAGGAATTAAAGATCGTGATCTCGCCTGGCAACACACATTACTACATACCATTTTGTGATTACAACTTAAGACCTAAAGAGGGGATGTTGTTTAAAACCTGAAAACAAGGAGTAAATTTCTACAAGGCATACGCAGATGCATGTGGTTTCCAAGCACGTGCTGGTACAATTACAAAGTCTTCAGATGGAACTAACACTACAGTTTGGAAATACATGTTGTGTAATCGGGCAGGATTTAAAAACTCAACTAAAAAAGAAGAAGACAAAGAAGATGATGAAGATAATGATGAAGAAGATGATGAAGAGAATCATGATGAAGAAGGACAACAAGGAACAGTGAAAAAGCAAAAAAGAGTAACCAAAAGGTGTGGTTGCATTGCTAAACTGGCTATGAGACTTTCTGGAAGAAACAGATATGTTGTTAAGAAATTTGAAGAGTGTCACACCCATATTATGTTTGAAGATGGACAAAAACACTTTGCAAAGAGCAATAGGAAACTGACCTCCTTCCATGAAGATTTAATCATGAATTGCATACGAGCAAACATTGGTACAAGCAAGTCATACAAAGTCTACAAGGAGTTTGTTGGTTCATATGCAAAAATTGGTGCAACTATAATTGATTTCAAGAATTTTAAAAGAGATCTGAACTCCTTCATGATTGGGTGTGATGCTCAAATGGTTATTGACAACTTGTTCAAGAAAAAAGAAAGATGTGACGCTTTTTTCTTTGAATATGATGTTGATGAACAACATCAATTAACCAAATTATTCTGGTGTGATCCTATTGCAAGGAAGAACTTCCCATATTTTGGAGATGTTGTCTCAACTGATGCAACATACAAATCAAACAGGTATGAAAAAGCTTATTTTTGATGAACAAATTAATTCTTATGATGAACAAATCGTATATACTGATGAACAAAATTAATACTTGCCTTCAGGAATTTACAATGAACAAATTAATTCTTTTGATGAACAAATCGTATTTTTTGATGAACAAATCGTACATACTGATGAACAAAATCACATATATTGATGAACAAATTTAATTATGTGCCTTCAGGTATGAAATGGTGTTTGTACCATTCATAGGGGTTGACAACAACAAGAAGAGCATTACTTTTGCCTTTGGGTTGCTTCTAAAAGAAGATATTGAATCTTATGTCTGGCTATTCCGAAAATTCAAAGATGCAATGAGGGGCCATGAACCATTTGTCATTCTCACTGATCAAGATCATGCAGTAAGAGTGGCAATTGAAAAGGTTTTTGAAAAGCTTGTGCATCGTTTCTGCATGTGGCATATCATGTTCAAGGTACCGTCAAAGGTTACAAATGATGTGTATAACAATGATCAATTCAGAAGCAAGTTCAACAAGCTTGTTTAGAGCAATGAAATTAGCCGGAAAGAGTTTGAAGAAACTTGGCATTCCATTATTGCTGAATTTGGACTTGAGTCAAACACTTGGTTGCCGCTGATGTTTGAGCTACGTCACTTATGGATCCCTGCATACTTCAATGATGTAAACATGGGTGGACTTCTTAGAACAACTTCAAGGTCTGAGAGCCAGAACTTCTTCTTCTCGCATTTCATTGGATCCACATCTTCTCTAGTTATCTTCATGATGCAGTTTGAGTGTGCAATTGATTCCCAAAGGCACAATAAGCAGAGGTTAGACTTTGAAACATCAACAAGCTCCCCCACTCTAATGAAACCATTGGATCTAGAGAAACATTATGCATCTGTTTACACCATAAATGTCTTCTATGACGTCCAGACAGAAATTGTTGCTTCTGTATTTGAATGTGGTCTAAGCAATTTGTTCAAGGAAGACAACATTCACGAGTATCACATCAACGGGCAGTTTGGGAAGGTACATGTTGTGAAACATGAGCTTCAAAACGAAGAGTTCATTTGCTCATGCAATAAGTTCATCAATATCGGGATTCCATGCTGCCATATGTTTTTCGTATTCAAAAACATTGGCTTGAGGAAGGTGCCAACTAAGTACATCAAGAATAGATGGACGAAGACATCAAATTTGACTCCTACTTTTGAGATAGAAGGTTCAACAATTGAACAATGTGATGTGATGAATGAGAAGAAGTTGTTGATTGCTGATTTATTGGGCGAGGTACATTCTTGCATTAATGTCATAGGGGACAACACCGAACACCTCAAAGAGCTAATATGTTTCTTGAAGGAAAAAAAGGAAACATTTCTGAGCTTATTGGGAGGAGAATCATCTACATCAACAAGGAAGAGTTCAATCCAAACATTCTTGGGAAGCAGACCGAGTGTTATTGAGGTACACCCTCATGAACGAGCAATGACAAAGGGCAGGAAGAAAGAAGGGCGTACTATGGGAGGTAAAGAGAAGGCAATGAAGAAAGCAAACAAGGAGCAAAGGGCTTGTGCAAAATGCAATAAGCTTGTACACAACAGCAGGACATGCACTTATGTTCCCAATTAGATCTCTCATTAATCATTGATTTCTGATACATAATTGTTGCATTAGGGTGAAATGCATAGTATTCTTAATTGTCGCATTATCAATGAACAAAATTCTGGATGTGGATGAACAATTAGCAGTTAGTAATGAACAAATTTACTACATAATGAACAAAACCCTTTCATTCTTCAATAAAAGTGTATGAACAAAAAACTTATGTTTTGATGAACAAATCTAAGTTATGGATGAACAAATCATAGATATTTATGAACAAATTATGAACCCCATTCTCAATCGATGAACAAATCGAATGTATTGATGAACAAATCTAATGTGTTGATGAACAAATCAAACGTACCGATGAACAAATCTTAGGTGCTGATGAAAAAATTACGATAAAACATGTTTCTCTGAATCAAATGTCACTCTTAACACAAAAAGAACTTGTTCAATAACCATCATAATGACCAATCACAATTTCATTCTTCAACAAAAATTCAATCTCAATCGATGAACAAATCGAAGGTGCTGATGAACAAATCGAAGGTATCGATGAACAAATTAGGATAAAATCATGTTTTCTAAATCAAAATGTATAACACAAAAAAACCTGTTCAATAACCATCATTCACATTCCACAACTAAATAAAAAGAAAAACCAAATATCTGCACCATTCAATCCATACAAAAACACCATAAACTGTATTCTAAACACAAACCATACAAAAACACTAAAACCATTTCCAAACTGTTTTCAACAAACACGTGTCATTGTACATCACTTCTTATTCTTTGCCTTCCTTGTAAGAGGAGCACGAGATGCGACTGTCGGTTTACACGGGACAAATTCTTGAACAAGCTTTTCAGCTGTTGCCTTGTGCTCATTCAATGGACTCAACAACAACTCATTACAGTACCTTATCCTCAAGTCATCAAGTTGATGTTGATCGTGTTTATTGATTCCACATTCCCAACCAGACAAGCCGCTGCTGAAGTACGTTTCCATGTGCCGCATCATAAAAATTCCACAGTCAGTCTTGTTTCTGGTATCTCTCCATTTCATCACAAGACGTTCATATGGAACCCTATCCACATCCTCAAACAAAGTAGCCCTCGCATCCATCTTGAACGTCTTCAAAAGCTCGACAAAGAGCATTCTCTAAAAAATAACAATTTTGAATCCTCATCACTAAAATCCTTGCTCAGTGGAAAGGCCTGCAAAATACATATAAGTATAAATTAGATTGAAAAAATCAGAAAGTCATTAAAATAAGACAATGTGAATATAAATGACCTTTTTTCTTACCAAATCCTCAGGAGCCATAAAAAACCTCAAGGGTTTTGAGTCGCTTTCCACTTCTCTTGAATATTGAGATAACTACTCCAAAGCCCGATGATATTTGATTCCACTTCAGATTTTACCGCCATTGATACAAAATCCTTTTTCATGGCGGATACATGCATCATCTTAAAGATTTCAACACTACACAAATCAGAAACATAAAAACAAAAAAAATGATCAATTTTAATAATAAAATCAACTTGAAAGATATAAAAAGAGCAATATGTAAAGAAAAAAAATATTATTCTACGCATTGTTACCCTCTTTGATCAGGAATGTCTTCAATCAACCAATAGAACAATTTCTTGGCTGCAGGAGATACTTTTTCTGTCAAAACAACACTCCTTCCCATGTAAGGTGACTTCACATAATCAGAAGGCTTAGATATTCTTTTATCAAGTACATCCTCACCAGTAAGTTTAACACCAACGAGAGTGTCAATCGAACTAGAACCAACCTCTTGCGCCTCATTATTGATCTACAAATGTAAAAAACACATATTATTCATGACACAAACTACATACAAAATCAATGGAAAAATGTCCTATAACCTATGAACCCCTAAGAAAAAACCAATGAACAAATGTTAGTTTGTGATGAACAAATGCTAGTTTCTGATGAACAAAGGTTAGTTTGTCATGAACAAAATGCTAGTTTCTGATGAACAAATGCTAGTTTGTGATGAACAAATGCTAGTTTGTGATGAACAAATGTTATTTTGTGTTGAACAAATCAGAAATATCAATGAACAAACCTCATCCTGAATCATGTTCATCTCCTCTTCAAATTTCTTGTTTGCTTCATCCTCCCTCTTCTTATCTAACTCCTCTTGTTTCTTCTTCAACTCCAAACCAATTCTCATTGTTCCTGCATCCCTTTCCTGTTTCTTCTTCTTTTTATCCTCTTCCTTTCTCTTCTCTTCATCAATCTTCTCTTTTGCCTCGGCATATTCCTTCTTCCTCTTCTCTTCCTCTTCTTCTTTCATCTTCTTCCTTTCATCTTGCCTCTTCTTCACCTCCTCCTGCCTTCTCTGTTGTTCAAACTCCTCAATCCTCTTCTTCTCTTTCTCCTCTGCTTCTCTCTTCTTATCTTCCTCTTCCTTGTTCCTCTTCTTCTCTTCCTCATCTTTCAACCTCTTAACCTCTTCTAGACGCCTCTTCTCTTCCTCGGCTAGTTTTCCCTTTTTCTCTTCCTCCTCTTCCCGCTTTTTCTTTTCTTCCTCTTCTCTTTGTATCTTCTCTTCCTCCTCAACTGCTTTTCTCTTTTTCTCTTCCTCCTCTTCCCGCTTCTTCTTCTCTTCCTCTTCTGTTTTCCTCTTCTCTTCCTCCTCTTTCTTTCTCTTCTCCTCCTCTTATATTAATGCATCCTCCCTCCTTATGCCTTCCAAATCTTCCTCTTCCTGCTTCCTCTTTTCTTCTTCTTCTCTTATCCTCTTGTCTTCTTCATCCCTTTTCAACCTCTCTTCCTCTTCAATCCTTCTACGGTCTTTCTCAGCCTTTTTTCTAATTTGTTCATCAGTTAATCCCTTACAAACAAAGGAAATCTTCAGTTCCTTCTTCCTTGTTGCATCAACCTTCCTGGCCTCGTCTTCTTGCATCAAAACGCTTTCCCTACCGATATCTGCAACACCAGCCCAATCATCATCCCTAGGTGGAAACACACCCAGGTCAAAAGAAGGTAATTCAAAACGCTTCTTTGCCTTCATTGCAGCCTCAATTTCATCCAAAACCTTTGTAGCTTCCTCCCAGAATGAATTTTGGCTTGGAGATTCAGCATCTTCTTGGGTGCCAGATTGGGATGATGATGAAGCAACCTTCAACCCCAATAGCTTCTCAAAAGCTTCATTGATCTTGGTGAAAAGTCCATGGCTGGCAATTTCAGTTGGAGCTCTTTGCACATGATCAAGATATTTTTTAAAGATGATGCAAGATCCATAGACATCTCAAGATGTTCTTTCAGAAATGACTGCACAAGAAGTAATCAATATAAGTACATAAAGACACAACATGATATGAACAAATGTTAGTTTGTGATGAACAAATGTTAGCTTCTGATGAACAAATACTAGTTTATGATGAACAAATGTTAGTTTGTGATGAACAAAATGCCAGTTTCTGATGAACAAATGTTAGTTTGTGATGAACAAAATGCTAGTTTCTGATGAACAAATATTAGTTTGTGATGAACAAATGTTAGTTTGTGATGAACAAATGTTAGTTTGTGATGAACAAATGATATTCCAGTTTTAATGAACAAATAAATATAGATCACCATCATGCAAAAAAATATTAAAAAAAGACAAAAACATGCAAAAATCAAAACACATACATCACCACCATCGCCAAGATCAATTCGTTCTTCAAAATGTTCAGCAGCAGGGGCTTTCCCTTCATTCTTGTCATGATCAACACCAGGCTAAACAATCTCAGGCAAACCTCTAAAATAGCCTTTCCCAAAACCACCCTTGGAATCCTTGAAACTCTCTCTCTCAACCAAGTAACCATGGTTGAAATGCTTGATCACAGGGAAGGATCTTGGAGTTTCAGGGCGACTATAGATGACCATACAATCACAATAGACAATCTATCATGAAACAAATTAATCTTATTAATGAACAAATATGAATAAACCAATGAACAAATTGATGATAGTAATGAACAAATTATACAATCATACCAGCAACAATATGATAGATCCTCTGAAAAAACCATTGTTTGTTTTCCTCCATGAATCAGCATTCTCAACCAACTTCTCCACAAGATGTGCACACCAATCGTATTCAATGATCTTATCCAACTCAACCAAATGATCCAAGAACTTTAAATTTACACCACCATTTTGAATGCTCTCTATACAGAGCGTGTAGAACAATATAATGAAGTTCTTCCTAAACCAAGCACCACCGTTATCAGCCTCCTTGATCACTGTACTCAAATGCCCAATTTTAATCTTCTCAAACTCCATCAATTTGTTCTTCCCTGTCACCTCATCAATTTCAGCCAACACAAACTGTTCTCTAAAGCTATTGTACATATCTGAACGCTTGACAGTCTTCGGGACAGAAATTGTCCTTGGACCACGAGGTAGACCAAGGTAAAATTGCACAAGTTCAGGTGTTATCCTAACACCTGTCCATCGCCAATCTTCAATGTGCATGATGCAGGGTCAAAACAGCTAGCAACATAGTAGCACAGCTTACTAGGAACATCAGTCACATTCCACTGTATGAGGTGCTCAAAACCCTTCTCTTTAAGAGCAGTAAACTTGCTCCCCCCCCCCTCAAAACCAGCAATAACTTCACAAATCAGCTTGGGAGAGTTCCTGTGACTCAACGACAAATGCCCACGCTTCAACTCTCTCAATGGCACCTTCGCTTTTGACTTTTTCCCACCACCTTGTCCTTTGCCGACAACAATATCAACTTTCCTCTTCTTCCCAACAACTTGTAATTCACTAACAATAGAATCCATCTTCCTCTCAGATGGTACATTTATCATCACTCCCTTTCTAGGGATCATATCAATAAGCAAAACATCATCGGACGATTCATTAGAGGCAACCTTTTTACCCTTGTCCAGCCGACGTCTCTTATTTGATGGAGACGACTCAACAGCCGGCTTTTGCCTAAATACATGCACTTTAGTAGCAAATGCTTTTGAAACCGGCTTTGTAGCAATTGATTTTCTTCTCACATTCTTTTCGCCAGTGGAAGAGGCATCACTTCCAGATTTGTTCCTTATTTCTATTACAAAAAAAAGGGATAAGAGATAGTATAAACACATATTTAACCATCTATTTTAAAAGCAAAAAAAAAACACATCAAAACAACAATAAACCTCTTCGAATAGCACATATTTCATCTTCTTCGATTGTCATTGTACCAAACCTTAGATGTTTTACTTGTTTATAATTTGCAGAACGTTGTTTAATAGATCTTGGGTGTTTATTCCCTAAATAAACAAGAGATACAAAGCCCAAATTCACACATGTATCAACCACAATGTTTGATTTTATTGATGAACAAATGCAAGTTTCCGATGAACAAATGCAAGTTACTGATGAACAAATGCAATTTACTGATGAACAAATGCAAGTTTCTGATGAAAAAAATGCAAGTTTCTTATGAACAAGTGCTAATTTCTAATGAACAAATGCTATGCCAGTTTGAATGAACAAATATGCACAAATGAATGAACAAAAGTCAACACAAGATCACTAAACACTTCCCCCCCTCCCCCCGTACGTATACCAAATCATTCCATGCAACTAACAAATACACAATCACCTATTGCAAAACTCAACATCAAAAACCTGGATAAAAACATCAAATACGCACATGCACACATAATTTGTATTTTATTCAAGTGGTAGGATCAAAAATCGAGTAAAAAGAAAGTGACGATTCATGCATTTTTTTTATTCAGAAAAGCACAAAACACCAAAATCGACACTATCAACTTCAAACAACTCAAATAAACACTAAAAAACACACAATAGATCAAAACATTTAGTATATATACACTCGACAAACACAAAATAACAAACGAAAAAACCTAGGGTTTCAGTAAATTTAAAACGAGAGATAAAAACCTTGATTCTCTTGAGATGAACTTTGTTTCTCCATCTTGAACTGGATTGAGGTTTCTAATGTCGTTAATGGTAAGAATCAGGCTCGAAAACGCTACGAAATAGGTTCGATTCACACTTGAACTGCTTCAAAACCGCTTCGGAAATTGTAAAAACTAAAAAGTGAGTGAAAGAGAAATGGCGAGAGAAGAGAAGACGAAGGAGTTTATAAAAAGCGCGTCTCCTAAACGCTCTGTGTGGCGTGTTTCTTTTTTTACAGTTTTTTTTAAAAAAATAGGAGCAATCTCAACCATACGTGTGATACGATCGAACGGCCAGGGAACTTTCTCAATTCTCACACACGCGGGCGTTCGCACGGGACTCTATTTCTATATATATATATATATATATATATATATAGGTTCTATAGAGAACAAGAGAACAAATATAGGCCATTGGATGAGTATGGAATGGATGGTGGGATTTGTATCTACAATAGCAAAAATAGGAAAATAGGAAAAAACCAAAAATAGGAGAGATATTCTCCCCATGATTTACTCCATCTTAACTACCATAGTTAAATCTTGGTTTTAATTTTGGAAAAATCCTCCATTGTGTAACGTGAATATTTTGCGCTGGAGACCTGCTCGCTGGAACTGCTCCCGCAACCACCTCCAAAACCGATCCCGCAGCCACCTCCGACCGGCGACCAGCCACCACGGTAGAAACGATCCCGCAATTCCGGCGAATTCCGACCACCACGAACCACCACATCGGAACTGCTCGCTGCTCGTTGAAACCGAACCACCACATCGGAACTACTCGCTGGAGAATTCCGGCCACCACGAACCACCACGTCGAGCAACCGTCGATCCCCTTCACTCGAAAATCATTAATCGGTAAGCAATTCCGGTGAATTAATTCGAAAATCTCACATTGCTATTGATTGATGTTAATTGCTCAGATGTATTATTGTTCTTGATATTCAACAGGAAGACGATTCAAAAGGGTGAATAAATCAATCAGAATTTTAGTATATACTATCGTCGTCGAAAATTATGGCATCAGGTAATGTTGTATATAATATATTCATTATGTATATGATTGATTTGTTTTAGTATATGTTGTAAATTTACGTGTTAATTGTTTAGGTGACCTAACCCTACAGATTCTTTGTATACATACAATGTAATATTGTATATAAAAAATTGCTATATGTATATACAAAATTGGTATGGTTGGATACTATTTGCAATATTGTATGTACAATTAATAAAAACATGTCTATTACATGTACAATGTGAATTATGTATACATTTGTTATTAGCGTATATACATATAATTCACAGTTAATATACATGAGTTATTTTTATACTATTTTTAATTTAAATTATACATGTATACATGATTATGTGGTCTATATACATGATTATTATACATGTATACATGGATTTGACATTAGTTTTTTATGCAGATATCTCAAGTAGAGCGAATTGTCAACATATTTTTTATTTTCATACTTCGAACATTGGGGTTTAAGCGATCGAAGATTGGTGGCAATATTGAACATTAGATCTTAAGTTGTATCTATACACCTTTTTTTTTGGTTCATTATGTAATATTTAATTTTTTGTTATACCGATACAAAATGATAATCATGTATATATAGTTGAGTTCACGTATATACACTCATTTACTTATGCATACACATTTAAAGTCATGAATGCAATTCATAATTTCGCGTGAAAATACCAATACACTAGTATCATGAATATAAGAATCATGTTCTTGTATATACTTTTACGTGCTCATGTATACATTCAAAATTTGAATAGAATCAATAAAAGAGGATTGTATGATCATTATAATATCATGTATATAACAATTAAAATCTTATATATGAGCAACTCGTTTCGTATACAATTATGAATCAGGTTATGAGCCACTGTATATAACAATTAAGAATCATGTATATAACCAATTGATTTCTTGTATACAATTCTGTTAGATTTAGCGCCAGATTTAAATTTAATTGTTAAATTCCTATAATTACGGGATTTTATATTTTTTTGAAATAAAAATGGAAATCAATGTAATCAATGGGATCAAATTCGAGATTTTTAAAAAATCCGAAATTTTGATCAAATTCATTGGAAAGTAATGTAATCTTTATATAACCACCCCCATAACCCACCTTCCTTTTGTGATTTTTCAATAAATCCGAAAATTCCTTTATTGTTCTTATAATTAAGGACATGATTTATTGTTTGAAATTTGGCCAAATTCGAGATTTAATCTAAGCCATCCAATCGAATCCCATCCAATGGCCTATATGTGTTCTCTTGTTCTCTCATATTTAAGTGTTCTCTATAGAACCTCTATCTATCTATCTATATATATATATAGGGGAGGGTTCAAGAGAAACGGGAGTTATAGAGAAACGGGGGAACTCCTTAGATGCGTTAGATTATTAGTAATTAGTGGTTAGGATGTAGGGGATATGGTAACTATGGTGTGCTGATTTATAGTTACCAAATTCTGCAAAAAAAAATGTAATTAAAAAAAACTAGCGTGATTTATGGGACGTGGTTAAACAAAATCTGAAAAAACTACCAAATATACATTACGTAATATTCAACGCATATCTTCCTCCTTTCAGACGACATTTGGCTTTCATTGAAACTCCATTGAAATTGATAATCGTTACCAAATTCTTCTTACTCTCGATTGAAGACATCCATGGCAAAAGGTATGCTTTCTATTACTGAATTTTTCGCATGCCATAAACAAATTTTACGCTAAATATTGAGCAAATTAATGTATAATCAGTATTAAAAAAACACTGTTAATAACTAACTTGTAATTCCGAAATCTTGTATGATAATTATGGAACATACATTGATTGATTAATTTGAAGCATTGTACTTAAATCTATAGGATATTCCAAAGATGAATTGGTTTAAGATATCGAATTGAATAAATCATTGTGAACAGAATAGTGATTAGGTTCGAATATTACTTACGATTATGCGAATATGATGTTTTCGTGCTATTATGGTTTTTTTTTTCGAGTAAACATCAGATTGTATATTCAAATTTTATTTTCCAATATTCAAAACAATATTTCTCCCGTGGTTCATATTCAAACATTTCAACTGTATATTCAATATCGATTAGGTCATATTCAAAAAAATATGAACCACGTGAGAAATATTGTTTTGAATATTGGAAAATAAAATTTGAATATACAATCTGATGTTTACTCGAATATACACGCTGATGTTTAATACGAATATTGTTTAAGTGATTGTGCATATGCTAATATAAATTGTCGAATATCCATTTGGTGTGAACGATGACTGCATATATATGTGTCTGAATATGTGCTATTGTATTTTGAACATATAGTTTATGTATATGAATATATATGTATATGTGTCCGAATATGCACAATTTATTGTTAATGTACATAATATTGAAAATGTTGGCATATTGATATTGTTTTTTACTACCCACAGTGTCGAGCAAATGGAGTGATTATGTTTTTAATGATGGGATAGACAATTCAGAAGATGAGATCGATCCGAATGAGAATAATGATGCGGAAGAGGATTGTGAAGATTTTGTGTTTGGATCTGAGTGCATACCAGACCCACTTTATGAAAATCTCAAATTATGGGTTCCACGTTGCCCTACTTCTAAGAAACCAGTAGTTGGTAAGAGGTTTGATTCGCTTGAGGCAGGCTATGCATTTTACAAATATTATGCAACTCTGGTTGGTTTCAGCACCAAAGCAAGCACTACTCATAAGTTTGAAAGAAGTGAAGTTATTTCTTCAAAGTACTACCGATGCAATAGGGACGGATCAAAAAATATAGGGCAAAGTACAGGGCAACGGAACACATCTTCAAATAGGGTGGGATGTAATGCACGAATGGTACTAAAATATGGTGGCAATGATACTTATGTGGTGAGTGTCTTTATCGAGGAACACACGCATGAAATGGTTCTGAAATATGCAAAGCATTTTCTCAAGAGTAACAGGAAGATGGAGATAGGGCATAAAAAATTCATGATGTGTTGTGCAAGGGCGAATTTGGGTCCTGTAAGTTCTCATAAGTTATTGAAGCAGATCATCGGTAGATATATAAACATGCGCACAGCAGCATCGGATTTCAAAAATTATAAGAGGGATCTCATGGAAAATATAACAAATGCAGATGCTCAAATGATTATCAATAAGTTTCAGGGGAAAAAGGTTATGAACTCTGCATTCTACTTCGAGTATACAGTGAACGAGTCACAACAGCTGACCAAACTGTTTTGGTGTGATCCAATTGCTAGGCGGAATTATGCTGCATTCGGACAAGTTGTCTCATTCGACTCAACATACGGAACAAATAGGTAACCCTAACACTCAAATTGTAATCATATTTAAATAAACCAAATTTTCATTATTTTGATAATCATATTCTGATATTGACTTGGCATATTCAATATATTAATCACATTATGTATATACCCATAGTTATTACGTATATTCAGAATAAAATCATTCATGTTCATAATCACAAACTACATGTTCCAGTTGTGGTATAATCGTATTCAAATTGATACAGTTTATATTCAGAAGTCTAATATTACCCAAATACGTATATTCTATTTGTGTAATATGTGTAACTTATTAATATGTATATTCGTTGAATATTATAATATATATATTGAATATTCCTTCATATTCTGGAATATATGAGTCCGATGAATATGATGTTATATTGTCAATATATGTTGATGAATATATTGTTATACATGATGTACATATGCATCTTATTAATATGTTTGATTTATAATCATGTAGGTACAACATGGTGTTTGCTCCATTCACAGGTTTGGACAACCATAGACGATGTGTTACCTTTGGATGTGGCTTGTTGATGAAAGAGGATGTTGACTCATTATGTTGGCTCTTCGAACATTTCAAGAAAGCAATGCAAAATGAACCAACCATTATATTAACTGACCAAGATCCAGCTATGAAAATCGCTGTTGAGAGAGTCTTCATAACAACAAGGCATAGATTCTGCATGTGGCATATTATGTACAAGGTTTCAACAAAGGTTAAGGCTGAAAAGCTCAATATGCCTGGTTATAGGAAAACTTTAGGACATGTGGTGTGGAGTGATCAGATTAATACACATCAGTTTGAAGAAGGTTGGGCTGATTTTCTTGACAAGTTTGATGAGAGAGGAAATAAGTGGTATAAAGATATGTATGATCTCCGATCGTATTGGATTCCAGCATATTTCAGAGATATAGTGCTAGGAGGTTTGGTGAGGACAACATCTATTTCTGAATCTCAAAATAGTTTCTTCGGAAAATATACGAATCAATATTTCACCTTGGTAGAGTTATTCACCCACTTTGAAACTGCGTTGGAGACACAGAGATATCACCAAACAAAGAATGATGTGGATTCGGACACAAGATCACTTGAAATGAAGACCCCCTTACCTATAGAGCGCAATGTTGCGGAGATATACACGCTTCGTATATTTGTTGAGGTGCAATCTGAGATAAGTGATGCTTGCTTTTTTTGTTGTATCATAAGCCAAGAAAAAGGTATGTTTATATTTATTAAGTATTAAGATATTCGATGAATATGGTAATTTGTGTTTTTATATAATTATTATTAAAATATGTAGGAGATGGATTCATTGATTACATGATCAAAGAGGGTATGGATGATTATGAGGTACGTTATATGGTGAGGGATGGATTCACAACCTGCACATGTATGATGTACAATCGAATCGTACTACCGTGTAGCACTCATTTGCAGCGTGGAAATCATATGGTTGCAACAAGATTCCAGAAAGCATGATTCTGAATCGTTGGAGAAAAGGTGCAAGCCAGGAGTTACATTCTGATGTAATGAGTGATGTGTATGATCAAAGTGTTCGTATCGAGAATGCAAATTCAAAGCTAAGTGAAGTATGGTCAAACATACACGCATGCGTAGGGCTCGCAGATGGCGACGATGGAAGGTTAAATGTGTTGTTAACAAGCTTGAAAAAAATTCGTATTGAATTCGAACAGAATGATGTTGCTACAGGAAGAAGTAGGTCAATCAGAGAGGACATTGAATCATTTGCATGCATTCCTATTCCAGAAGAGATTAATGTTAAACCACCAGCCATTGCCAAAAACAAAGGGAGTGGAACTGCAAAGAGGTTGAGAGGTGGAAAGGAGATAGCAATGGAAGCGCAACAAAAACCTTCAAAAACAGGGAAGAGGAAATGCAAAAAATGCGGCCTTTATGCCGGCCATGATAGCAGGAATTGTGACAAGGTTAATGAGGAGTAGGTTGAATATTATGATGTTTACTTTGAATATGTACTGATGTGTTTTGAATTTAGAATTTTTAAATTTGAATATTGGAAATTTATGGTTATTTGCTTTTGTTTAAATGTATGTCCTTTTAAAATTCTAAATAAGGTAACGAGGAGTATGCTGAATATTATGATGTTTACGTTGAATATGTACTGATTTGTTTTGAATTTACAATTATTAATTTGGAATATTGGAAATTGATAGTTATTTGCCTTTGTTTACTTAGAAAATGTATGTCATGTTAATATTCCATATAAGTTAACGATGAGTATGTTGAATATTATGTTGTTTACTTTGAATATGTACTGATGTGTTCTGAATTTAGAATTTTTAATATTGAATATTGGAAATTGATGATTATTTGCCTTTGTTTACATAGAAAAAATGTATATGAACCAACTATATAATCGGATGAACCAACTATATAATGTACAAACATAAGCATAAATAAATTTATATGAACCAACTATATAATCGGATGCATTCAGTTTGTTAATGTCAATAAACACTTAACAATAATAAAATATCCATATAAAACCATAATATTATCCAAATTGAACACACTAAAACTTAATTGTCTTCCTACAACTAATGTAGGTAACGCTTCTTAGGATTCAACACTTCTTTTTAACTGCTGGTAGACGCTTCTTCGCATTCAACGCATTCATGTATCTTGTGGCCTTGTCCTTTAACACATCACACTTATTGTTAAATTTAGATAGCAACAGTATGTGGAGATATTTGGTCCGAAGTGGTATGATGTTCTTATCTGAAAGCGGTTTGAAGCCTGCATCCCAAGTCCTCACATCTTGACCAAAATATGTCTCTAGATGTCGCATTAAATACAATCCAAAATCAACCTTCTTTTCGTTGTCACGCCACTTCATGTTTAGCACAACCGGGCTCTTGTGTAGAAAACGATCACACCTGTTTTTTCCTTGAAACGATCCCATGTAATCAATAAACATCTTACTCTGCATTATAAATCATACTACATCAGTATGTCATTGAAAGCTACACATCACATAGTTATAAGTTTATCAAATATAATTACCAGTGGTTTCAACACGCATCCATATTTCCCTTCCATGTCATCATCACCAGCTGATGAATTATCAATAACCTCGACCGTGGACTTCATAAAACTGAAACATAGCGCATAAAAATGTTCTTCTGAAAGAATTGGGAAAACAACCTGCAAACATTACAAGTGTACATTATGCTCTGTAATCTGATATTCGATAATAGAAAACATATTTTGTACTTAAATCCCCTTATACTTGAATATTATATTGTAGGAAGAAATGACTAACCAGGTTGGCATCTAATATGGATGTATTAATGTTAGATGATATAGCTAAGTCCATTTCCTCCTTGAACTTTGTATATCGAAACTCATATGGTCGAGATTGATTATGGAATAATGGCGCCATTTGTATAATGTAGTATATTGTCTTAAAGCAACCAAAAGAAACTAATAATAATTAATAATATGCACTGTAAAATATAAGTACTTACCATTGAGCTTGCACTACAAATAAACGTTTTGGAGTACCGGGACCACGCAAAGCTTCTTGTTCATTGAGATAAAGGCACCATATATCAACAATATTGATTGCTACATAGGTACCTTCCTCAAGTGTTTTGAAATCCTTGGCTAATAATGTTATTTCTTTGTGATTGAATATAATAACACTGTATAACGAAGAATCATTATTAGATGTGTGACAAATATTCCAATGATAGGGAATGAAGATTATACTTACTTATTAGTCAATTCATCCATAACATAACAGTACAAGCTCTGCTCTTCATGTGATAGTTTTGAATTAGGATCAACGGCCCGAACTAGATATGGACTTTTGCTTGTCGCGGCAATTTTGGACTCTCTCTTGGGCAAAATCCTTGTAGATTGAACTGGGGTCTCAAAATCATCATCACTACCATCACGATGACTGACCTGTGTAAATTAAATATGAAAATCTGAAAGTTATATTGTAATATAATATCGCTGAATATATATTCCATGTATTTGAATATGCATATAATATGAACAGAACTGCAAAAGAATTTTCTGAATATACGTGATCTCTACGAAAATTGGCTTACTCTTACACTGAATATAGTATATATGTGTTTGCATATGCCTTATAAAAGAATGAAGGGGATCTAAATAAAAATATAAATGTTGTATATATCCCCGAGGACATTATTTGAATATTAGTATAACATAAACGGAACATATATGAAAAAATTCTGAATATGCGTGATGTATCAGAAAAATCGCTTAATCGTACACTGAATATGCAATATATATATTTGCATAAAATGTCAATTAAAAGAAGACAACTAAATTGTTTAACATTTAGAATATCAAACTATAATATATTTCGAAGCTTAGTAAGAGTAAACCGAATATGTATTATATAATTTTAAGTATACATACTGAAAATCTTGATATAGGCAATGATTAAAAATTATGGAATATAACTGCTTAACATATGAATATGCTTATCAAAAAAATGAATATATGTAATATTTTATTGAATATATATGGTAACAGGATGAACATATTACTATTTATCTATGTGCAACTATAAATATTGAGACATGAATATGCTGGTACTAATAACTATATAAATGGGAATTTTAAATTCTATGCATCAGTACAATAATATCATTCAATATTGAAGCATTTAGCTCCTATGTATTGAACATATTACTAATGCATAATATCTGCATATTACATATTAACTATTACATATATTCCGACCAATCAGTCTATTCCAACCATGACATATCACATAAATCTAGTTCACCAATTGACAAACAACATCATAGATATCCGAGGTGCACAAAATAGAGGGCTAAATCATAAAATTTATTACACAGCTCGTGAGGAAGCTATTCTACTACTCCTCCTAGTGCTTACCACAACTTGCTTATTCGCCTTGCGAGTCTTTTTTGGAGGTGATGATATAAGCTTTGGCTCAGCCTCAGTAGCCACATCCTCATAAACAATGAGTTGTCCTTCGGTGTGCATTAAAGGTTGCCCAACCTCTTTAGCATTGACTGCTTGTAGGGCATGAACTAGATCTTTAACAACATGACTTGTATATGGAACCTGCTTATTTTTAATCAACTAGTTAAATATTGTAAACATTTTAAAAGAAATATGAAATACCGTATTTAACAATTAAATAAAACTTTTGACCTTTGTGTTAGAAGTGTGATCAACTTTGCCCTTTCCCTTAGTCCCATCAGATCCTAATGTCTGTATTTAAACATAGTCTAATGAAAATTTCAACTACTAAGGAATAGTAATAAAAAATGGAACGGATGTGATAATTTACCATAGCTTTTTCCACAACATCATTTATGTTGATATCATCATGCAGTTCATCAATGATCTACAAAAAAAATGTCAAATTTCAATGCTAAAATAATAATTATATTATAAACCATGAAATTTTAAAAAAAATTACCGTAATTTCTTGATTCATCTCAACATTCGGTTGGTTGTCCTTTTGATTTGAACTAGACGGTCCAGCCATATGGGCAAAACCAACACCAAATTGCTCTCTTGTGAAATCTCCAACAACCGGAACATCATCAAACAAGCTCTCAAACGTGTCCCAACCAGTCTCTTGTAAAATAGAACGTCTCTTCATCACTTCCTCAAATCGATCCATTACCATATTCAACTCTTCATCAGTCCATAAAGGACACTGTGACTGAGACACACTCTTTCCTACTCCAGTGATACCTGCATTGTCATCCTGACAGAGGGAAAAAAGACAACATTCACAAGTTTATTCACAAAAAAATATTCTATCTGTATAACAAAACATACAATATGGAGGGTCATAAATATTAAGAATTTAGTAAACTCAGCCTTACATGGGACATGACTTCAATATTAGTTCCAATAATAGCTTTTGCCGCCTATACAAGTGCCTTGCTTACATCATCAGTCTTGCATTCAATTGGGACCTTTTGGGTGCTCTCAACAACACGTATCATAAGTGTAGCCAAATCACATAAATCCCTTCCCAAGGATTTGTTAAAATCTGAAAATATAATGCATTGTAACAAAACAATAAACAATCATCAATATTCAATGCAAAATATTCATATGCTCACTGAGCATATATAGCATATCAATTATAATTGCAACTACTAATTATTTATCTGAATATACTTTATATTACTTCGAATGTGCATTTGTTGTCCTATGAATATATACATTTATAAAGATTGAATAAGTGGTAAACTAACATATATGAACTGAA
Organism: Fallopia convolvulus; assembly: GCA_964016875.1. Taxonomy (NCBI): domain Eukaryota; kingdom Viridiplantae; phylum Streptophyta; class Magnoliopsida; order Caryophyllales; family Polygonaceae; genus Fallopia; species Fallopia convolvulus. Next base: position 7,827,986 of record OZ024721.1, read on the forward strand.
TAAGAATAATTTAAAACTGAATATGCATTTATAAATATTGAATAAGTGGTAAAACAACATATACCAACCTTATATTTATGCATAAAAACTGTATGTAATATATTTAAATAAATACATTGAATATGCATTTGATAAAATTGAATATGCAATATATACAACTTAACATATACAGGTTTCATACATGAATTTATCAAAAGCATAGTCACATATGATTGTTCATACCTGTGATGAATGAATAGGTGTCGGTTCATTCCTGATGTTTTTGCTTCCAATATTCGGTGTGCCATCTTCAGTTGATAAGACCAACTTGGATTCCATCCTTCCCCTACCAAATCCTCCAGAATCCATTTCCATCAATTCTCTTTTGGATATCAACTCACTTGTCCAACCAATATATGATGGGACACTCCTTGGGACATCACGCTTGCGAAAATTGACAACTCGGTCCAAGTAAAAGAACTACCAAAATTTGTAGACATATATTACTACTTGACCGATATATTATTTCAAAATGTATAACAAATAAATCATATTAACCTTACCAGTAAGAATATTATTAGACCAGTAAACGATGTTGTGGGATTCGATTCCCATTTAACCTTGGACTCATCTAAGCACTTCAACACAAACCCGCACCAGTTGTAGTCTGACAATCTCTTCATTTCAGACAGTGGCATAATCACATTCTGATTAGCACATCCACTTTGGGGTGGTTCAATCATGCATGAGTAGACAAGTATGATGAAGTCACGCATGAACTCATCTATGTCATTTGTCTTTACCATCACGTCGCATATATGGTGAGGCCTTATGAACAAAGCATCCTCAACCATACCAATGTGAGCCCTCCACTCATCAGCCAATGCTTTGTTCTCTGATGGCACTCTCTTCTCCACTGTTTTCTCACCACGTGGAATCCCTAAGCATATTTCCACATCTTCCTCAGACACATCAAACACTTCACCATAGTCCATCTTCAACACACCCCTCCTAGGATCATAATTGCTCACTAACCAGTGTGCCAGTTTCCTATTCATACGATACAAAATATAAATTAAATACTCAACAAAAATACTACTATCATGTTATAACGATACAACACAAAAACTTACTTTGGGATATCGATATCCGGAAGCCGAAGAAAGTTTCCGAATCCACTTTTCCTGATAGCCTCCTTTTTATCCTCAGATTTTATAGCCTCTTTTTTATCCTCAGAATTTAGTTCCTTTATGAGGGTGACCAAATGGTCTGTTCTACTCCTGTGTTGAATTGTTGGATAAACACCTTTTAGTTTAGAAACCTTCATGCCATGCACTGGATCCTTAGCTTTGTCCTTCACCCTCTTTTCTTTCTTCTTTAACACTTCGGATTTATCTTCATGGCTAAGATCCTTTGAATCTGTTTTCTCCTTTGATTCTGATTTTCTCTTTTTTCTGCCCGGTGGACCCTTTACTATGACAATGTCATCATCATCAGAAGGCTTCTCAATCAATGCATGCTTCTTCCCTGCGTTAACATCACATACAATATATTAACCTTTTGGAACAAACAATCCATCCTAAACCCATATCTAAGTATCAGTTTACCTCATTACATAAATTGTAGTATACACTACTAACAGATTTGCATAAAAAAACTCATCACATATGGTAAACATCATACATGACAGATTTTTAGGGCTTATGTGGTGAAATTTGATACATTAAAATCACATTCTACACCAAATTCAAAATCAACAGCCACGAATTCATATTCAAAGTCTACATATTCCATATATGCTCAGTGATATTCAACACACTTTAGTTGTTATCAAAAATTCAGATTATTATATGTATATTCAAAAATTTATGTATACTATTCAAAGTATCATACATAATACTCCATCAGTAAAGATTAATAATCAGAATCTCACCCATAGTATTGTAAATATGCATGAACATTCATAACATATGATATACATCATTACCTTTTGACAGAACAGGTTTTTTGAGTCTTTTAGCACTCTCAGACCTAGAATCAGGACATTCAGCTTCATCCTCGATATGAACTCCATCAGGAACTTTACCTTGGTATTCAGGTAGCAAATTAGTTGTTGTCAAAGTTTCATATGATTGTACATGAAAATTAATAACAATTATTAATCAGAAGTTCAACCATAGTACTCTAAATATACATGAAAATTAATCAAATATAAAATACATCATTACCTTTTGACAGAACATGTTTTTTGAGTCTTTTAGAACTCTCAGACTTTGAATCATGACCTTCAACTACATCCTCTAAATGAACTCCATCATGAACATTAACTTGTATTGACTTCGTTGAATCTAATAAAGGACTCAAGCCTAAAAGCATATAAATTAAATTAAAATATATTATAAATAGCATGTATCACTGCTATTACATGTGTAAATAGTTATCAATTTAATCACAGCATTATGTCAATACAAATTGATTAACAATTTATTTCCAATAGTGTGTACTCTTATATGCAACATATACTAACTCAATATGACATTCCACATCATATTCAACATAACCAACCACCAATTCATATTCAATGACTATATATTCAATATATGCTCATTTATATTCAGCACACTTTAGTTGTAATTGTCAATGTTTCATATGATTATGAATATATTCAGAAACGTAATTATAATATTCAGAATCTCAACCATAGTATTCTATATATGCATGAATATTGTCAATGCTCAGCATAACCATTCAATCCATCTACATATTCATAATTCATGTATATATATTCCATACATCCACAATGATATACATTAAATAATATATTCGATTCAGTTCATACCATATTCAGAAATTAAAACTACATATTCCATCATTGATGTTGTGTGACAATATATATTCTTTTTGTCATACTAACCTTTCACCAACCTTCTCTTCTTTCCCACCTTGCTATTCGAAGACATTATATACCTATAAAACATTACACAATAAGAAACAAACTCAATTAGGGTTTCGATTCAATGCTCTGTTTGTAAACCAGACTAAATATTGTGTTAGTAAAATCACCATAAAAACCAAAACATTTATTACAATGAATAGAAATTCAATATAAACAGAGCAAATAAAAACCCCAATTTACAACTCTAGTCGAACTAATCTCTCAGAATAATCGAACCAAGCTTTCGAAATAATTGCATAAACAGAGTAGATAATTAATATTTATTTTTCACTTCTAGTCAAAATTCTTTGCTTAAAACGAAAATAAAAACCCCAATTTTGTCTGAACGTTGCTCAGTTACTGTATGAACTAACGAATACTTTACTCCTAAAATTATACTCGTTTTACATCAATGCTTACCGAAATATGACCGAAAATGACAGATTTGGATTCATACCTTATTAATTTCGAGAATGAAAGAGACAACCGTATCGTAAGCAACAACCCTTTTCACTTCTTCGAAATCGATACCTGCAAATATGAACGGAGAATATCACATCTTGGAGTTCAATTTTGAACGACAATGGAAGATTTTGGAGAAGAAGATGACGACTGCTCACCTCGGAAAAGAATGCGATAATGGCGGTTGGAGCTTTTGGCCCTTTTCGCTTGTTTGGAAATTGAAAGGACGCTTAATGAGATTTGGAGAGAGAGTGGAGAATAAAAACCCAAATTTCCGCTTTTCTGAGATTGGAGAGAGAAAAAAGATTTGATCGTGTAGATTAAGGTGTATACAACTTATGTGGTCCTTTTTTTTTATTAAATCTAGACCATCGAAAAAACCTAATCTAAGGGCCCTCCTTCTTTCCCCGGTTTCTCTCTAAAGAGGTGTTTCTCTAGAACCCTTTACTATATATATATATATATATATGTTCTATAGTGAACAATCTCCTATAGAGAAAAAGAGAACAAATCTCATCCATTGGATGAGATTGGAATGGATGGTGGGATTTGTATCTACAATAGCAAAAATAGAAAAATAGGAAAAAACCAAAAATAGGAGAGATATTCTTCCCATGATTTACTCCATCCTAACTACCATAATTAAATTTTGGTTTTGATTTTGGAAAAATCCAATTATACCATAACCTCCATCATCCAACGTAGAAAAAAATCCTCTAAATCTCCATTGGAGAATTTCGGCAACCTATGTGGCGCAAGCCACCTGTGTCGACCGGCGACCGATCCCGCAAGCCACCGACGACCACCACCACGATAGATCGCGCAAGCCACTGGCGAGCCACCCAGCGTTAATCGCGGCTAGGGCGAACGGCGACCGGCAATAGATCCTCTACTCACCGGCAACCACCAGCGTGTTCTCACCAGCCACTAGTGTTCCGGCGACCGGCGATAGATTCCCTGCGCACCGGCGACCACCAGCGGTAAGCAATTCCGGCGAATTAATTCGAAAATATACATAAAACAATGCAATTCGTAACAACCAAACCCTACAGATTATCTGTATACATACACTGTAATATTGTATATAACGAATTGCTAAATGTATATACAAAATTGGTATGGCTGGATACTATTTGCAGTATTGTATGTACAATTAATGAAAACCTGTCTATTACATGTACAATTTGAATTATATATACATTCGATATTATCGTATATACATATAATTCACATTTAATATACAGGAGTTATTTGTAAACTATTTTTATAGTATACATGAGTATGTGGTCTATATACATGATTATTATACATGTATACATGGATTTGACATTAGTTTTTTATGCAGATATCTCAAGTAGAGCGGATTGTCAACATATTTTTGAATTCCATACTTCGAACATTGGGGTTTAAGCGATCGAAGATTGGTGGCAATATTGAACATTAGATCTTATGTTGTATATCTATACACCTTTTTTTTCATTATGTAATATATAAACTTTGGTTATACCGATACAAAATGACAATCATGTATATATAGCTGAATTCATGTATATACTCTCATTTACTTATGTATACACATTTAAATTCATGAATGCAATTCATAATTTCGCGTGAAAATACCAATACACTAGTATCATGAATATAAGAATCATGTTCTTGTATATACCTTTACGTACTTATGTACACATTCAAAATTGAATAGAATCAATAAAAGAGGATTGTATAATCATTATAATATCATGTATATAACAAATAAAATCATGTATATGAGCAATTGGTTTCGTATACAATTATGAATCATGTTATGAGCAACTGCATATAACAATTAAGAATCATGTATATAACCATTTGATTTCTTGTATACAATTCTGCGAGATTTAGTGTCGGATTTAAATTTAATTGTTAAATTCCTATAATTACGGGATTTTATAATTTTTTGAAATAAATATGGAAATTAATGTAATCAATGAGAGCAAATTCGAGATCTTAAAAAAATCCGAAAATTGGGTCAAATTCGATGGAAATTAATGTAATCATGAATATAACCACCTCCATAACCCACCTTCCTTTTGTGATTTTTCAATAAATCCGAAAATTCCTTTATTGTTCCTATAATTAAGGACATGATTTATTGTTTGAAATTTGGCCAAATTCGAGATTTAATCTAAGCCATCCAATCGAATCCCATCCAATGGCCTACAATTGCTCTCTTGTTCTCTCATATTTAATTGTTCTCTATTGAACCTCAATCTATATATATATATATAGCATTATATAAAAAATTAATAATATTTTTTGCAATAATTTTTTGTTGTTTCTTATTATTCTAAGAATGCGAGCTTGATAAATTATATTTTTTGATATAAAACATTTATTCGGAAAAAATTTAATGTCATTAATTACTAATCAGCAAACATCAAATAGTATAATATCATTCAATGTTCTATTAAAGAGTAATTAGCAAACATCAAATAGTAAAATATCATTCAATGTTCTATTAAAAAAAGAAAATAATTGATTAATATATTAAATAAAATCATATAAAATAATTAAGGCAAACACTTGTCTCCCAATTTTTACATAATAATAATTTCTTTTAAATTATGTTCATTTTAGCTACAAAAAACTACTTAAACTAAAAATACTCCTTATAATTTGTAATTGAATATAAAATACTTAACAAATATCTATTTTTTTTTCTTTCTCATTAGAAAAAATAGAAAATAATTATACGACGAGATACATATTAGTAACACTTTCATTCGTCAAAAATAAAAATAAAATAAGGAACACTTTCTTTATGATTATGCTATTTTCAATTACCAAAAAAAACTTACTAAATTAAAAACACAATTTTAGTTGTTTGTGATTAGAAAAAAAACAGAGAGGATTAATTGATGAGAATTGAGAAGCCTAAACACCTAGTTGTCAAAAAAAATTATCAAGAGGTGTTTAGGCTTCTCAATTCTGTAGCAGTGTACCAGTCCGCCAGTCCCCCCGATCAAAAGGTCTAGTTTAGGCTTCTGCTATAGCTACATTCTTGGTAGAAGAAGCCTAAAACTAGGCCTTTTGACTTTTAAAAATAAATTAGATTTTAATTTAAAAGGAAATCGTTCAACTTTTTTAACCAAACCCATCTTTTCGTATCGTTTAATTAAACGCATCTATCTTCTTCTTTCCCTTATCTCCATCTAGTAGCCATGGTAGTTTACCTACGACTGATAGAAAGCGGGGGATGACGGCTAAATTACCGCACCTCTCTTCAGCAATACTGGTGGCTCCTTGGGGGAAGGGGGCGGCAGCCGCCACAAGCCCCCCCCCCCCCCCCCCCCCCGGGGTCCGCCACTGCATAGTATGTGGTTTAGGGTGAATTGTCCATGCAATGTGGCACTTGTATATGTGAGATAAGCAAGTTCATCTTCTTCATAAGCTCTAAGCATGCACTCAAAACCCTTTCAAAATATAATTACAACGTACATACATAGATTGGGTATGATAGATAAGATACGTGGCCACAAATCAGATACCGGGCAGCTCACAACAATATCAGACACAAGAAACTTGCAACCATAGAAAAAGGTTATGTTTTGGTCTGAAGAGTTTGAAGTCGAGATAGCCACTGTATTCAGGACAAGTTTCTTCTTCATAGAATAGGTATGATAGATATATAAGATAAGTGGCCACATTGGACTATTTGGCTGCAAGTATTGTAGTTCCAACATTGGGAAGAAAGGGAATTTGAGGAAATGGCTAAACAGAAGAAGGGTGATCAAGTGAACCTAGTGTGAGAGATTCATGGCAAATGTGGATGAGGACTAAAGAGAAGTCAGAAATTTCATTCTAGAAAGCAGATGCTCAAGCAGCTCAAAGCCTTATATTAATAGTGTAGAGCCCAAGACTTTCGGCTAAGTTACGCCAGAGAATCATGCTATTGGCTACTGGCTCCTGACTGCTCACTAGGTGTCTTGTAGCACCAACGAGATCCCATGATTTTCGGGATTTGTTGTAACCTCTTTGACTAGATCGTGTTTAGCATTCCAAATGCCTATTTTCAAGGGGTTGTTACTTAATAACCTCCCAACGTAAAAGACCCATTTAAAGACTACTTTTTAGGGGAAGTTACTCATTATCTTCCATTTACTTTTATCTATAAAAAAAGTTATTTCATCCATGTAAAGGGGACACACGACTCACTCTCATCCATACATTGTAATCATCTTTGAATCTCATGTGTAATCAACTCTCGTAACTAATATTACTCAAAAGTCCTCCAGCATCTGAACGACCTACTGCGGGATCCTGGATCCTGGACGCCAGAGGCGGAGCGAGGGGGGCGGTCGCCCCCTCTCTCTTGCTCTGAATTTATGTAATATGTATTATAGTTACCAAAACTGAACAGTAAAATGCCTAGTCTAGGGGGAGTCTGGGAGATGCCCACACTCGTTTTAAACGGAACACCCGTGTTCGAGTCCTGCGACTGCGAGTTTCAATTATTTCCCCCTTCCCCACTTAATTCAATCGTTCATTTTCGTTTTTCTATTGATTTTATTTCAACCATAAAAAAGTCAAAGTAAATTAACGAGATCTTTATTATGGTGAGAATCTTGGACCTAGTGATCAATTTTTAAAAAGTCATTAATAATTTTGGTTTGTAATTTAAATATAATTAATGAGTATATATATTGCAAAGAAAAAATAATAAATTTACAAATGTAACTATTTGTTTGTTTGATAATTAATAATATATTCTTAATTATTTTTATATTTTTTTTCTATTATAATAGAGATGAAAATTTATTTATTTTTTACATATTTATTTTAATGTTTACTTAATTTATGTAAGTATATTTTTAATTACTACCCAACCATTATGGGATTGTTCGGATGCGCACATATTATTGATAATAATATATTATTTGGAGATTATTTTAAAAAAGAGATTTTGAAAATTCTGGAAAGTTATGAAGAGTGGCTAGAAGTACATAGCCGAATGCAGCTTTTACAAATTAATATATTATAATATATTATTTTACATCATGAGGTTGATTCGAACGGGCCCTATATATATTGACATCTATTTTAAATAAGTATTATTTAAATAATAATATGTTATATATTTATCGATCCTTGTAGCAGACTCCGCCCCCTCTTCCAATTTGTTCTGGCTCCGCCACTGGGGTTAGGGTTTGGCATGTGTGCACGCGCGGAGTGAGGAGCGGCGGTGGGACAGGGCGCGCCCGAAGGGGATTTAGGGTTAGCGGCGGGTGAGGACGCGCTAGAATTAGGGTTAGGGTTTTCGGGAATTTGAGGCGCGCGTGAGGGCACGTGTGGTCGAGAGAGGTGAGAGCAGGTTGGTCCGGATTGGAGGAGGGTAGGCCCGAAAATATGTGAGAGGAGTTAGTTGGGGAAGAATATTTGAAGGATTGGATAAGATATTTTGTGGAGATTGTGGGTTAGAATTAGAAGATTGGGTGGTTGAATTGGAAGAAACAGAATCTTGCTCTCCAAAATTAGAAGTGGAGAAAGATTGGACACTAGGGTTATGGGGGGAATGTGTGTCGGCTGGCTTTGTAAAGGGACGAAAAAATCGGCCCATTCATCACCAAGAGGGGCGGCATTAGGGTTAGAGTAGGAGGGCAATTTTGTGTATGGGAATTCAGTCTCAATAAACTGGACATGACGAGAAGTATAGATACGTCGGTAACCGGATCAAGGCATTGATACACACTCTGTGAAGAGGAATAGCCAATAAACACACACGGTATAGACTTGGGATCGAGTTTATGAGACGCATATGGCCTAAGCCATGGAAAACAAAGACAACCAAAACACTTGAATTTATTATAATTGGGAGGAGAACCGGTTAATTTTTGAAAAGGAGACAGAAAATTGAGAGTAGGAGTGGGAAGACGGTTGATGAGATAAACTGCTGTAAGTAGAGCATGAGGCCAATGATCTAGCGGAATGCCACCAAAAAACGTCATTAATGAGAGTCCAGTCTCAACAAAATGACGATGACGTCTTTTCGATAGACCGTGGTGTTCAGGAGTGTGTGGAGGGGAAGTCAGATGAGTGATTCCGGCCGCACCTAAAAAGGAACGAAGGGCAATATATTCCCCACCATTGTCGGAATAAAGGACCTTGATTTTATGATGGAAGAAATTTTCTACAAGAGACCGAAAAGTGATAAAGACACACTTTGTTTTAGATTTTCGTTTGAGAGGATAAAGCCAGATATACTTAGTATAATGATCCACAAAGATGACATAGTATTTGAACCCATCATACGATAGAACCGGAGAGGTCCAAACATCAGAATAGATGAATTCAAGAGGATACGTAGAGCAAATTGTAGAAGAAGCAAATGGAAGTTTGTGACTTTTATTAATATGACATGAAGTACAATCGGATTGAGAAAACAAAGAACTGTCTAAATTGAACGTATTATGAATAAACTGAAAAATAGATGAAGACGGATGTTGGGCCCTAAAATATTGGGCTAATTTATGAGGTGGGACCACGAAGATATGAAGAGATCGGAATGAATTAAAGACAATATTCACCATTAATGGAGCATTAAAATGCATGGAGGAAATCAAGGAGCGTATAAAGGAGCTGTTGGAACGCATTAACTACATGGCGAAAATCACGGACGCCTTAAATGCTAACGCGTTGATGATTTAGCAAAAGTGGTAAACTGGTCAAACTAGCCGTTGGAAGACATTAATAACAAGGAGAGATTCTCGGGATTGACTCATAAATGACCAAAATGTAAGCCTATAAAAGGGGAGGAAGAACATCAGCTAAAGGATCATCCTCTCGGACTCACTTTCACACGCTCTCTCCACAACAAAACAATTTACATACAATTGTATTTTTATTCTTTGATTATTCATCCACGATCTCAAAAGCTATTTTGCTCTTCATCTTCTCTTTGGCGTTCTCATCAATTGTTCTTCTACATCTGAATGAAATCATAGTGAAGTTTACCCTCGTTATTCTATATTTTTGCCTATTTATTTCGATATCTATTATTTTACCAATTAACGTGTCTACTACTTATTATTGGTATCTTGAATCATAAGGAGTAACTCGCAGCAGTGTAATTGCAATCTTATTTCACTATTCTGGACTCATATCTCTTTCTCTACTTGTTTACTAGTTCATTCGCTATTTCTCTTCGTGAATCTCTTATTATTTGCGAATTAACATGTTTAATCTGATTTTTTACTAGAGTTCCCTCATTATAGCAGATAACGCGTTTACGTGTTAAATCTGCCCAAAACAACGGATGCCCTAGTTTATGATGCCAGGAGGCGGACGGAAGCTGATGACGTGCAGAGAAGGTGACTATGGAGAGGATGTAGGCCAGACATAGACACCATCGATGCAAGGACCACTAAGAATGGTAGAACCCGTTTGGATATCCTTCACAAGAAAGCAGTTGTGTAAGGAAACCATAGCATAACGAGTTTCAGCAGTGAATTTAGAGACTGAAAGAAGATTTTTAGAAATTGATGGGACACATAAAGCATTGGAAAGACGAAATTGTTGAGAAGGAGAAGAAAGATTAAGAGTGCCAGAGTGCGTAATTTGCAAAACTTGACCATTACCGACATAGACTTCGTCAAGACCAGTATAAGGCTAATGGAGGGCTAGATTGGCAAGGTCGTTAGTAAGGTGGTTATTGGCTCCAGTGTCAACAAGCCAGTTGGAAGAACCAGAGGACGTGGAGGCCGTGTTAGCCAGAGGGGATGGTTGAGAGGGCGGAAAACGGTTGGAGGGCGGGAATTGGACTTGAGGATATTGTTGACGGAATTTAGGGCATTGAGATATCACATGACCAACTTCTTTACAGAATTGGCAGCGACCCAGAAAAGGCTTAGATAGGAGAGGAGGGTTTTGGTTCGAAGGGTTGTAGTTGGAGTTGTTGAAGTTGGTTGGCGGGCGAGGCGGGCGAGAAGAGGGCTGGGGATTAGGGTTTGGCGTGTAGGGTTGGTGCGGGTACGGGGTCGAATGTTGTGGCGGGAGGGGAGGTGGTGTCGAAGGCTGCCAGGGCAAGGAAGGATTGTTACCCTTTGAGCGATTTTTCGGTTGTTTTTGTACTGTAAGAGCCGTGACCGGAGCATTGGACGACGATTCCGCCTTGAGTTCAAGTTCTTTCAGAATGAGTTTCTCATGGAAATCCTCGAAAGATATACATGTATCCCTCATGTTAACTGCATCAATCACGGATTGGTATGAAGAATCCAATTCCTTCAAGATGAAGTCAATAAAATCCTCATGTGAAAGCGGAGCTTCCAGCGAAGTTAAGAGATCCGAAGCCGACTTCATGGCCTGCATATAATCAACTATGGAAGACGAGCCCTTTTTGATGGAGCGGAGCTTGTCTTTGACTTGCTTTTTGTGACCCCGGGAAGCCGTGCCATAAGTCCGTTTGAGAGTGTCCCAAACAGCTTGGCACGTTTTTGCCTGCGTGACCAACATGGACACCGTCGTGGACAGGGTGCCGAGAAGGGCTCTATAGAGGAGACGATCTTGGCGTTTCCAGGTTAAATAGGCGGGATTTGTGATGGTGGCGTTTTCTTAGGCAGCAATCTTCTCTTCAGGGATCGGATGGGGTCCATCCAAAAACTTGAAGAGATCATAGCCTTCCAGGGTTGCTTGAATTTGTGTTTTCCAGGAGAGAAAATTTGAAGGGGTAAGTTTTATGATGTTGGTGAAGTGAACAATAGTAAAGGGTTTGGTATGCTCATGAGGATTGGCAAGCGAAGTGGCAAAATCATGGGCCATGGTTGAATGAAGGGCTCATGTTGGTCGTGTGAGAGAGGAGAGAACCGAGGATCGTTTAGGCGGATGATACCATATAGAGGCTAGGTTTTGTATAAAGAGATGCTTAATATTATTGATGAATAGAAGAGAGTATTTATACTAGTACATAGCAAGGCAAGCATGAAACCCTAATACAAAATACTATCCAAAATATAAAAGATAGTATAATTAAATATAAGGAAATATAATATGCTTAAGATATATCAATACAATTCAGAAGGGCAGCCATAGAGAACTGTCACAATTTTATTGCTAGAATTCAAATAAAGACTGCCAGAATTGATGTCATCAACGATAGAGGCATTAGTATCACTTCTGCTGAACACAAATGACGGGCATAGGTTATTCCTGAAGTCGGCTATTGCAACTCTGATCTCGTTAATCTGTGGATTGGTTCCCATGACCTGAAGATCGTATGTCGAGTTTCAGATGATTGGAGTGTTGTTTACGCATTTGAGCTCGTACCCGGGTTCCCCATAGTACTTTTTCCTATTTATTCCCCAGAAGGGATACTTGAGATCTCCAAGGACATTTGGGCTGCCGCATTTGAAAGTTTGTATGCAATTAGAATAGTGTTGTTGTTCATCAAGAGAGAAGCAGATGAAGCAGGGGAAAGTGATGGAGATTGTGATGGAAAGGCCAATAAGGAGTTGATGAAATGATTTGTAAGGAGTTGAATCCATTTGAATCACCTTTTCACTAGCATAATAAATAAAATCAGAAGTGGAAAGTGGGCATAAAAAATTCAGAAAGTAAGCTATAAAGGAGAAAAAGACGCTAGTAGACTAGTTTCAAATATCAATTCCAAAAATATAACCTTATATTAGTATTTTTTCGAAAATAACCTATTACATAAAATTGGACAGAATTACCCCTATAATAACTAACATCCAATATACATATCTAACGAAAACCTCCATTTTCACGATTCTCTTTCCAGCCTACCATCCGCCACTCCTCAATCTTGCCGGAAACTACCATCCTCCACCACCGTGCCGGCATCCAGTCCTGTACGATCCTCCACCACTCCGGCGGCCAGCCCCGTGCAATCCTCCACCTCGTCGCCGTACAGCCCCGGCCTGTACGTTAACGCATTTAAAAGAGCCAGAGTCGGTTATCGTACTGTGCAATTGGGTTTTTAAGTCAACAATTTCAATTTGTTAATTAGCAAGTTTTGTAGATCTTGCTGGTTTGTTTAGTTTATCAATGCAAATGCTAATTGTTCTGTTTGGTGGTAATTGTTACATTAACTTTTATAGTGTAATTGTTACATTAATTTATTATAGTGTGATTTTGTGACATAAATTAATGTAAAATAATTCTTATAGGTTAAATATTGTTACATAGAAGTTGTTACATAAATTTTATGTAGATAATTTTATATAATTAATTAGTGTAAGGCAATTTTGTTACATTAATTAAAATAGAATAACTCTTGTAGGTTAAATATTATTACATAAATTGTAGGGTAGGTAGGTAATTTTGTGTAAATTAATAATTTCTGTAATTTAATTTTGTTACACTAATTAGATTAAAAAAATTAATCTAAAAGAATTTATGTAACAAAAAAATCTACATGATTTCGTGTAACAAAATACATGATTTAGATTACGTAAAACGGTTTTTCTATCCTATGCCTTTAGGGTAAGAGTACTAGTTATAGAAACTAAAACCCTACATGAAAATTAATAAACCCTAAGAAAATAATCAAAATAATTCCAAATAATAAAATTCAACAAATAATTTCCATTTTAAGTCTTTTAACCTATGCCCTTGGGGCATAGGATAGAAAAATCGTACATAAAATTAGCCTAAACGAATTATGTAACAAAATATGCCAACATGATTTCGTATACCAAAATACATAAATTAGATTACACAAATTAACCTAAACGAATTTATGTAACAAAAAAACCTACATGATTTCGTGTAGCAAAATACATGAATTAGATTACACAAAATTAACCTAAACGAATTTATGTAACAAAAAAACCTACATGGTTTCGTGTAACAAAATACATGAATTAGATTACATAAAATATGGTTGTTAAATAAAATCAAGATAGTTACACTAATTAGTTTATTTACACTAATAATTAGTATCAATAATTTGGTTATATAATTTTGCTACATTAATTTAGGATTAGTGTATTTGTCTACATTAACTCTTTGTTACATAAATTTTGTTACACTAATTAGTTTATTTACACTAATGTAATTTGTTAGATAAATTTAGAATTAGTGTATTAGTCTACATGAATTTTTTGTTACACTAATTAGTTTATTTACACTAATTTTGTTACATAAATTTAGAATTATTGTATTAGTCTACATGATTTTTTTTGTTACACTAATTAGTATATTTACACTAATTTTGTTACATAAATTTGGAATTACTGTATTAGTGTACATGAATTTTTTTGTTACACTAATTTTGTTACATAAATTTAGAATTAGTGTATTAGCAGCCTACATGAATTTTTTGTTAGATAAATTTTGTTACAATAATTTGTTTATTCACACGTACTAATTTTGTTAGATAACTTGCATAAGATTGAATCCCATACTCTTAGAGAAAAACGAGTGTTAATTTAATATTATTCTTACATTAATTTTATATACACATGAATTTTAATATAAAATCCTACGTGATCAACAAGTCGAAAGGATAATTATAGATGATTAAAAACAACTACACTAAATACCGGCCAATACATCATACATGACTCTTATGTACATGTTTTTCATGTAAACAGATTCTATGTATTTCATGTAAACAGATTCTACTTTATAATTCAAGTTCGTACAATTATTGAGATAAAATTTATGTTTATATTAAATTTGTACACTAACCGTTTTTTAAGTTTTTAATAACCAAGAGTCACGTTCGGATGGATACTATTGCTACAGTGAAAACTGTGAGCAATTTTGGAGCATCCGATCATCAACATGAACGGCCCAGATTATAACGTTATTTTTCAATAAAAAAGAAAAGAAATGGGGGCTGATTATTTTTAGATGGCATGAAAGGTAATTATAGTGTAATTTCACGCGTGGGACAAAAATACCCTCAACCTAAAAATCTGACCTAAACGCCTCTCTCTCTCTCGCTTTACTCAAATCTGATTTTCTCCATAACCAAAACCTCTTCAGATGAGAAAGTGTTCTAGATCCAACACCAAAACGACACTATTAATTCGAAATTTCATCTTCTAGCTTACATAAAGTCATCAATTTTGCTTCATAAATTGGATTTCAATTCATAGAATCCATGGAGAAACCACCACAAAAAAGGTATGTATAAATAAATTTTCTAGGGTTTGATTTCGATTTTTGAGGGTTCTAAGATTTGTTTTTGTGTATTAGAAATGTTTATTGATCTTTAATGGGTGTTTATGGTTGATTTGATGGGTTTTTGTATTTTATTGTGTTTATTATTTAGGCTCGAAATTTCTCGATCGGGTTCGCGTTCTCTGATTTTATGGTTCGGAATATTTAATTTATAGATTCAAAATATTGAGTATGAATGTTCATAGTCAAACAGAACTTGCCTTGTTGTGATAGGGGTAGTTGCATTCATTCTCACCATGGAATTTCATGATTTGTTACTTATTTGCGTCAATTTTGGTTTTTAATGGGAGAGTGAGCCCGAAAACCATGAAACATGACCCTTATTTTCTTCAATGTTGATTTGGAGGGGGCAAGGCATTTGCACATCTTTCTTCCTTTTTTTTTTTGAAAAACATTGGCACTTAATTGACAATTACTTGTAGAAATCTATATAGTTAATACTTTCCAAGTAGTAGTATTGGAGAATATTAAATTGATTATATGTTGCCACTGTTGAAGTTGTCTAATATAGTCTTCTTGGGAGAAATCCCAATGTAATTTAGTCTATATCTTGTTGAATCAGTGGGAAATGTGCATTTGACACTTGAGAAATAGTATATTCGGTAGCCTATTAGTTCAAATGGTAGAGCAATGTGCATATGCACATAGATGTGGGTTCAAATCCCACATAGGCTAATTCTTAATACGATCGTGTCTTTTTGCTCGTATTGGTTGTTCTTTTGGTTCATGACTTTTTAAGGTAAGGTTCATAATATTTCTTCTTATGGTTCATAAATTTTGTTCAATATTTTTTGTTATAACAATTGTTCTTTTGGTTCATGTTTGAATAACCTTAGGTTCATCAAAGTTCATCTTATGGTTCATGTCTTTAATTTCATGCTAGTTATTATTTTCTTTCATGATTTTTGGTTCATGATACTTGTTCTTTCAGTTCATGTTTTTGTAAGCTAGGTTCATAGTAATTCTTATGGTTCATGACTTTTGATTCTTAGTAGTTTATCATATATTTGACGTCATTTGGTAGCCTATTAGCTCAAATGGTAGAGCAACGTGCATGTGCACATAGATGTGGGTTCAAATCCCACATAGGCTAACTCTTCGTACGGTTTATGTCTTTTGGTTGATGGTAGTTCTTTTTTGGTCCATGTTTTTATATGCTTAGGTTCATGATAGTTTATCGTATAACTCATGTCTTTTAAGTCATATTCTAATTGTTATTTTGATTCACATCTTTTGGTTCATGATATTTGTTCATTTGGTTCATATTTTTATAAAATCAAGTTCATATATAATATATAATCTCACAATCCATGACATTAAGTTCATAAAAGTTGGTCTATTGGTTCATGTTCTTACATGTTTAGGTTTCTAACAATTGTCAATAAGGTTCATTTAATATAATTCATAATACTTGTTAATTTGTGTCAGGTATTCATAGATGGTATTCTGCTGGTTCATGTCTTTATACAGTTAAGTTCATCACAATTGTCAATAAAGTTCATTAAATCTAATTCATAATACTTATTGTTTTTATCACATAATCTAGTACATACATCGTATTTTGTGGGTTCATGTCTTTATACGATTAGGTTCATAACAATTATCAATAAAGTTCACGGAATTTAATTCATAATACTTCGTACGTGTGTCATGTATTCTTGTTCACAAATGGTATGAGTTTAAAATTTGGTATGCTAGGTTCATTATTTATGAAAAAATAGGAAAAAAATGATCTATACTCTAAGTTGAACATTTGGGCATTTTGTCGAACACATGGTGGGCGGTTAGATGTGCATTGGTCATCAACCTTTGTTTTCAATCAAAAACTTGAAATTGTAAAGCAAAAACAGTCACAATCTTCATAGGTTTGATTCTAATCAACAAAATCAGTCCAAAACACACAAAAACATGTAATCGAAGTACCAAGCTCCAATATTTGAAAAAAAACCCCAAATGTGAACTTGAAACCATAGAAAAGAGATCTATAGCAAAATCAATGAAGAGAGAACATAAATTTGGGTCGAAATCAACAAAAAAAGGTGAACCAAATTAGAAGAAGCAAAGATGCAACAAGAATTGAAAAGATACGTTCGAAATAGGCGAATGAAACCCCAAGTTGAATAGGAAGAAGAAGAACTTGTACAGGCTGCATCTTGTGTTTTAATTTAATGGGTGAAAGACGAAAATGCCCCTCCGTGTATATAAAATCACTTAACGCGTATATACATCTGAGCCATTAAAATACATTGATTGAACGGCTCACACATGCTCGCATAAAGCACTGCACCTGATCGTGATTCTAGTAACCAAATCAATTTCAATAAGGAGTAACAAGTTTGTATAACCGTGAATTTAGTGGAACCACCGATTTTACGGAAACAAGCAGGAAAGAGAGTATGTACTTATCTATTAGAATTACTAGGTTTTTCTATTAATTAGTATTTAGGGGTAGTTTAGTATTTTAAAATAAAAAGTGTAGTTTTAGAAAGAATATAAGGGTGGGGCATATTGTTGGAATAAATAATTAAAAGTAGGCTTATTATGGTATTCTTGTCTATATATAAAGGGCCCAGTTTGGAGTTAGAAAAGTAGTATTTTCAAATTGGACTCTTCATAAGTGTGTTTTTTTTTTTGGTAAAGCTTCATAACGTGTGTTTAATACAATGTCACTTGTCAGTTGTCACAAGTCAAGTCTCTGTTCTCCCTCGTAGAAAAGGTCTCCTAATGTAATTACCATGGCGTTCAGATTCTAAAAATAATTGATATGAATTAAAACCATCACTTATTCACTTATAAAAGGTTTACGTTATAAAAAATGATGGGGCTGACATCGAGATGAATTTCCAGAATCGAATAAGTGTTTCTAACTGCTAATTTTACTAATTGACTGAAAACGTGTATTGTGAATCACACAAATCTGTCACTACTATTCTTTCCTTTTTGCAATTTCCTAACAAATCAAGATATCTCACCAAATATTTACAATTTCCTAGAAACTAAGATATTATAATTATTTTTTCCTTTTTGCTTTGGACCAACTACCACCATTCTTCCCTTCTTCCAACGAGATCCAAAATGAATTAAAAACTAAAAGAGATCCAAAGTGGAAATAGAATGCTCCAAACTCACAAACAAGAACAATAAACCCTAGGTATTTTTCTAATAATGCATAATTATCTCCAAAAATTGTCTAAAAAATATTTATAATACAAGGCTAAAAATATTCTAAAATACATCATAAAAGATACCCCGGCCATGACGCAAGAAAATCTGATTCGGTCCCTCCATAGAATGTCACGACCGTGATCGGCTGCCACGCCACTGTCACAACCGTGACCACGTTAGTCACGACCATGACCAACACTTGGTCAAATTCTGGCTTCTTGGCTGGTCGTGATGGTGCCTCGACCCTTGTCACTAGCACCCATTTAGCCTCATATTATATCTTTGTCTTGTGAACATCCTTGAAGGCTCGTTTCTCCTCTCCTTGACAATAAGAGGTTGTGGGCCTTGTGGCGGAAGTATCAAGACTATGGCGGATGAATGGAGAATCGGAGAAGAAGATACATGTATCTCCTAAAATCTATAATTACATATTATAGTTGTATTTTTTTGAGCCACCATATTGATTTTGGTCCCGTTTTATTTATAAAAAATTAATTTTTATTTATATTAATTTAGCTTTTCCAAATAAATTTCTTTCTATCTATTTATGTGGAAAAAATTTAAATTCGAATTTTAATTAAAAATAATGAAAAACTATTGTATCTTTATCTTTTTATCTAATCTATCTATCTATAACCATATATTAAAGTTGTACCTTTTCGAGCCACCACGTTGACTCTAGCCCCACCTTATATTTAAAAATTAATTTTTATCCATATTAATTTATCCTTTTCAATTAAATTCTTTTCTATCTATTTATGCGAAAAGTAATTTTTAAATTTAAAATTTAATTAAAATTGACAAAAATTATTCTAACTTTATACTTATCTATTTATGTAAAAGATTTATCTTAAATCAAATCTATAACTAGATTTGAGATCTAATGAGAACAATTTTTATAGTGTAAAATGAGAACAAATATGGGCCCTTGGATTAGAGAAATCAAGGGTGTAGATAAAATACACTCCCTTAAGGGGTTTTTTAAATGAGAAGGGTAAAATCGTCATTTGTCCCATAAAAATAGAATTTCTCCTTCTTTCTTCATCCTTCCTCCTCCCTCCTTCCAACGTCCCCTCACTCCCCCGTTTTCAATTTGATTTTCTTCTTTCTCCTCTCCATTTGCATGTTTTAATTGAATGTAGTGATCATTTTCGACCACATTTGAGTTATTTTCTTCATGAATCTAGATATTTTTTGTGTTTAATAGAGTTTAAATGTCCAATTTGGGAGTTTTTTGAATTGGTGGTTTTCAATTTAGGGTTTTTTTTTTGATTTGGGGCTTGTTTTACCATGAATTGTACAAATTAGATAACTTTATTGTGTTATTTAATTGATTATCTTGTCATTCTACTAATTTTGTTTGTGATTTCACCAATGTTAGAATCCAAGTCGAGTTTGATTATACGGGTTTCGTATGAACTGTCACTTGTATTTCCATGAACTGTCACTTGTATTTTCATGAACCACAAAATAAGATACAATTTTAGTTTTCTTTTCTTGGTTTTGTTAATTTGAGTTGTATGAATTTGTGCATATTTTTGTGTTTTTATATATGTTTTCATTTATTTGAAACTTTAATATTTTGTGATATGATGCAATAAAGGAAAACCTTCTTGTTCTTACTTATTTAGGTTTTTTTGGTTGAATTTATGAGTGCACACCAAGTGTTTGATAAATTATTAGTTTCAATTGAAGATATTATAGAATTAGATTTGTTGATTTTACTCAAACCTATGAAGGTTATGTATGTTTTGCATTACAAATTTTATTTTTTTATTGAAAATAAAGGCTAATGGTAAATGGTAATCTAATAGGCCACCATGTGTTTGATAAAATGCCTAAATCGTCAACTTAGTGTTTTAGAGCGATTTTTTTATCAATCGTTGTTATTACTATTTTTATTCAAATTGTTTTATTTCCGTGTTTGTCTTTAAAAAGTCGTGAATTTGAACTCGTATCTTCATTATTTAGTGTTGGGAATTTATGAACCATAAGGACAAAAATTATGAACCTATCACTTCAAAATTATGAACCCACACGATACCATTTATGAACTAGAACACATCACACAAATAATTAAATAACAAATAATGTGAATTAAATTCATGAACATTATTGACAATTGTTATACTCCTAATTATATGAAGCAATAAACACATACAATACCATTTGTGAACTAGAATACATGATAAAAATATCAAATATAAATATGATGAATAAAATTATATGAACCCGATCATATAAAGACATGAAACAACAAAATACCTTTTATTAACTGTATTTTGACACAAAAATAACAAATCTTGTGAATTAAATTTCATGAACTTTTATTTTTTTTTTATTTTTTTTTTTTTTTTGGTGGGCTGGGCCCTCGCCCAGTTCGACACTTTGTGCCTACGTCTGGACCGGAGTGTGGTTGGACCCCGTAAGGGGTGTTGCTCCTCCCAAGCCTCTCTGCTGCATCCACACCGCCAGAGAGTCTCGAACTCGAGACCTCTGGACAAATGCTTAAGCGACCTAGCGCCAATTACCACTATATACATGCTTAAGAGAGTCTCTGCTGCATCCACACCGCCAGTTCGACACTTTCATGAACTTTTATGACAATGGTTATGAACCTAACCATATACATACATGAACCACAAAATACTACAAGTGAAATAAGATAAATTGTATTATGAATTAAATTTCGTGAACCTTATAGACAATTGTTATGAACTTAACCCCTTAAAATCATGAACCAATAAATCAACTTTTATAAATTAAAAAGAATGAATCGTAACACAATATATTATGAACCTATGCTTATAAAAACATTAACCAAAAGAGCAAATGTCATGAACTAAAATTACAACTAGTATGACTTAAAAGACATGAACTGTAAGATGAACTATTATGAACCCGAACTTACAAAATCATGAACCGAAAGAAGAGTTATAATGAACCAAAATATATAAAGCGTTAAATAAGTTTATAAAACATGAATATAGGCTACAAAAATTTAATAGCTCTCGATTAAGCACTGGAAAGCAAGATTAGATACATAAAAGAGGTAAGTTTTACTATTGTGGGTCCAAAAAAGAACATACAGATTTTGCATTAGTAAAGTGCATTAGTAAATTAATGATTTCCATAATAATATGGACCTGGCAAGCAATTTCTATAATTATTTCAAGAGGAATTACAAAAGCCGATTGTGCAGAGTGGTGCCTCTTGAACAGTCCACATATTACCTTTTATAATGTTAATTAACTACAAGCAAATGCCATTGTATTGCTAAGAGTCATCACAGTCACGTATGTTTAACAAACAAGATATCAAATTCAGTTGTCACAGACATTTGCACATGAGGCTATCAATATGAAAAATTGTATCCTTCTTCGTTATGTATCAAACGATTCAAGAAGGAATTGGAGAGAAGAAACTTGCAGGCTGAGCGTTCGTAGTATCCAAATCTTTGGGAAAGAAAAAATGCAGATAATTGATGCTAATACCAAATTTCTCAAATTTAAGGCATTGGGTAAGATTATAAAAGGGTGGGTTTCAAATCAAGAAAATAGATAGTAGCACTATATATTACAATGGTCGATAAATTACCTTGACAGTGCTAATTGGATATCGCTCAATGTTCTTTGACCTAAATCTTCGATATCCTTTAACCTTATTTTCACCGTGGGAGGCACAAAATTGACGACTAACGATATCGCCGGCGGGGGAGAAATTGACATGCGTCCGTAAGGCAATTATCTGGTGACTTGGCTTTCCTCCGCTTGAACGGACTCCACATTACTAACCTTCTTCTTCACTTTCCCCTTCTTCTCCGCCTCCCTCTTCTTAATCTTCTTTTCAATCTCCCTCTTGACGAAAACCCTTAACAACTCCTAAGCCTTGTTCTTGGTCTTCTTCTCGGCAAGATCGTCAGTGTCGGAGTCATCAGAAGGACGAGAACACTTCCTCTTCTTGGACTTGTTGAGATGCTCCCGATCCTTAACCCTAATTTCGCCATTATCAGCGTCGTTAATGGCGGAAGGAGAAGAATGGGGACTTTTCTCATAGTTTTAGAGTTGATTTGGGCTTCTGCATTCGAGATGGATGGTTGGGGTATTTTTGCCCTTACATTAAAATTTTATCAAAATTACAATTAATGCCACTGCTCCAGTGCTCCCTATTATCTTATTTTCCCCCAAACCAATATGTTTTAATCTCCACCATCTATTTTTCTAATCCAATGACTTATATATCTTCTCATTTTACACTATAAGCCAATATATCATTAGAACCCTACTCTCTATAACTATATATTAAAACTATACCTTTTTGAGTCATCAAAACGATTTTGACCCCACTTCTTTCTAATGAAATCCGTTTTAACTATTTAAATTTATCTCTAACATCAAGAAAATATCTATTTAGTATAACAATATGTTTTGAAAGCTTCCTTATACAAACATTTAAAATTAAAGATAAATTATTTTAAATATTTTAAAATAAATATAAATTTTTTAGCATATATCTTTTGACGAATTTATTTATACATATATATTGATTTTCTTTTATAATTAAAAATTAATAATAAATTCATATCCATACTACTATAAAATTTTGGAAAGGGAGCACTATCCGACCGTTCAAATTCATTGCAAAAATACAACGGTCATTACATATTCACCGTTCAAAATGATTACAATATCTAATAACGGGCTTAACTGACCATCCAATTTTAAACCCGCATCTAATTTAGCCGTTTGATCTAGGCCGGCGATTATTTGGGCCAATTGGCCCAATTCCGTTCTTATCTCTCCAGCCCTTCCCCTCTTCCATCTTCTGCTTTGCTCTGCTCTGATTGTGAAGGACATGGAGTGATTGAAGAGAGCGAAACGAAAAAGTGGCCGGTCACGATGGGGTTAAGGGTGGCGGCAAAGGCAAAGTGGTTGGTGGCCGATGAGGAATTCTCTTTCCTTTGTCTCTCACACCACCTCTTTGGTTGGGGACGAGACGTGGTCAACTATGATGTCTTCCAGATTCTAAAATTGGGTAGATTTCAAAGACTCTCAACTAGAATCGGGTTCCAAATTGGTGGCCAACCTGGAATTCAGTCAGGTAATTTTAATTTGATTTATATATGGTGATTTTCTAGGTGTAAGAGTTCATTTTTGGAAATCATGCTGGGAGTTGTGCTTGTTGATTTGGGAGTTTGTGGCTACTTTGAAATTTGAATCTGTTTTTGCTACTAGGGTTTAAATTTGGCCTCTTTTAATTGTTGATTTGAAGGAAAGAGTATTTATTTTCTTCTCCTTAACATAGAATAGTGACACCTTGAGATGCTCTCTCGCCTCACGCTGGTGGCGCTCACACCCATCGCCGATCACCGATCGCCCTGCCTTCATCTCCATCACCTCTTGCCCTCTCGCTCGACGCTCGCCCTCTCGTGCCAACTTTGGAAAATTGCACATATGGCACTGTTATCACCAGATTCACCGCTTGTTGAAGTTCAAACGTCCCCTGGTATAAAACCATCTCTCGATTCTCATTTTTTGTCTTGAATTATAGAATTGCATGACTTCTTAATTCTTGTTCTTAATTGTTTACTTTTATGCCCTCTATTGTGTGCTTTGTTGTTTCGTTTCTTTAATTTGAGTTGATTTGATTTATGACCCATGCCACTTGGATTTGGATTAAAAAAATTCCTCTTCGCTTTAGATATGCATAGTGTATTTTGTGATTTTCTCTTGCATTATCAAGGGTTCACAAGAGGCTTTAGAATTGTGATTGTCAAGGGTTCACTCGTGATAATACGCTATAATTCAAAGAGATCCAAACTACAGTCTTTTAGGTTATTTGTAAAACATTATTGCTATGAAACATAAAATAGCGGTCTTAATTTCCATGACTGTCATGGTTGCTACAAGGCTGGTTTTATTGTGTAGTAGCCCTTTGGAAATACCTTCATTTGGAGAGCTCCATGCCTATTTGTTTTGCCATCAATTACTATAATTGGGAGAGAGGTTCTTTGTTTGTTCCTACTATAAACTATCTCATCTTCTGCACTCTCATTAGCTTTTCTTTGGCCTTTTTATTTCACTCATATATTTTTTCTAATAAAATAAACCATTGATATAGGCTGAGAAGATAGTAATACATGTAAGCTAATTATCATCGTGACATTTCCTTTTTCCTTTGAAAGTGCCTACCTTTCACTCCTTATATACCCCCTTTGTTCTCACCTACTTCCATATAGTTGTTCGATTCATTTGGGTGAGATGTTGGGAAAAATAATCTTGCCTTCTTTTTCTCTTACTCTAGAATATGGATACATTTATTATTGATTTTGAATAGCATCCTCTGATGGCCTGAGTTTTCATCTTCCTTGCAGATTACTATGTCGTGCTAACCATCCTGCTTGCTTGTAGAGACGTACGGTTAGTACATTGTACACCTTCATGACTTTTTAGTTTCATTAACTTCGACACTACTTTTGAGTTTATCTTAGATTATTAAAATTTAGGCTTCAACTTTCAGAATCCCCTGAAACTAAGGCATGGGCAACCAAGTGCTCTTTTTTTTAAAGCTTGATGTTTCATGCCTCATTCATATTTGTTTGTTGTGTCTATATATAATGCTGAGGACCTTTCTATTCCATAAATTTACTCTTCTAACATTTATTGTACTTCTGGTATATAGTTGAGAAGACAATTAATGTGAAAGCAAACACTTGTTCTTGCCTTTCTCCTCGATCAGAATCTTTGGGTTTGATATTTATTGTTTTTTTCAATAATTTATTGTTGTTGAAATATTTCATAAGATTTTGAAATAACTCAGAAATTGGCTTCTTTTTGTGTTTGAATATATGCTTGGATTTGAGGAAGGTGTAATGGATGAAGTACACAGAACTCATGAAGTCATTAAGTGAGTGATCAGCTAGCTTTTAATTTTATTCTATTTTAGTTGAATTTGCATTCTATTTCAGATATAGATCTACATGTGGTAGAACATTAGGAGGTTGGAATGATAGCCTGGAATAGTTTCACTTTGTAGCCAGGGTAGTAATTGTTTTTGTTGTGTTCTTATTGGATCTTTTGTTAGCTTATTGGATAAGTCGGTTACCATGCTTGAGATGGATTTGTTTGTAAGTAGAGGTTCGTTAGAGAGTAGGAGTTCTCTTGAAGCCCCACCTGAATCTTCCATTACCTCTGAAGTTGGGCAAAGCCTAGAAAAAGGATGCTAAATTGCTAATGGTGGTTGGAATTAATATTGTATTAGGGATGAACTTCAAAGCTAAAGTACTTACCGAATGCCTTTTGTAGTGAGACTAGGACTACAAATTTTCTTATGTCTTCTCGTTGCAAAATTATTAATCTGATGTTGAATTCTCTTAAATTGTGCAATTCAGTGTTCAAGGTGAGTACTAGAGGATGGACTTATACCTTTTGGCTAAGCTCAATTAGAGTAGGGACGTATTTTTTTATTTATTTTTCCCTGATGGAGTGGTGCAAGGATCATGTTCTTGAAGCATTTAACTCTTTCGAAGTATAAATAGCTGCTCACATGTGAGTCCTAAGTGATAAATTACTATTCAGATTGGTTTGAAATAGCTTCATTATTTTTTTTTCCTTTTGTCAAATAAGCAATTGCTTTGCTGGATTTGGTTCTGCTGTGATTTTGAATCTTATTGCTTGACATCGTTTTAAATGTCCACATTATCAACTTCATCTTCACATTGACAAATACTATTAAGAGATCAGATGTATGTGTTCAATAACAGAATAGTTATAGTTTTGTGTTTCGTTTCCTAGGACTTGAAATATCGCTTGCTTATAAGGTTATGGTGTGTTCATTTTGCTGCTGCAAGAAGTATTAAAAAAACTTTATTGATCATGTTAAACACTAGAAAACACAAGACCTTAGGTTTTTAAGTAACCTTTCACTTGCTTGCACTAATTTTTTTAAATTACTTTGGTTGACGTACATGTAATCCACTTTCGACGTCAAGCATACTAAAGCTGGGAATATTATTGTTACTGTTGGGCATGAAGGAATGAAATTTTGGGATTCGAGGCAGGTATGATGGATGTATGCTTTATAGCTTTTGGTGGTGTTATGGATGTACTTGCATGTCTGAAGGACTACTATCTAAGGAAGTGAGATGATATGCAAGCTGGTTACTATGTACAAACATGATTACACTTCTATATCATCTGAATATCAACTTCGGTTTAGAGTGTTTTTGTATACATAATTTCTTACCTTGCTTGATGCCTTGATTTTAGCTGAGTTATAAATATAAATAGTCAATCAATGTTGTTCACTATACTCTGTTTGGTTAGGTTGTTTTGCATCTCATAATTACACTTGGTGTATGAATTTCTTATTTGTGATTCTCTAATTCATTTCAAATTGGAATGAAGTAAAAAAGTTTCTCTTTACCCTAAAACCATGTTCTGCATTTAAGCTAAATAATTATTATAAACAAATCTACATATTCAATTTCTTTAAACTATACGCAGGCATTCCGCCCCTAATGCCAGAAATGATCTTAACCTCAATGGTGTGTGTTATGGTGTTTAATTTTAAAGTTATTAAAAATAGATGATAAAATATTTAATAGATATATTGAAATATTTGATAATCTCTAAATTTACGTACATGGAAAGTAATAAAATATGAATAATATTATATTTAATCTTATCTATTAATTACTTTATCGAACCACAAAATGAGCTTGGTCTCATCTTAAATTAAATTAAATAAAAATTAAAAATTTCATATAATTAAATTATCTTTATCTTTCATATTTTATTATATCTTATTTATTAAGTTAACTATTATTTCTTAAATTCTTATTTCTTCCATATTTGAATACATATATTTTAATTCATATTTTATCTTCTTTTTTTAATTACATATCTATGAAATATCATCAAGAAAAAAGAGAAATATAATTATTTTATCTTCTCAACATTAAATTTAACCATTTATATTGATTAAAAAAAGTATACATTCTACACATAATAAAATTGCTTATATTAAAGTTTATATTATATTTTTATTTATGAATATCCTATTTATAATATCTATAAAATACCGAATCGTAGTCGTACCCTGTACGACGGGTACAACTAGTAATGATAAATCCCAATTACCAAAAATAATGTCCATCCCATTCCTATAAGAACGCACAAATATAATTATCTAATCTAACGACTACGATTTGTTGATATTGTTGCACACTTAAGAAGTATTTCACATGAATCTATTCCCTAAGGGCATAGAATAAAATCTTGTTTTAGAAAGATTTGTTATTTTTATTTATTTAGGAATTTAAAACTTTTTTATGACGGGTTCATGAATTTACTTATAGAATTTTAGTTTCTAAAATCGGAAAACTTATCTTATGCCCTTAGGGCATAGATTAGAAAGACCGATATGACACTACAAAAAAAGGCGAATTTAGCGACCATATTTCTGGTCGCTAAATGCAAAATATGGTCGCTAAATGGTCGGTGGCTAACCACTTGGCGACCATATGGTCGCCAAAAATAGTGACCACAACGACCATATGGTCGTTGAATTTAGCCACCATGTGGTCGCTATTTAGCGACGATGGTCGCCCATGGTCGCCACATTATTGGCGACCATCTTGCGACCACATCGATCAAGTGGTCGCCAGTATTAGCGACCATATGGTCGCTAATAGTGGTCAAAAGATGGCGACCATTCGCGAGCATATGGTCGCTAAAAGCACAAAAAACGCACAATCCTAGCCTTTCTCTGGTTTCAAAACGCACGATCGTGCGCCTATGACTGCACGATCATGTTGTAAATTAGCGACCACTTGGTCGCCAATGTATTTGTTTTTAAAAAAAAATAATTACGAATTAATATAAATAAAAAATATTTAATAATTAATAATTCATTAATTAACATAAATTCATTAATTTACATAAATTTAAATAATTTAAATACATAAATTAATTAATTTTCATAAATTTAAACAATTTAAAATAATTAATAATATAATAAAACTACGCTAATCTAGTCAGCTTCGTCGGAGCCGTCCGCCTCGTCGGAGCCGTCGGGACCGGGCTGGCGGAACCCACTCATATGCGGGTCCTGTCTTCGCATCTGGTGAATCCACGCCTCTGTAATATCCGCTCTTTTTAACAAAGAGATATTACTATAATTCGTTCGAGTTAATAATAAGTGAAGAGTTACACTTAAATTAATTCCGTTATAAATGAATTAAAAACTTGCAAAAATAAAATTTATTCTTATGAATAAATTATTGCAAGTTAAATTGTATTTAACAGAAAAATTTAAGTTACATGTGTAAAATAAATTGGATTTCTTTGGAGGAAGTCTTAAGGCAAAAAGGAAAAGAAAGAGAGGGAAAAATAAAGCATAGAGGTGAGTTTTGAACTCAAAACCTCTTATGGAACATTATTTGTTTATATTACGTTTTTCGCCCAAGTTTTTCCTTTCTTCCTTTCTTGCCCTTCTTCCCTACCTTGTGTGTGAACGGTTCAGGCCCGAGCCCCAATGGCTGCGCCGCCGGCGTCACCCTTCGCTCACCTTCATGGCATCATCCTTTGGTCACCACCCGCCACTTATCAAGGCTAGTTAGTATAGCCTCGTCGAGTCATCACCTTTGCTCGCCATCTCTGACTTCTCCTCTGCTTTTCGGCGGATGCTGACACGACAAACACGAGCCATGTGGATGGCTTCTCGGATTGTTAAAGGGAAGGAGATGAAGAAGCATATAGAAGAGGTTGCTTTGGGTTATATATATGAGAAGGCTGGTCGAATGAGGAAGAAGAAACCCGAAACTCTTTCTCGGTTTTGACCTAAAATACCCAAAACTTTAAAATTCGATTGTGGGTTGGTTTCTTAACCAAAAATCGTGATTCAAGTCTCTAAATGTCGAGGATTAAGTTCTCTACAATATCCCTCAATCAATTTGGAAGAAACCATTCAGAAATTGAGCCAAATCGACAATTTCATGCACGAACTGAGATCTGCCCAGAATTTTCAGAAGTTGGTGACGAAGGATTTTCGTGGGCTTCGTTCTCCATCGTCAAACAACTATTTCCGGTGCGGTTGCCAACAGTTGGAAGGCGGGAAGGTGCTCTCTCAACTGTAGCAAATAGTCGCGCCACCCCGTCCCTGGTGTCTCCGGTGGAAGCCGATGTACAGGCCTTCGTGACCAACGCGGTTGCTGGTTTCTTTGCCCGGAAAATTCAGCAGCGACGAGTTAAGTTTGTGGGCTTCGTGGTAGACCTTCCGGCCACCAAATCTGTCGGAAACTGCCGACAATACGTAGAGGGGATGTCGGAGGTGCTTCTGTAGCTTCCCTCTTCGCCTCCACGGGTCGGTGAACAGGAGTTCGCGACCAGATTTGGTACTGGTTTATGGTGCCCAGAAATTCAGCCTTGGCGAGTGATTCTTGTCGCCTTTGTTCTCCGTTTTCTCTCAACGAATGTAAGATCCGTTGCCAACAGTAGAAAGAGGGTGATGAGGACTTCCAACTGTCGCTTAAATCACTCCAAACGGATATCAAACGAAGTCGCTAGATATCGACGAAGTTGGTTCGTCGCTCACTTTATTTCCGGCCTTCTTGAGTTTTAAAAAGGAAAAGGGAAAGGTGTTTGGACCGGGTTTGCCTCGGTATGCGTAACACGGATTCCGATGAATCGTCTCGATTCACGTGTTGCCTCGTTTTGCGCAACGCATCGTTTTGCGTGCCACCTTGGTTTGCGTGCAAGCAAATCCCGAAAGCGTATCGCTAGGTAATTTTCTTCTTTCGAGCTTGACTTATATTATAGAATGATTTTTGGATAAGATCATTCAAAGTTGGATTTTTGTATTAAATCTTGTAAAGCGTGATTTATCGAATTGGTTAAGTTATAAAGCCGGATTAAGTCAAGCAAGTACTTGACAAATTATTATTAGGACATAATAATTTGTAGTTAATCTTGAAATGGAAATAAATTGATTATAATTTATTTCTATATTCTTTCCAGTACAACCCGAGCTCGAGTCGTGGATGCACGTCGTCCGAGATGGAACTAATCGCCTTAAGAGGAGAAATCTCGTATAAGGCAAGTGGACGATTTTCTCTTGCGTTATTGTTATTAAATGAGGAATTGGATCCCATTTAATATTTGCGTTGGGAACAACTTGTATGATTAATGAAATATGATAGGTTGTTATATTGTTAGAAATAATGACCATGTTGTTTATTCAGTTTGCGCTAGAACTGGATTTAGGTCCGTTATGTGCGACCTTGTTTGTTGTCTCTCGCTGAGACATTGTTGTGATTAAGATAGTTTCAGGGAGGGGATCGTGGTTCCATATCCTCTCTTAAAATGAATATTACATTAGGAGGGGCCTAATCCTAATGGCGAGTCATGACTCTTCCCCTGCTCTTCGTGCAAGGGGTTTGATGCGCACTCTAGCTAAGTGCAATTGGCACGGTGTAGTGTAGACGACCTGGTAATAGGCCTCTGGGATCTCTACCTCACCATATGCAAATGAGAGATACAGGATAACTTAAGTCATGTGATCCTGGTGTAGGGTAGATGACCATGGATGTAATACTCCTATGATCTCTACGGGACCAAAGGTATAGGGTAGATGATCATGGATGAAATATTCCAATGATCTCTACGGTACCAAATATTTCAGCAGTAGTTCGAGCCGATTATGAATCACCAACCTGTTTGTGAAAAGTTTTGAAAGTAATATAAGATAAGTGCGTTAGGCACATTAATATACCTGAATGGTTCGTCCAGTCGGAAAGCCATTCTTGCTCCCGGTTATGAATGATTCTTAATCAAACTTTGATTAAGTGAATCTGATTAGTCGATGGAGGTTTTTCAAAATGTGATGTGATTAATATGAGTTCCCAACAATTGGTTATGCTTCTTAAAGAAACCACAAGCGGTGGTGTTCTCTCTCTTGATTATGCGAATCTCATTCTTATTCTCTACAAGACTGCTAACTGTTGGATCAAATCCGAGTCTATTCGGATTTGGATGCCAATATGTTTAGTTACAACCATAAGAACCAAGTTAGATTCTCCGCTTGCTAGTCTTTCATTAGACTAACCCGTCCATTTTCTTTTGTTTTATATGGTCGGCTGGTGTCCACCGTTGTATACGATACATCAGGTTCTTCTTGGAAGTTGATTCAAGAGGCGGATTCAGATGTTTGAAGCTCCAGAAGTTGAAGAAGGGTTTTCAATGGTTATACTTGAGTGAAGGTCATGGTTGAACTACTTCAAAGTGAAGTTGAGTTTCAGAAATAAGAGCTTAAGGAAGAATGGATGAAGATTTTGTTCAACTAGAAGGTTGTTCTATTTAATAATTCTTTTGGGTTAAGATTTGTATAAGACCAATTGTATTTATTCCGCTGTAATGTTTGTTTTAGTTTGTTCAGTCAGTTTAAAGCCTTGAGTAGCTTCGGTTTAGTCTTAATCGAGGTTACTGGCGGTAATACCTCCAGGGTAAAAAGGGGGTGTTACAGAAGTGGTATCAGAGCTAAAAGTTCCTAAGTCTTGCTTAAGACTTTCATCTTCTATATAGAATTATGGAGAATTCTATATGGGTGTTGTCTTAGAACCATTTACGGAAAGTGGTTAAGATTGAAGGTCAGACTCATGAAAGAGATTGAAGGAGAAAAGGGAATTGGAGAACATGAGGTAACAAGTTTGTAATTGTTTATGTGAAAAAGGTCCTATAGTGGACATTTGATTCCCTGGAGATGGGAATGGATTCCGCGAAGGATACAAAGTAAGATTAGGTGAAGATTCCTAAAGTTGAACTGGTTCTTGACCAAGTTCTCAATGAATTCCTATTCTCTCTTGAGAGTCTGAATTGGGTGTGCCTCGTTGTTTCTTCCATATTAGGAAATTTCTTGTGAAATTTTAAAGTTAGGTATTGTACTTCATTAAGACTTTCTAGTTTGAAGGTTTCCTATTTTAAGCTCGTATGATGGAAGATTTCAAGTTAAAAATTTTTGTTAAAAGTTCATGATTGAATGTTATGTGAAAGTCCAAGTGTTGTCTTTAAAAAGGAAAATTTTAAGGCGAGTTTATTGGAAGAGTAAGAGTTTTCCCAAGAATATTTTCTTAGGAATTTCTAAATTTGGTTGAAATTCGATTATCAATAGAAGTTTGGAGTTGGAACCTCTACTTCTCATTATTAAGATTTGGAGAATCTTATGAGCCTTGAGTGATTCTAAAAAGATCAGTATGGATCATAAAGGGATGTAAAAGAATCCTGAAAAGAAAAGGATTGTCTTTGGAAACTTTCTTCAACAACTAAGTTTGTGACTCTATAGTATAGAATCATGGATATTATATACTTTTCTTTGCCCAGTGGGAAGTTAAAGAGCTTTGAAGTGCTCAAAGTGAATTAGGAATTTATTTGATAGGAGATCAGAGTGCTTTTCCATGGAGATGGAAAATTCGCCCGCAAATGTTGGATCAATTGAATTGTTATACTATTGGAAGATGTAGTTCAATTTCTAACCTGATAGTGTTCAAACTTGGATTTTCATATATGTTGTTATCCTTTGAGTTAAGAGGATTGAGAATCCTAAATGGAATGGAAATTTCTTATGATTATAGTAAGAAAGAAAGGAAGAATGTTGGTCCAGTTTAAGTTGTGAACAAGTGGTTAATCATCAAGGTTGTTGTGGATAAGGTTGATTGGTCAAAATGGATTGAACAGGTAAAAGCTCATCGGTAATGTGTTTATGTTCAATTAACTACTTGGCACAAGTGTTAATTGATTACATGGGTTGTTGATATCCAGATGACTAACCTATGTGACAACGTTATTGGAGTTTCGTTGTAGGATACCCAACTCGAGATAATGAGAAGAGACTTGAGGTCTATAATTGACCAATAATGGAATCAGCAATGAGATGTTCTAAATTGCCAATGGTATTGGCTTATGTTTCTTCAAGGATGGAAATGATAAAGTTCAGTTTTGAGAAGATCATTCAAGGAATGATTTTGGTATGTTCGTCTGTGATATTTTAAACAGTTGGGAGAAACATAGCAATCATCTATTGTCAATAAGGCTTAGACTCTATCGATGAAAGGATAATTTCAGTTGTGTTTGAATTTTGAAGATTTTATATCAGTCTAACCTAATGTCTAAGGTGGTACTGGTGAAACTATTAAGTTGTTGGCCAGTTTCCTAACCATAAGCTCTTCCTTTGCAATGTGGTTTGAAGTTAAATTAATGAAAATGTATATGCAATCTCCTTATGGTTAAGTAAGAAGACAAGGGAATGATGGAGAAGTTTAGTTTGTTCACCAATGTTGAATTGAGAAAGGTTTAAGAATACCTTGTTTGGTCATGTGCATTCTTCTGCTAAAAGAGATTGGAAATTAAAGGAATTTCCTTATATGTAGAAAGATATAAGGATTGGATGTTTTGAACTGGATGCAAAGTTTGAAAGTTCACTTCTTATATTGAGAAGATTAGGTTGTAAAAGGATTGAAAGTTCTTAAAATCGTCAGAAGAGTTGATAGTTCACTCTTGGATATCGGAATTGAAATGACTATTAACTTGCAGAAGGCTTGTTGTTTTGTGAATGGATGAACTGAAGTATTAAATTTTTGTCAATGGATTATATTTGCATAACTTTAAAGTAGTATGTCAAGTGAGGCATACAAGTTGAGAATGATCGAAGAAGAATCTTTGCTATGAGTATGAAGATGTCGGAATCATATTTTCTCTAAGGATTGCAAGTAGACTGATACAAGCAATCAACTTCTGTTATCGGAACTTGTAAAGTTAAGATGAGTTCTGATCAAGTTGTATCAAATGAAGATTACTTTATACTATGGAGTATGGAAAGGTATGATAGTGTATTGGAAGTGAGAAAAGATCAAGGTACGTCACCAGGAACTACCTTGAAGAAGAGAAGAAGTGTTATATTTCAAAAGGGAAGTGATGTTTAGAAACAAATTAGTTGTCTTTGCTCCTTTGAGACTCATCTTCGATTCTGAGAAAATTTCAAATATGAAATTTTTAAGGCAATGTTAGTGGTTAAAACAATTTGAGAGTAAATGTTTTTACGGTTTTCATGGTGGTGAGTAAGAATGTATGTTGTCTTCCATCTTGATCACATGGTAAGGCAAGATTACATGTCTTATTCCTATGAGAATGCAGTAAAGGATTATGTTTATTTTATCTCCCCATCTTGATCACATGGTGGTATAAGATCACATAATTCCTTGGGTTTTAAAGAATAGTTTCTAGTATGAGTTGGTAATCATATAAGTTTCTCTCAAGTGAAGTTATTGAGATTCAAGGACGAGAGTTTTCATATATAGCAATTGCTAAATCAGCTACTTTGTAAAAATCCTTCGAGTTAGTACTTCGTATCGTATACTATTTAAGGAGTATGGTCAAACTTCCCAAAACAGTTCGATTATAAGTAAAGAAATTTGGCAAGATTCTTTACAAATCTGTGTTGGTCTCTGAAGAGCATGGAGTAACTCAGTACCTCTCTAAAAGTTTGGGATTGTTTTCAGTCAATGATTATTGGAATTCTCTAAACAGTTTGCTAGTAGTTCATCTTGGTTGACGTTATGACCTAAGAAAGTCATTGCCTTGTTAGCAGAATTGTCCTTGAAAGTAAGTTGATATGGACTCCTGGAATAGAACCCTTTCTAAGGAATGATATTGTAGTAATCCTTTCTTTGGAGTAAAGGATGTACTAGAAATTTCTCCATTAGTTATTATTTGTTTTCACGTTGTCTTGGAAACTTAAATCTATTTTAGATAAGATAGTCAAGTGAGAACTTTAAGCAGAACTCCAATGAGTCTGGAGTTTGGATATGTAAATTAGTAATGATATTTTGTCTCAGCCTGATAAGCTGTTAAATGTGGAGAATGGACATCTGAGGATACGTTTTTAATCCTAAGAGTTAGGTTGCTCAACAAGTCAGAATGTTAAGTGAAATCTAAACAGTTCTTTGATGAAAAAGACTGAAAATTGTCAATGGAGACAATTTTGTTGGAAATTATCGGACTAAAGCTATGATGGTCCAATATGTTGGTATATTAATGCGTAAGAGTGCAGTTTGAAGTAGTTGAGAGAGATAAATACTTTTGAATGTCAGTATGCCCAAGCTGAGTTTGGTTGAGAAAAGGATGTAAAAGATTGACAATATAGGTTATTATCTTATCATATGTTGGATAATCTCATATTCTTGGTTAAGGTAATACTGAGATTTTATCGCAAGAAAGGAAATTGAGTAAGGATTCTAAGTAATCCTTGTAAAGAAAATAATTTGAGAAGGACTAAAGGTTTAGTTGGATAACAATAAGATTGTGTGGATTCCCTAGGAGTTGTTCAAAATCTGTTGACCAGATCAAAGAAAGGCAGTATGGGAAAATAATAATACTTAAGATCAATGGAAAAGATCAAGAAGGTAAAACACCGGGATTTGTTATTCAAGCTTATGGATTGCTTGGTTTCAAAACTGTTCATGTGTATCTGTTGTTGATGAACTTTGAAAGCTTAATTCAAAGGAAGCATAGTTATTTGCTTAATTAATTCAGCCTGGAACAAGTAAATGTATAAGGATTAAGATAAAACTTTTGATGGACTGACATGAAGCAAAATGTCACCGAGTTCGTTTGGATATGTTGGTTGTTTGGAAGTCCTAATGGAGCATAGAAGACCAGATGAAATGTTATAGTCTCTTCCTGTTTCAAAATGAAAGTGGAAAGATGTTATAATGGATTCTTGTCATTAGTCGTTCAAGACTTAATGGAAGAAGGATGCATATGAAGATTGTTAAGAAACTCATTTAGAGTGTTCTTTTTAATGCATTTAAGATGACTATGAATGGATATAAGTATATCCAAGCCAAGTTGTTGATGGTGAAAGATCAATAAAAGTTTTATGTCTTTATGAAGCAAGGAGTTCCTAAGTTGACATAGTTGATAGGTTTTGTCAAGCAACTCTACTAAAGGATTTATTCTTGTTTATAAGAAACAAGATAAGATTCATTCTTGTCATGTTGAACCTTACGAAAGGTTGGAATGAATTGGCAGGATAGGCTATTATCTTGTCATACTTAGTATGTTATCTAATATATAACAACTTTTAGATGTTGTTATCCTGAGAGGATAGTCGGATGAATCTCACGTTATTGGTGAAGACGATATTGAGATTTTATCTGGAAGAAAGTCGAGTAAGGATTGTGAGACATCCTTGTAAAGAAGTTACGTTTTAAGGAAGAGCCATTAGTAGGAATACTTTGGTTCAAATATGGTAGTAAAGAAACCTCAAGTGCTTGATAAAGAAGTTTCTTAGGCGAAAGTTTGGAAAACCGAGCAAGTTATAAAAGGTGTTTTCCTGAGTTGTTTTACCCTAGTTAAAGAATGAAACATTCTTTAAGGGGGTACTTAGGTGATAAATCATTTCTCTTCGGATAGAGAATGGTTTTCAGTATACGTTCCAATGTTCATATGTGTACCACCCTAGTCTTTCCTAGTTTCGAGGACGAAACTATTTTTAAGGGGTTACTAATGTAATATCCGCTCTTTTTAACAAAGAGATATTACTATAATTCGTTCGAGTTAATAATAAGTGAAGAGTTACACTTAAATTAATTCCGTTATAAATGAATTAAAAAACTTGCAAAAATAAAATTTATTCTTATGAATAAATTATTGCAAGTTAAATTGTATTTAGCGGAAAAATTTAAGTTACATGTGTAAAATAAATTGGATTTCTTTGGAGGAAGTCTTAAGACAAAAAGGAAAAGAAAGAGAGGGAAAAATAAAGGATAGAGGTGAGTTTTGAACTCAAAACCTCTTATGGAACATTATTTGTTTATATTACGTTTTTGGCCCAAGTTTTTCCTTTCTTCCTTTCTTGCCCTTCTTCCCTACCTTGTGTGTGAACGGTTCAGGCCCGAGCCCCAATGGCCGCGCCGCCGGCGTCACCCTTCGCTCACCTTCATGGCATCATCCTCTGGTCACCACCCGCCACCTATCAAGGCTAGTTAGTATAGCCTCGTCGAGTCATCACCTTCGCTCGCCATCTCTGACTTCTCCTCTGCTTTTCGGCGGATGCTGACACGACAAACACGAGCCATGTGGATGGCTTCTCGGATTGTTAAAGGGAAGGAGATGAAGAAGCATATAGAAGAGGTTGCTTTGGGTTATATATATGAGAAGGCTGGTCGAATGAGGAAGAAGAAACCCGAAACTCTTTCTCGGTTTTGACCTAAAATACCCAAAACTTTAAAATTCGATTGTGGGTTGGTTTCTTAACCAAAAATCGTGATTCAAGTCTCTAAATGTCGAGGATTAAGTGCTCTACAATATCCCTCAATCAATTTGGAAGAAACCATTCAGAAATTGAGCCAAATCGACAATTTCATGCATGAACTGAGATCTGCCCAGAATTTTCAGAAGTTGGTGACGAAGGATTTTCGTGGGCTTCGTTCTCCATCGTCAAACAACTATTTCCGGTGCGGTTGCCAACAGTTGGAAGGCGGGAAGGTGCTCTCTCAACTGTAGCAAATAGTCGCGCCACCCCGTCCCTGGTGTCTCCGGTGGAAGCCGATGTACAGGCCTTCGTGACCAACGCGGTTGCTGGTTTCTATGCCCGGAAAATTCAGCAGCGACGAGTTAAGTTTGTGGGCTTCGTGGTAGACCTTCTGGCCACCAAATCTGTCGGAAACTGCCGACAGTACGTAGAGGGGATGTCGGAGGTGCTTCTGTAGCTTCCCTCTTCGCCTCCACGGGTCGATGAACACGAGTTCGCGACCAGATTTGGTACTGGTTTATGGTGCCCAGAAATTCAGCCTTGGCGAGTGATTCTTGTCGCCTTTGTTCTCCGTTTTCTCTCAACGAATGTAAGATCCGTTGCCAACAGTAGAAAGAGGGTGATGAGGACTTCCAAATGTCGCTTAAATCACTCCAAACGGATATCAAACGAAGTCGCTAGATATCGACGAAGTTGGTTCGTCGCTCACTTTATTTCCGGCCTTCTTGAGTTTTAAAAAGGAAAAGGGAAAGGTGTTTGGACCCGGTTTGCCTCAGTATGCGTAACACGGATTCCGATGAATCGTCTCGATTCACGTGTTGCCTCGTTTTGCGCAACGCATCGTTTTGCGTGCCACCTTGGTTTGCGTGCAAGCAAATCCCGAAAGCGTATCGCTAGGTAATTTTCTTCCTTCGAGCTTGACTTATATTATAGAATGATTTTTGGATAAGATCATTCAAAGTTGGATTTTTGTATTAAATCTTGTAAAGCGTGATTTATCGAATTGGTTAAGTTATAAAGCCGGATTAAGTCAAGCAAGTACTTGACAAATTATTATTAGGACATAATAATTTGTAGTTAATCTTGAAATGGAAATAAATTGATTATAATTTATTTCTATATTCTTTCCGGTACAACCCGAGCTCGAGTCGTGGATGCACGTCGTCCGAGATGGAACTAATCGCCTTAAGAGGAGAAATCTCGTATAAGGCAAGTGGACGATTCTCTCTTGCGTTATTGTTATTAAATGAGGAATTGGATCCCATTTAATATTTGCGTTGGGAACAACTTGTATGATTAATGAAATATGATAGGTTGTTATATTGTTAGAAATAATGACCATGTTGTTTATTCAGTTTGCGCTAGAACTGGATTTAGGTCCGTTATGTGCGACCTTGTTTGTTGTCTCTCGCTGAGACATTGTTGTGATTAAGATAGTTTCAGGGAGGGGATCGTGGTTCCATATCCTCTCTTAAAATGAATATTACATTAGGAGGGGCCTAATCCTAATGGCGAGTCATGACTCTTCCCCTGCTCTTCGTGCAAGGGGTTTGATGCGCACTCTAGCTAAGTGCAATTGGCACGGTGTAGTGTAGACGACCTGGTAATAGGCCTCTGGGATCTCTACCTCACCATATGCAAATGAGAGATACAGGATAACTTAAGTCCTGTGATCCTGGTGTAGGGTAGATGACCATGGATGTAATACTCCTATGATCTCTACGGGACCAAAGGTATAGGGTAGATGATCATGGATGAAATATTCCAATGATCTCTACGGTACCAAATATTTCGGCAGTAGTTCGAGCCGATTATGAATCACCAACCTGTTTGTGAAAAGTTTTGAAAGTAATATAAGATAAGTGCGTTAGGCACATTAATATACCTGAATGGTTCGTCCAGTCGGAAAGCCATTCTTGCTCCCGGTTATGAATGATTCTTAATCAAACTTTGATTAAGTGAATCTGATTAGTCGATGGAGGTTTTTCAAAATGTGATGTGATTAATATGAGTTCCCAACAATTGGTTATGCTTCTTAAAGAAACCACAAGCGGTGGTGTTCTCTCTCTTGATTATGCGAATCTCATTCTTATTCTCTACAAGACTGCTAACTGTTGGATCAAATCCGAGTCTATTCGGATTTGGATGCCAATATGTTTAGTTACAACCATAAGAACCAAGTTAGATTCTCCGCTTGCTAGTCTTTCATTAGACTAACCCGTCCATTTTCTTTTGTTTTATATGGTCGGCTGGTGTCCACCGTTGTATACGATACATCAGGTTCTTCTTGGAAGTTGATTCAAGAGGCGGATTCAGATGTTTGAAGCTCCAGAAGTTGAAGAAGGGTTTTCAATGGTTATACTTGAGTGAAGGTCATGGTTGAACTACTTCAAACTGAAGTTGAGTTTCAGAAATAAGAGCTTAAGGAAGAATGGATGGAGATTTTGTTCAACTAGAAGGTTGTTCTATTTAATAATTCTTTTGGGTTAAGATTTGTATAAGACCAGTTGTATTTATTCCGTTGTAATGTTTGTTTTAGTTTGTTCAGTCAGTTTAAAGCCTTGGGGTAGCTTCGGCTTAGTCTTAATCGAAGTTACTGGCGGTAATACCTCCAGGGTAGGAAGGGGGTGTTACAGCCTCAACCTCGCGCAGCCTACTCTGTAGGTCATCCGCGGTTTCCCTAAGCTCGACGTTTTCCTGCGTCAATGCCGCCACCCGAGAAGCTGGACGACGCGGTGCAGTAAATCGTTCGTCGTAAAACTCGCGAGCGGCGTTGCCAAGGCCGAAGACGGGCACCTCCTCCCAGCGGCCGTCAGAAAGGTATCACACTCGTCCTGAAAGGACATCGGGGTGCCCGATTCCGACGACCTCTGGGTGAGGATCTCTTGGGTTCGGGCCTAACAAATAACGCAAATAATATAAATAAAAATAATAATATACGACATTAAAGATGAGGTAAAGTAATTAAAACTTACAACGATTAAGGCCGACCGCTCGTCTATAAAATGCCGATCGATGCCTGCGTGTGCGTCTCGATGAGAAGCTCGAGAGGCGTGATGCGGCGTTGCAGGTGTTGCTCCTACGAAATTCATTAAGGGTGTTACGAACTATTAAGAATAATTAACTTAATTTAAGTTTAATCAAATTAAGATAAAATACTTTCCAAGCGACGCATGGTGTCGAGGTGGGACCTCGAACCACTCTATGGTTGCCGGATTGGCATTCGGATTGCCTTCTGGCGCGCACACTTGGCTTTGAACACCTCCGTGAACCAATGTGTCATCTGCCAGTTCTCCCAAGTGGCGGAGTTGATGAAATCCGACTTCGTCTCGGCCCGACGGTGCTTCCCGATCAAGTCGTCGTATCTCATCTTGGCTCTCTTCTCCCACAGCAACCGGACGGACTCGACGTCCATACCCG